>CM054946.1:4655838-4963082 GCA_029168755.2 Tillandsia fasciculata | reverse complement strand
GGCACCGTTGCACCGTTTTGCGTGCGGACTCCGGCACCGTGGCACCATTTTGCGTGCGGACTGGCACGGCACCGTTCAAAACGTTTTGCGTGCGGACTCCGGCACCGTGCACCGTTTTGCGTGCGGACTCCGGCACCGTGCACCGTTTTGCGTGCGGACTCCGGCACCGTGCACCGTTTTGCGTGCGGACTTCGTTTTGCGTGCGTGCGGATCCTGGCACCGTGCACGTTTTGCGTGCGGACTCCGGCGTCGTGCACCGTTTCACGTGCAGACTCCGTTTTTGGTGCGGACTCCGGCGACGTGCTCCGTTTTGCGTGCGTACTCCGGCGGCGTGCTCCGTTTTGCGTGCGGACTCCGGCGGCGTGCCCCTTTTGCGTGCGGATCGCGTGGAGGCCAATTGCAAGTGTCTACGAGCAATTGGTGGCAAATCGAGGTGGGTGGCCTTATCTCCAAGTTTTATGGACTGTACAGTATTTCTACTGATGTAGGACTATGCATGATAGTTTATTTCATTGTGTAGCATGCTAGATTGTAGGAATTGTTATTCCTTTTATTATCTGTTAATATAGTTATCTTGGAACTTGACCTAGCACCCCCGTCATATGTTGCATGTGTAACCAGACCAGTAGAAAACCCTCACTTGGGCTAGGGTTATTTATGCTTAGACATCCACACTGTTCTTTCATCCCTGGACATAGTGTTTTCTCGCCCGGGTAGTGGGCCGAGAGGTCGGGACTTGCTTTTAGTGTGGGATGCTTTTGCACTCTTGCTTGGGAGCAGAGTGGAGTCTGATAGTTGTAGCGGGTTGCTTATCTGTGCGGGGAGCCGTTTGAGTAAACGGTAGTCCCGAGAGGTCTTGTTTCCTTTTGCGCTGTCATGAGAGGGAGCCGTTGAGTAGACGGCAGTCCCGGGCCGTCGAGTATCTTCCGGTCGGTGTTGTTGGGAACCGTTAGGTTGACGGTGGTCCCAGGTCGTTGAGTGTTGTCCGACCTGTTTGTTATCCCGAGTTGTGGGTCGTTCCTGGCTGTGGAGTATCTCCAGCCAGTGTGCTTTGTGCTGCGAGCTGTTGGAGAGGCTAGTGTCTCGTGTTTCGAGTTAGCCGATCAGCTGAGTCGTCGAGAGTGCTCCGACTGTTGGGCGAGATATTGGGGATCTTGAGTCCTACCGTTCTGTGAGTGAGCGTGGATTTTGACTAGCCTGCATATGCCAATGTTGATTACTCTATGCCGCGCCGTTTTCCTCAGTTGGAGCCGCGCCCCCTGAGATGCCGCTATGGATACGATGGTTGGCCTGTTGAGGCAGTTTGCGCGAGGGTGAGTTAGTCGGACAGGACCCCCACGTAAATCCCGTCCTCATGTGGATGTGTGGTAGTGGGCAGGTGCGTTCCTAGTCGACAGGCGCAGGCTTGACTGGACCTTTGAGGCAGTCAGTTCGTTTGGGTCGATTGAGCACCTTGGGTGCGAGTGGTCTCTTTTACTTTCATCTGTTCCACTTTTGAGTGTCTAGATAGAGGCATGGTAGCTGTAGAGTAGCTCCAGCTTTTCTTGTTCAGTTTTTATTGCACTGTTATCTTTTACCTCTGGTAGACTTGGTGGGCAGACCGTTGGACTTGTTGACGGCACCCACTGAGAACTACTGTGGGAAGTAGTTCTCACACCCGTCGTGGTGTCTTTTCCCCAGGGACTTCTTCTTCTGTTCCTGTGCTCCTGTTGCTGATCCTTCTGCCGAGGCGAGGGAGTCGCGAGCTAGTTCTCTACCCGTCGTTGGAGTGTAGCGGTACCCCCCTTCAGTGGAGAGCTTCGTTGATAGTTTACTTCTTCTTCCTCTGTTGAGAGACCTTTGTAGAGAGGTATAGAGTTGTACTTTATTTTACAGTTTGAGAGACTGATGTAGTGAGGATATTTTCTTGTATCGAGAGTTTGTACACTGATGTACTTATTGGAGTTATCTCCCTTTTGAGTTTTGTATCAGAGGATTTTGTATACGATTGTATGTGGGAGATGAATATTGTATTATTTTCAGTTGTACAGGGTTTGGATTTCAGTTTTTAGTATTTTACTTTCAGCTCTGATATCTGTGTACTGTAGTTGTTTTCTTTCTGCAGGTTAGACGCTTCGTCTGTACGGCAGTTTCCGTACAGATGGCGGATCTGTTAGCGAGCCCGGGTCGCAGTTTAGACCCCCGGGGCGTGACAGATTAGAGTGGTATCAGAGCCTAGGTTGTAGGTCGTGGTGGACTTAGAAACCCTAGGCTTGTGGTTGGATATTAGGACGACTACGTGAGAGTCGTGACTTTTAGCGAGAGTCCTGATTGAGTTTTTACCTCTCCCAAGAGACGGGATGAGAGATTGACATGTTTACTTTCCTAAGCGATTATGTTGGCTGCCGACAACATAATGCTAGGGAACGGATGACATGTTTTAGACTTTCGCTGGATTGGGTCGCTTGGTTGTTGTGTCCTGACGTTTGTTGTTGTGCAGTGGATTGCGATACCCCTGAGACGTCGTGTTGTGAAGAGGACACACCCCGCATCTGATGAGTACCCGAGCAGCGGGAGACAGAGCTATCAGAGCAGAGCGAGACCCAGGAGTTTGTGCGTTGAGATAGTTTCCCACTTTAACCGAGAAGGGCCAAATCCCTGAACGGTAAAGGATCGAGGACTTCGATAGGCTGAGCCTAGAGTCTGTTCTTGTTTGATTGGGGTTCTAGACACTAGTCTATCGGGATTTTTGGATCTTTGCCGCGTCGGTCGGTTCTTCTCGCTATGAGTGGGGTGTTGTTGTGGGAGCCGTTTGGAGTGACGGCGATCCCAGCTGTGTGGGTATTTTCCCTGGCTGAGTTACCAGGAGGACATTTTTCCTGACTGAGTTACCAGGAGGGCATTTTTTTCCCTGGCTGTGTTACCAGGAGAACATTTTCCCTGGCTGAGTTACCAGGAGTGCATTTTCCCTGGCTGTGTTACCAGGAGGGCATTTTCCCTGGCTGAGTTACCAGGAGGCATTTTTCCCTGGCTGAGTTACCAGGAGGGCATTTTCCCTGGCTGAGTTACTAGGAGGGCATTTTTTCCTGGCTGTGTTACCAGGAGGACATTTTCCTGGTGAGTTACCAGGAGGGCATTTTTCCCTGGCTGTGTTACCAGGAGGGCATTTTCCCTGGCCGAGTTGCCAGGAGGGCATTTTCCCTGGCCGAGTTGCCAGGAGGGCATTTTCCCTGGCTGAGTTACCGGAGGACGTTTTTCCTGGCTGAGTTACCAGAAGGGCATTTTTTCCCTGGCTGTGTTACCCGGAGAACATTTTCCCTGGCTGAGTTACCAAGAGTGCATTTTCCCTGGCTGTGTTACCAGGAGAGCATTTTCCCTGGCTGAGTGCCAGGAGGGCATTTTTCCCTGGCTGAGTTACCAGGAGGGCATTTTCCCTGGCTGAGTTACCAGGAGGGCATTTTCCCTGGTTGAGTTACCAGGAGGGCATTTTTCCCTGGCTGTGTTACCAGGAGGACATTTTCCCTGGCTGAGTTACCAGGAGGGCATTTTTTTCCTGGCTGTGTTACCAGGAGGGCATTTTCCCTGGCCGAGTTGCCAGGAGGGTATTTTCCCTGGCTGAGTTACCGGGAGGACGTTTTTCCTGGCTGAGTTACCAGGAGGACATTTTCCCTGCTGAGTTACGCAATTTTCCCTGGCTGAGTTACCAGGAGTGCATTTTCCCTGGCTGTGTTACCAGGAGACATTTTTCCCTGGCTGAGTTATCAGGAGGACATTTTCCCTGGCTGAGTTACCAGGAGGGCAATTTTCCCTGGCTGAGTTCCAGGAGTTGCATTTCCCTGGCTGTGTTACCAGGAGGGCATTTTCCCTCGCTGAGTTTACCAGAGGGCATTTTTCCCTGGCTGAGTTACCAGGAGGGCGTTTTCCCTGGCTGGATTACCTGGAGGACACATGCCCTGGCTGATTACCAGGAAGACACTTTCCACTGCCGAGCTACCAGATGGATACATTGCCCCTGGCTGAGTTACCAGGTGGGCATATGCCCTGGCCGTGTTACCAGGAGACACCTCCACTGGCCGAGCTACCAGATGGGTACATACCCCTGGCCGAGTTACCAGGTGGGTACATGCCCTGGTCGAGTTACCAGGTGATTGCTTTACTGAGATTGAGATGGTCTGACTGGACGCCGAGATTTGGTGGCGTCGAGTTTCCTGTTGGACTACCAGGAGCGCAGTTGTTGACTTGGAACCAGTTTCGTGCTTTGCTGCTCAGGGCCATTTTTCCTGACAGTGTAAGCAGAAACTGGAAGGGATCTTAGATTCCTGCAGCAGGGGAGTCGACCTCTTCTGGAGTATGTTCGCGGAGTTTTGCGATTGTTGAGTGGTGTACCTTATGTCGCCTGGATGAAGCCCAGGAGGTTGAGCTAGTTGAGAAAGGACTGCATCGGAATATCTATCACTTGGTGTATTCTCGGCGGGTGCCAACGTTAGATGCAGCGATTGAGCATGCTTAGCGGGTTGACCGAGGATCAGTGATCATGTCAGAGAGAGGACGGAGCGCCAGGGACCAGCTCCGGGGAGAGGCATCCAGTACCGCCTGCGTTTGGACAGTCGAATAGATCGAGACCCCCGGGGCCGCCACGATCCCAGTCTGAGGGTCGTGAGTCTCAGAGGAGACAGAGACCAGGAGGTTCTCCACAGCCGGTTGTATCAGCAGCAGCGGATGACTGTGTCTTTTGTGGTGGGCTGCATTCTGCGCCGTAGTGTGACCACAGGCAGGGCACCGATCATGGTCTTGTCCTAAAGCGGGGTCATCAGTCGCATTGGCAGCTTTGGCTCCTCCTCCTCCGCTCTTCCAGACAGGCGGAGCTTCGACAGGTTGTGGCCAGATAGTTAGGGCCACTTCTTCGCGGCAGTCCGAGGGACGACCACCCCGAGCGGGAGTGTCTATGTCGCACAGGATGAGGATTCGGGGCAGCTAGCCACGAGGTGGCAGGTATTAATCTTATCTCCCCTTCACGCACCTGAGCGTTATTTGTTACCGGAGCATCGCATTCTTTTCTTCTGTAGGGCATTTGCATTGATGTATGGGCTAGAGATAGGACCCTTAGCTTGTGCTCGTGAGGTTCAGATACCTGATCACGTGTTGCACATAGATGAGTGTTGTTGGTCCTGCCCTGTGCAGTTGGGGCCCTGGGTTTTTTGCCTGTTGATCTTTTGGCCCTTTCTCAGCTCCGGGATTTCGTGGTAGTGTTGGGTATAGTACTGTGAGGATCTGAGGCCTTGATGCTTGAGTGATACCACACCGTTGATGCACGGCGGTGATGCCACGCCGTTGATACATGGTGATGATGCCACACCGTTGATACACGGTGGTGATGCCACACCGTTGATACACGGTGGTGATGCCACACCGTTGATACACGGCGGTGATGCCACGCCGTTGATACATGGTGATGATGCCACACCATTGATACACGGTGGTGATGCCACGCCGTTGGTGCACGGCAGTGATGCCACGCCGTTGGTACACGGTGGTGATGCCACGCCGTTGGTGCACGGCAGTGATGCCACGCCGTCGGTGCACGGCAGTGATGCCACGCCGTCGGTGCACGGTGGTGATGCCACGCCGTTGGTGCACGGTGGGGATGCCACGCCGTTGGTGCACGGCAGTGATGCCACGCCGTTGGTGCACGGCAGTGATGCCACGCCGTTGGTGCACGGCAGAGATGCCACGCCGTGGGTGCACGGCAGTGATGCCACGTGGTAGGTACACAACGGTGAGAGTTTTTGGGATGTTTCGGACTTTTGACCGCGAGTTTGGGCATCAGCTTTATGATCGCCTTGCGAGCCAGTTTTCGGTCCCGTTCACCGACGGTTTGGTTCCCGTCAGGGTGTTCTCTTTAGTTGGGGGATCGACTTCGACCCGTGGGTCCGTTGGGGTTATGATAGCATGTTGAGTGACCAACTTTGGCATGGATTGTGTCTCTTGAGGATCCCTTTGAGGTTAGCCTGCAGTTGAGTAGTCCACTCGAGTGGTTTCGGATCGGGAAGTACCGAGTGAAGAACCCAACTTATTGGATTCCCTCCTTATTGGATGATGTGCGGGTATGCTTCGGGTCGCCTTGTTGAGGTTGATGTTACGGAATTTGAGTTGGCGTATTTCGTGAAAGTATTAAGTCTTGAAGATTGAAGATGAAAGAACTTTGGATCATATACCTCAATCTCAAGAAAGAAGAATTCAAAAGGATCAGGTATGTTTAACTAAAGATTTTTGGTGATCCGAATACTTCTTATAGTGTAGAAACACCTGGAAGAGGTTTTATTGCATAAACATCAAAAACTGGACATGGGACATGTTCAGGATCCGGATCGTGCTCGGCAATCCGGATCCCGAAGGGTGTTTGTTCATACACTGTTTCAATCCGGATCGCAGCATTTCATGATCCGGATCCCGAACACTGGTTTTACCTTTTGCTTGCACGATCCGGATCAGGATTTGCAATCCGGATCCCGAACGTGATGTTTGGTGAAACTGTATGAACGATCCGGATCGGGGACTACGATCCGGATCCCGAACTAGCATTTTTCTGGAAATCGTCTTTCTTGCTTCTGCAATCCGGATCGTCCAATTCCAATCCGGATCGCCGTCGGTAAAATTTCCAGAAAAGGCAGTTTTTGATCCTTATCTTCTTCCAATGGTTTCTAACCTATAAATAGGCCCTATATTCATTTTCTAGGGCATCCGCAAAATAAAAAAAATAGCCGAAAAGGAAAAATCCACATATAGAGAAGAAAGGAAATCAATAGATTTATTCTATGTTTCTTCATCTATATTGATTGATTTGATTCTAGGTTTTCCATACTCACATTTTGAGTAGAATCAAATCAATGAATACTTAGATGGTATTTCCGATCTATTTCTAATCTAAGTATTCGGCGGATCATCACCACCCAAACAAACAACGATTTACCCCAAATCGGCGCGTGGACTCGCGTGGCCTTGTGGATTCAAGGTGCAACCGCTCTCGTGGATTCGGAGCGAGGTACGTTCGTGGATTCGAAGCGTGCTACTGGGTGAAGACCGTGGATTCGGTCGGACGTCGTGGACTCGACGTTGGACGCTGTGGATTCAGCGTTGGGCGCGGATCGTGGATTCGAGAAGCGTCGTGGAGCGAGCGGAGAAGATCTACTAGGAGCGTATGGTAAAAGGTTGAGTCGTCTGTGAGTACGTTATATCACCTTGTACGTGTGTTAATTCTAGTGGATTTCGCCGTGTTATCGGTCCCGTGGTTTTTTACTCCGGTTTGGAGTTTTTCCACGTAAAAATCTTGCGTGTTCATTTTTTTTCCGCATTGGGTTTTATTGCGCAATGATTTTTTGAGTGTTTATTGTTTACACCTATTCACCCCCCTCTAGGTGTTTTTTCCCCTATTTAGATCCAATTACTTATAACCCAACAAGTGGTATCAGAGCGGGAATAGGGTTGTAAACAATGGTTGAAGGTGGAAACATCAATCGACCCCCTTTCTTTGATGGAACAAATTATGCGTACTGGAAAGTACGGATGAAAGCCTTTTTAATTTCCATCGACGAAAGGGTGTGGCAATCAATTGAATTAGGATGGTCTAATCCAACTGAAATTATTAGATGATGTTCGCACCTTAAAACCTAGGTCGAAATGGACCAAGGAAGAGATAGATTCTTCTTCTTACAATGGCAAAGGAATTAATGCTCTATTTAATGCTTTGTCACAAACAGAGTTCTCTCGCGTCTCGGCATGTGAGACTGCGAAAGAAATCTGGGATGTTCTTCAAGTTACGCATGAGGGAACTAACCTTGTGAAGATTCAGAAACTGCAAATGCTTACGAGCAAGTTTGACTCTATCTCTATGGCAGAGAATGAATCTTTCACTGACTATTACACACGATTGCAAGACATCGTAAACTCATGTGCTAACTTGGGAGAGAAGATTCCAGAATTTAAAGTTGTAAGAAAAATTCTAAGAACTCTTCCTGAACGATTTCGCCCGAAGGTCGCAGCCATTGAAACAATTAAACACCCGGACGAAATGCGTGTAGAAGAATTAGTTGGTGCATTACAAACTTATGAAATGACATTTCCTACTAACTATTCTTCTGGAAAGGCATCCTCTTCTAAGTCTTCAGGTTACGCATTGAAATCAACTAAAGAAGAAGACGCGGATTCATCCTCCTCGGACGATGACGAGAACCTATCTATGGAGGACTTTGAGAAGCAGCTCGCTCTCTTGACAAGGAAGTTTCGCCGCAACTTTCGAAGGGGAAATTCAAGCAAAACTCCATCCTTCGGAAAGTCGAAGAAAGGCAAGGGTTCTTCAAGCTACAAGTCAAGAAAGCAAGAGAACTTCTCAAAGGATAAGAAAAGTTCAGAGGGACAAGTTCAGTGCTTCAAATGTCGAGGCTACGGCCACATTGCAACGGAGTGTCCCAACAAGAATCCGGCAAAGAAGAAAGCGATGCAAGTCGTTACTTGGGATGACAACTCCACGTCAAATGAGTCATCCTCAAGTGATGAAGAAGACAACGCGACAGCATTCCACGCGTCCACTACATCTTCACCCTTCATGTGCTTAATGGCAAGTACATCCGATTCCTTGTCCAACTCCTCCCTGTTGAAAAGATTGCAACGGACGATGAATCGAGAATTCTGAAGGTGAAGATTTTGCTCTTGCCTACCATAAGCTTTTGAGGGATTCAAAGAAACTGGCAAAGCAAAACAAGGGGTTGAGAGGGAGATTGCAGGATCTCGAAGAAGAAGTAAAAAGGGTAACTTCTCTCTCAACCGATCTTGAAGTGGAAAGGGATAATCTAGCCAAAGCAAATGTTTCCCTTCAAGAGTCCAATGAGCTTCTCGAGAAGAATTATAAGAATGGTGAACAAAGCGAATTACTTCTTGAAGCTCTACGGCGAGGCTCGACAGGAAAAATGGAAATGACAAAGACCATACGCCAACTAAAGGATGACTTAAAGAGATTTTCTTCTGGAAGGAGTAAGTTGGACAGGCTTCTTGGTCTTGGTCAAACAAATAAGTTCGGCCTCGGATACACTCAAACTGGAGACATTCCAAGTTCGAGTGGGACAGTATTTGTGCCTCAGTCGGTATCTCCTCCTCCGACACCGGAATTCACGACAAGCAACGACAACAAGCCTACTTCATCCTCCTCGGGATCGTCAAGAACTAAGGTATGTTTTCGTTGTGGCATTTCAGGGCACATAAGGAGAAATTGCAAGACGGGAGCCAAACGCACACCTCAAGCACCTCTTGCAATGACTACCAAAAGGTGATTCCTCGAAAATCAACTGCAAATCTTTGAAGGAAAAGAGCCTTGGTAGTTCACCGCTCAAGACGACATCATCAAGGAGCAGCAATTCTTCAACAAGACGCTTTCACCTAGGAGAATAACTTCACGACCATTACCGACGCATTCCAAAAAGGTTTGGGTGCGCAAAGGTGAAATTTTCCCTTGTCTTGTTACTAATGTTTCCTTGCATGCATATGATAGTTCGTCTTGGTATCTGGATAGCGGGTGTTCCCGTCACATGACCGGTGACAAAAACTGTTTTCAAACTTTGAGAAAATCTCCGGAGGACTTGTTGTTTTCGGAGATGGTCGGTCTTCCAAAATTGTTGGAAAGGGAACGGTAGCTATTCCAGATGGCCCGGTTCTGAAAAATGTGTTATTTGTTCATGGCCTTAAGACTAACCTCATAAGCATAAGTCAACTTTGTGATAATGGTTATTCAGTTAATTTTTCATCTGATAAATGTACTGTAACTGACAAGAACCATGCTTTCTTTTTAAAAGGGGTTAGATCAGAAAACAATTGTTATGTAGTTCCTACTAAATTTCTGAAAAATGTAACCTAGCATCTTTGAAAAATGAAACACTTTGGCATGAAAGGCTAGGTCACATAAACTTTAAGGAACTTGCTAGAATTTCGAACAAAGATGTGGTCAAGGGGGTTCCTAAACTTTCTTTTGAACAAAACATTGTGTGTGGCGGTTGCCAAAAGGGAAAACAGTCTAGGACTGCACACAAGAACTTGAACCACATAGGTACAAAACGGCCTTTGGAACTTTTGCACATGGATTTAATGGGGCCAACTCGTCAACCATCCTTGGGAGGTAAATGGTATATTTTCTTATTGGTTGATGATTTTTCTAGATATACTTGGGTAGCATTTTTAAAAGAAAAAGCTGATACTTTTGATTCTTTTCACGAAATCTGCCATCGTATTATGATTGAAAAGAATGATAAGATTACTCGAGTTAGAAGTGATAGAGGTGGTGAATTCATAAATTCCAAATTCATTGATTTTTGCACTTCTAACGGCATTAAACATGAATTCTCCGCACCTTATACACCTCAACAAAATGGTGTAGTCGAGCGCAAAAACAGGGTCGTACAGGAAATGGCACGTGTTATGCTTCATAGCCGGAACTTACCGTTATATTTTTGGGCTGAAGCGGTGAACACTGCTGTTTATGTTATTAATCGAGTGTATTTGCGCCCGGGGACCTTGAATACACCATATGAACTTTGGTTTTGTAGAAAACCTAACATCAAATATTTTCGCATCTTTGGGAGTCGGTGTTTTATTTTGCGTGATCGCGAGAATCTTGGAAAATTTGACTCTCGAAGTGACGAAGGGATTTTCTTAGGTTATTCTACAAACAGCAGAGCATATCGAGTTTTTAACTTAGAATCTAAGACGATCGTAGAATCGATAAATGTTAAGGTAGATGAAGCTTTTCACTTTGAATCTGAAAAATCTACCCTCGATATCTCTCTTGATGATGATACACCTGCTAATGCATCTTCTTCTAACAATTCTTTCGATAATAATGATGCATCTAACGGTTCTTCAAGCTTATCTGATGTGCAGGAATCATCTCGTGTACCTCCGACTACTCCCTTACCTCAAACGTTACGCATCTCCAAGGATCACCCTGAATCGAACATCATTGGAGATCCACAAGAAGGAGTTAGAACACGGAGACAATTGGTTTGCGGATTTGCATGCTATGTATCTCAAATCGAACCAAAGAATGTTGATGAAGCTCTTCAAGATGACTACTGGATTAAAGCAATGCAGGAAGAGCTCCATCAATTTGAGCGAAACAAAGTCTGGGAATTAACGAAGCCTCCGAAGCAACACAATGTGATAGGTACCAAATGGATTTTCAAGAACAAGAAAAATGAAGATGGTACTATCATCAGGAACAAAGCAAGGTTAGTTGCTCAAGGCTACTCTCAAGTAGAAGGTATAGACTTTGATGAAACTTTCGCCCCTGTAGCTAGACTCGAGTCCATTCGTATCTTATTTGCGATTGCTTGTCATTTTAAAATCAAATTATTTCAAATGGACGTTAAGAGCGCTTTTTAAATGGGTTTTTAAATGAGGAAGTTTATGTGGCTCAACCGAAAGGTTTTGTGGACCATAAACTACCTAACCATGTTTTTCGTCTGAAAAAGGCTCTTTACGGTCTGAAACAAGCACCGCGAGCATGGTACGAAAGGTTGACAAAGCACCTTTTGGAAAAGGGCTACACTCGAGGGGGAGCTGACAGGACTCTCTTTGTGAAGCATTATCAAAACAATTTCATTGTTGCACAAATCTATGTCGATGACATTGTATTTGGCGCAACAAGAGATAATGATGCTTCTAAATTCGCGGAGACCATGGAAAGCGAATTTGAGATGTCCATGATGGGCGAATTGACTTATTTTCTTGGATTACAAGTTAAACAAAACGATGAAGGTATTCACTTGTGTCAATCCAAGTATGCAATGGAGTTGGTCAAAAAGTTTGATCTAGAAAATTCTAAGGATTTTCCAACTCCAATGGGAACTAGCCATAAGGGACTTGGAAGTGAATCACATAGTGAGAATGTAGACGAGAAACTGTATCGCAGTATGATTGGAAGTCTACTATATCTCACGGCTAGTCGCCCGGATATATCCTTCAGTGTTGGGATTTGCGCGAGATATCAATCAGCACCGAAGGAGGTTCACCTGAAAGCGGTGAAACGGATCATCCGATATATCAAAGGTACAATCAATTTCGGAATTTGGTATCCTATGGGAACAAGTTTGGATATTGTTGGATACTCAGATGCCGATTGGGCTGGATCGGTGGATGATCGGAAAAGCACGAGTGGTGCATGCTTCTATCTTGGCCATTGCCTTGTTGCATGGCACAGTAAAAAGCAGAATTGCATAGCACTCTCGACTGCCGAAGCGGAGTACATTTCTGCAGGAAGTTGTTCAACCCAATTGATTTGGATGAAAAGCGTGTTGAGCGATTTCCGGATTTCAGCAACTTCGGTAACCATTTTATGTGACAACACTAGTGCTATTAACATTTCTAAAAACCCTGTGTTGCACTCTAGAACAAAACATATTGAACTTAGATATCATTTTCTTAGAGAGCTAGTTGAATCAAATATTCTTCAACTGTCATATATTTCAACTGAGGATCAATTAGCTGATATCTTAACAAAACCTTTGGATCAAAAACGTTTTATTCACTTGCGTAAAGCAATTGGCATGCTTTCCTTGAAATAATCTCTTTTTGAAACCTTTGCTTAGGTTAGGTTTTGTTTTTGTTTTGTTCTTTATCTATGTTTTGTACATAGGACATTAATTGAGCATAAATCATAATTGACTTTAATTGCATCCTTTTATGCATTTAGAAATTTATTATGCTTTTGATATCATAATATTTCAATGTTGCAATGATCATTTACGTTAATTAAACCATCTTTTAAGTGATCAAAGTCAATTTCTCTCTCAATGATCTCTTGGTATAGTCATTATCATATTTGATTGCTTAGTCGAGTATGAATGCGAGATCAATTTTTGGTTGAATACCTTATATATTAAATAATTGATAGCCAATTGAGGGGGAGTCAATGAAATGTAAAATGCTCAAAAGATGTGGAAAGAGTTACATCCCAATGAGGAGTGTGAAAACTACCACCACATGGAGAAAATGAAAGAAAGAAAAAGATACTCCATGAATGCAAAGCAAATTTTTGTTTTAAAAATGTTGATGAAATGCATATTGAAATACTTGACTCAGTCATATTTCATGGTTGGTATAAGGTGGGATTTTTGATAAAAGATGCTCAAAGAGCCACTCCTTCAACAGATTGTCTAGATATATTATCTAACTTATCTGGGATTTCAAACATCTATTGATCTTGGTATTTCATTTTCTTTACCAAAATTGATGATTTGATAAAGGCATTACGCATAAGATCAGGATAGATGTAATTGAAGTTGTTCAACTTTAAGTGTTTTAATTTCGTAAATTTTCGTTTCATTTTTGAGTATTTTTGATAGATTTTGTATAATCTATTTCTTGTTGTATGAAACGATGATTTTTGTTTAAAGTTGACATGGTAAAGTGCTTACATACTTTTTCTGGATTTTATGGAATTTTTCTAAATTTTTCTGGAGAAAAAGTTGAAGCCGATCCGGATCGGGATAAGTGATCCGGATCCCGAACGCAGGATTCTTCCTGCGGGTAGCCGATCCGGATCACATTCTCGATCCGATCCGGATCACGGCTAGGGTTTATAAAGAACAAAGAGATTTGAATTCTTTTACCCTAATCTTTTGTTCTCAAGCTTCTAGAGTTTCTCTCTCTAGATTTCTTGCATCTTGGAGCTTCCAAACTCAAAGTTCTTCAATTCCAAGTAAGTTTTATTGATCAAATCTCGGTTTTTCACAGTTTTATATGTTTTCATCAAACGTGAGTAGAAATCATGGATCTTTTTCGTTTGTGAATGGTTTTTGATCAAATTTCTTTTGAAATAAGGACTCTGGGTCGATTAGTTTTGCTTTTATGCTGGGTTTTCTCAAGATAAACGAATTTTTGGGCTTCGATTTCTGAAATTTCTGTTTTAGGGCATAAAAGAGGAATTTTTGAAAATCATGCGATTGATCTATTTTTAAAATTCTTTTTGCAAAACTAATTTGATTCTTAGCTCTCTACATGAATATGATTGTTTGGGTACAATTTTTCCAATTTTTCAAAATTGACGATTTTTCATGTTCTTGAGTTGCTCTTCACAGGATACATTTTTCACTAGCAATCAAAATGGTGATCACATGGGCGATTTTCTTACTTGCTGCCATGGTCCATGTCAAAGACACTGCAAAGCCTAAGAAGGCTAAGAGAACGAAGAGAGCTCAGAATGATTCTGATACAGATTCAGAGACGGATTCAATAGACTGGGATAACCTCGAGATCGAGGAAGATGTCCCCATTATCTCAAAAGGGAAGGCTACTGCTGAAGCTTCAAAGACAAAGCCTCAGCCTACTGCAGCTGATAAAGGAAAAGCCCCATGGAACCTACTTCAATTGGAACAAGGATGAAAACTGGTGCAAGAAAAAGAGGCAGTGCTCGGGGCATTTCAATTAACGAACCAATTGCTAGCCAGCCTCCACCACAGGAATTCATTAGCTCCACAAGAATCAAGGATTTTGAGAAAAGAGAATGCATTGGTGAGAGACATGTGAATGTCAAACCAATGATGGAACGATCTGCAGCTTTTGGGATTTATTTAATCAAGTTGGTCTTGCTCCAATTTGCAACTTTCCTGAGTCAACTGGGTATTGTCCACATTTAGTTCGGATGTTTTATCAGAATGCTGCAAGTCTAACTGATCATGAGGACGGACGTCGAGAATTTCATACTTTGGTTAAAGGTATCAAAATCAAAGTCACTCCCCAACTGATTGGAGAAGTGCTAGGTATGAAAGCCAGATCTGATGGAATCTATTATCTAAAGACTCAAAGCTTCAACGACAACTCCTGGAGAGTTGTAGTCAATGGAATTTGCCTTCCGGATACCTTGTCTACCGGAAATTCTGTATTCTCCAAAGAGCTTCGAACAGAGTACAAGTATATAAACTTCATTGTTTGCTACAACATTCTTCCCAATATGAACACGAAGGTTCTTCGATGGGATAGGATGTTATTCCTATATCTTCTTGGAAACCCGGCCGCATTGATGGGAGCAAACTTGAACATTCCTTATCTCATTTGGGCCAGGATGACGAGGTATGTTGAACACTCTCACCCCACAGAGAGACTACCATACCCGATGATAATCATGCGCATCCTTAAAAAGTTTAAAGTCGATACAAGCGCAAGCTCATACATGTACAGTTTGGGACCATAAATGAGACAACCATTGTAAAGTCCTTATCGACAAAGCAAGATGATCCTCCATCTCCGCCAATCCGACAACGGGCTCGACCCCAAGCAACTTCTTCTACAGCCCCTGTTCCTCCATCACAGCAGGCACCTCCATCCACCTCTGATGATGATGCCTCCGTCAGCTCAATATTTAAAGAACAACAGCGACTCTCCAATGAACAAGAACGCATGTCGGCTGAGTTCACTGAAATGAGAGGAGAACTTCAAGTTGTGAAAAAGGAACTTGAAATAATCACTGCATCTCAAATCACTTTGACCAAGTCCGTCTCATCGATGAAAAAACTGATGAAGAGAATGTTTGCCAAAATGGGATGCACCACCTCTGATGACTCCGACTCTCAGGAATAAATTTTCTGTTCTAACTTTCTTTTGCTCTTTGCAGGTTTTTCATTTTTGTTTATTTTTAACTCCCTTTTGTTTTGTAATTTTGGCTTGTTTGTGACAAAAAGGGGGAGAGAGTTTAGAGAGAACTTGGACAATGAACTTGAACAATGACGAAAATGTGTGAATATGAAAACATTAAGGTAAGTATGATCTCAACTTCAACTTTGGTTTTTATTTGTTGATTGGTTGCATGCCCCTACTAACTATTTGACTAACTATTTGGGCATGTAATATGACTAACAAGTTGATGTTGGACTAACAGTTTGTGACATTTGGTTTTTGAATGCTTAGAAGATATGTTGGTTTTTAACTATGATTCTCTTACATATCTGAATTCTTCAAATGTCATGATGAGAATAAACTCTATCTCTGTACTTGGTTTTGTATGTTTCAATTCTTGAGGTATCTAACGATTTTGTTTGTCAAGAATGATTTCTTTGTGCAGAGATTACAGATGTCTAAGTCTAGAGTCTGTTTTAGGAGTTTATCTCATGTATTTAAATTTTTGGATCTCCATTGTAAATTTTTGTTGTATGGTGATAGCAACAAAAATATCTTTTTGAATTTTCTTTTGTGGATTTGTGTTTTGTCACGAAACCGCCAAAGGGGGAGATTGTTACGGAATTTGAGTTGGCGTATTTCGTGAAAGTATTAAGTCTTGAAGATTGAAGATGAAAAGAACTTTGGATCATATACCTCAATCTCAAGAAAGAAGAATTCAAAAGGATCAGGTATGTTTAACTAAAGATTTTTGGTGATCCGAATACTTCTTGTAGTGTAGAAACACCTGGAAGAAAGTTTTATTGCATAAACATCAAAAACTGGACATGGGACATGTTCAGGATCCGGATCGTGCTCGGCAATCCGGATCCCGAAGGGTGTTTGTTCATACACTGTTTCAATCCGGATCGCAGCATTTCATGATCCGGATCCCGAACACTGGTTTTACCTTTTCACTTGCACGATCCGGATCAGGATTTGCAATCCGGATCCCGAACGTGATGTTTGGTGAAACTGTATGAACGATCCGGATCGGGGACTACGATCCGGATCCCGAACTAGCATTTTTCTGGAAATCGTCTTTCTTGTTTCTGCAATCCGGATCGTCCAATTCCAATCCGGATCGCCGTCGGTAAAATCTCCAGAAAAGGCAGTTTTTGATCCCTATCTTCTTCCAATGGTTTCTAACCTATAAATAGGCCCTATATTCATTTTCTAGGGCATCCGCAAAATAAAAAAAGATAGCCGTAAAGGAAAAATCCACATATAGAGAAGAAAGGAAATCAATAGAATTTATTCTATGTTTCTTCATCTATATTGATTGATTTGATTCTAGGTTTTCCATACTCACATTTTGAGTAGAATCAAATCAATGAATACTTAGATGGTATTTCCGATCTATTTCTAATCTAAGTATTCGGCGGATCATCACCACCCAAAACAAACAACGATTTACCCTAAATCGGCGCGTGGACTCGCGTGGCCTTGTGGATTCAAGGTGCAACCGCTCTCGTGGATTCGGAGCGAGGTACGTTCGTGGATTCGAAGCGTGCTACTGGGTGAAGACCGTGGATTCGGTCGGACGTCGTGGACTCGACGTTGGACGCTGTGGATTCAGCGTTGGGCGCGGATCGTGGATTCGAGAAGCGTCATGGAGCGAGCGGAGAAGATCTACTAGGAGCGTATGGTAAGAGGTTGAGTCGTCTGTGAGTACGCTATATCACCTTGTACGTGTGTTAATTCTAGTGGATTTCGCCGTGTTATCGGTCCCGTGGTTTTTTACTCCGGTTTGGAGTTTTTCCACGTAAAAATCTTGCGTGTTCATTTTTATTTCCGCATTGGGTTTTATTGCGCAATGATTTTTTGAGTGTTTATTGTTTACACCTATTCACCCCCCTCTAGGTATTTTTTCCCCTATTTAGATCCAATTACTTATAACCCAACAGTTGACACCATGATGTGGTTTGGTGCGTGTTGAATTAGTGGTTTTTCCCGTTTCCCCCAGCCTTTTAGTGGAGCCCTTTGGTTTTTCACGTCTCAGCTCAGTAGTGATGTGTTTTTCCTCGCCCGTGATTTACTTGCCCCTTTGAGATCCGTGATTATTGGAGTACGAGGGACGCCCATTGCAAATTCTGGCTCGAGAGGTGAGAGAATTGCACATCGGGTCATACCGTACTTGTTGTTGTTGCGGAGTAATCACGAGGAGCGAGTGGGGTTTAGGGAGCTGGAGGCGTATTGTTAGATACCTAGCCGTGGTATTCTTGACTCCTGATGGGCTTGATCTAGTTTCGAGGACGAAACTTTCTTTTAGTGGGGGAGGATGTGAGGTCCCGGAATCCCCGGCGTAGGAGTTGCTGGTTGTTGGGCAGCTTTTAGTGGCCGTTGGGAGTGTTTGTGCGCGTGTCGGGCCCAAGAAATGGATTTGTGATGCAATTTGGGATTTAGTTGCATCACCGGAGGCCTGCGGGATGTGTCGGTGGTGTTTGCGCGCAATTTGGACACATGTGGTGGACTTCGGGCTTAAAAGGAGACCCCGTGGGAAATTGGAAGGACCCGTCGGGTGTTTGGAAATGGTTCGCGCGATTCGGATGTCAAAATTGGACTCTGGGCGAAGTTTGGATAAATGTTTACCTCTCCGGTCGCCTTCGGGAATTTTTAGAGTTGGAATTTGGCAAATCGGACTTTAAAAATGGACCCGGCGCGGAAATCGGATCGAGTGGGCATTCGGCAAATTTTCGGATGAGAATTTGGAGAAACGGACATCGTTTTTGGATTCAGCGCGCGAAATCGCTAAGAATGGACTATTTATTTGTTGGTTTTGGAGTCCGGTAGGCGTGCGCGTTTTTCGAGACGACGCGGCACGCAAACCGGGGCGTGGCGCGGCACGGATCCTGAGGTGGGCGGCGGCGCGCTGCGCAATGCGCGCCAGCTGGCGCGCGTTGGGAACGCGCGCCTGCGCAGGACAGCGCAGGGGCCGCCACGTGGCGGGCCCCCGTTGGCGCCCGCGCGGGCGCGGTGGCACGCGCGCCCGTGTAACGGGCGCGTGTCCCGCGCCTGCGCGTGGTGCGGTGCAACGCGTCCGTGTGGCGGGCGCGTTGCCGCGCGCCACGTGGCGCGCTGGGCGCGTGCGTGGACCCGGCGCACGCGCCCAGCCTTGTGGACCGGCCGGTTGGAGCCCCCGGTTGTTTGGCGCGGTGGACCGGCACCGTGGACCAGCTTTTCTCCCTCTCCCTCTTTTCTTTTTCTTCTTCCTCCCCGCACCGCCATTTTCTCCCTTTCTTTTCTTTCTTCGGCACCCGAGAGCGAGAGGGAGTGAGGGAGGAGGTTGCGTGAGGTGCGGCGGCGCGTCGTGGACCTCGTTTTGCGTGCGAGGTCGGCCGGCGGAGCGTTTCGGCGACGGCGGCGCAATCGGGTAGGTCCCGTGTGTTATTTTTGCGGTGTTTTTAGCACAGTTTTTGGAGCGTTCTTTTAGACTATAATTGACCCTCTTGCTCTTTTCTGTGTTGGGCACCGTGCACCGTTTTGCGTGCGGACTCCGGCACTGTGCACCGTTTTGCGTGCGGACTCCGGCACCGTGCACCGTTTTGCGTGCGGACTCCGGCACCGTGCACCGTTTTGCGTGCGGACTCCGTTTTGCGTGCGGATCCTGGCACCGTGCATCGTTTTGCGTGCGGACTCCGGCGCCGTGCACCGTTTCACGTGCAGACTCCGTTTTTGGTGCGGACTCCGGCGGCGTGCTCCGTTTTGCGTGCGGACTCCGACGGCGTGCCCCGTTTTGCGTGCGGATCGCGTGGAGGCCAATTGCAAGTGTCTACGAGCAATTGGTGGAAAATCGAGGTGGGTGGCCTTATCTCCAAGTTTTATGGACTGTACAGTATTTCTACTGATGTAGGACTATGCATGATAGTTTATTTCATTGTGTAGCATGCTAGATTGTAGGAATTGTTATTCCTTTTATTATCTGTTAATATAGTTATCTTGGAACTTGACCTAGCACCCCCGTCATATGTTGCATGTGTAACCAGAACAGTAGAAAACCCTCACTTGGGCTAGGGTTATTTATGCTTAGACATCCACACTGTTCTTTCATCCCTGGACATAGTGTTTTCTCGCCCGGGTAGTGGGCCGAGAGGTCGGGACTTGCTTTTAGTGTGGGATGCTTTTGCACTCTTGCTTGGGAGCAGAGTGGAGTCTGGTAGTTGTAGCGGGTTGCTTATCTGTGCGGGGAGCCGTTTGAGTAAACGGTAGTCCCGAGAGGTCTTGTTTCCCTTTTGCGCTGTCATGGGAGGGAGCCGTTGAGTAGACGGCAGTCCCGGGCCGTCGAGTATCTTCCGGTCGGTGTTGTTGGGAACCGTTGGGGTTGACGGTGGTCCCAGGTCGTTGAGTGTTGTCCGACCTGTTCTGTTACCCGAGTTGTGGGTCGTTCCTGGCTGTGGAGTATCTCCAGCCAGTGTGCTTTGTGCTGCGAGCTGTTGGAGAGGCTAGTGTCTCGTGTTTCGAGTTAGCCGATCAGCTGAGTCGTCGAGAGTGCTCCGACTGTTGTGCGAGATATTTGGGGATCTTGAGTCCTACCGTTCTGTGAGTGAGCGTGGATTTTGACTAGCCTGCATATGCCAATGTTGATTACTCTATGCCGCGCCGTTTTCCTCAGTTGGAGCCGCGCCCCCTGAGATGCCGCTGTGGATACGATGGTTGGCCTGTTGAGGCAGTTTTGCGCGAGGGATGAGTTAGTCGGACAGGACGCCCCACGTAAATCCCGTCCTCATGTGGATGTGTGGTAGTGGGCAGGTGCGTTCCTAGTCGACAGGCGCAGGCTTGACTGGACCTTTGAGGCAGTCAGTTCGATTGGGTCGATTGAGCACCTTGGGTGCGAGTGGTCTCATTTACTTTCATCTGTTCCACTTTTGAGTGTCTAGATAGAGGCATGGTAGCTGTAGAGTAGTTCCAGCTTTTCTTGTTCAGATTTTATTGCACTGTTATCTTTTACCTCTGGTAGACTTGGTGGGCAGACCGTTGGACTTGTTGACGGCACCCACTGAGAACTACTGTGGGAAGTAGTTCTCACACCCGTCGTGGTGTCTTTTCCCCAGGGACTTCTTCTTCTGTTCCTGTGCTCCTGTTGCTGATCCTTCTGGCCGAGGCGAGGGAGTCGCGAGCTAGTTCCCTACCCGTCGTTGGAGTGTAGCGGTACCCCCTTCAGAGGAGAGCTTCGGTTGATAGTTTACTTCTTCTTCCTCTGTTGAGAGACCTTTGTAGTGAGGTATAGAGTTGTACTTTATTTTACAGTTTGAGAGACTGTTGTAGTGAGGATATTTCTTGTATCGAGAGTTTGTACACTGATGTATTTATTGGAGATATCTCCCTTTTGAGTTTTGTATCAGAGGATTTTGTATACGATCGTATTTGGGAGATGGATATTGTATTATTTTCAGTTGTACAGGGTTTGGATTTCAGTTTTTAGTAGTTTACTTTCAGCTCTGATATCTGTATACTGTAGTTGTTTCTTTCTGCAGGTTAGACGCTTCGTCTGTACGGCAGTTTCCGTACAGATGGCGGATCTGTTAGCGAGCCCGGGTCGCAGTTTCGACCCCGGGGCGTGACAGATTAGAGTGGTATCAGAGCCTAGGTTGTAGGTCGTGGTGGACTTAGAAACCCTAGGCTTGTGGTTGGATATTAGGACGACTACGTGAGAGTCGTGACTTTTAGCGAGAGTCCTGATTGAGTTTTTACCTCTCCCAAGAGACGGGATGAGAGATTGACATGTTTACTTTCCTAAGCGATTATGTTGGCTGCCGACAACATAATGCTATGGAATGGATGACATGTTTTAGACTTTCGCTGGATTGGGTCGCTATGGTTGTTGTGTCCTGACGTTTGTTGTTGTGCAGCGGATTGCGATACCCCTGAGACGTCGTGTTGTGAAGAGGACACACCCCGCATCTGATGAGTACCCGAGCAGCGGGAGACAGAGCTATCAGAGCAGAGCGAGACCCAGGAGTTTGTGCGTTGAGATAGTTTCCCACTTTAACCGAGAAGGGCCAAATCCCTGAACGGTAAAGGATCGAGGACTTCGATAGGCTGAGCCTAGAGTCTGTTCTTGTTTGATTGGGGTTCTAGACACTAGTCTATCGGGATTTTTGGATCTTTGCCGTGTCGGTCGGTTCTTCTCGCCTATGAGTGGGGTGTTGTTGTGGGAGCCGTTTGGAGTGACGGCGATCCCAGCTGTGTGGGTATTTTCCCTGGCTAGTTACCAGGAGGACATTTTCCCTGACTGAGTTACCAGGAGGGCATTTTTTTTCCTGGCTGTGTTACCAGGAGGACATTTTCCCTGGCTGAGTTACCAGGAGTGCATTTTCCCTGGCTGTGTTACCAGGAGGGCATTTTCCCTGGCTGAGTTACCAGGAGGGCATTTTTCCCTGGCTGAGTTACCAGGAGGGCATTTTCCCTGGCTGAGTTACCAGGAGGGCATTTTTTCCTGGCTGTGTTACCAGGAGGACATTTTCCCTGGTTGAGTTACCAGGAGGGCATTTTTCCCTGGCTGTGTTACCATGAGGGCATTTTCTCTGGCCGAGTTGCCAGGAGGGCATTTTCCCTGGCTGAGTTACCGGGAGGACGTTTTCCCTGGCTGAGTTACCAGGAGGGCATTTTTTCCCTGGCTGTGTTACCAGGAGGACATTTTCCCTGGCTGAGTTACCAGGAGTGCATTTTTCCTGGCTGTGTTACCAGGAGAGCATTTTCCCTGGCTGAGTTACCAGGAGGACATTTTTCCCTGGATGAGTTACCAGGAGGGCATTTTCCCTGGCTGAGTTACCAGGAGGGCATTTTTCCCTGGCTGTGTTACCAGGAGGACATTTTCCCTAGCTGAGTTACCAGGAGGGCATTTTTCCCTGGCTGTGTTACCAGGAGGGCATTTTCCCTGGCTGAGTTACCGGGAGGACGTTTTTCCTGGCTGAGTTACCAGGAGGACATTTTCCCTGGCTGAGTTACGCAATTTTCCCTGGCTGAGTTACCAGGAGTGCATTTTCCCTGGCTGTGTTACCAGGAGGACATTTTCCCTGGCTGAGTTATCAGGAGGACATTTTCCCTGGCTGAGTTACCAGGAGGGCAATTTTCCCTGGCTGAGTTACCAGGAGTGCATTTTCCCTGGCTGTGTTACCAGGAGGGCATTTTCCCTCGCTGAGTTACCAGGAGGGCATTTTTCCCTGGCTGAGTTACCAGGAGGGCGTTTTTCCTGGCTGGATTACCAGGAGGACACATGCCCTGGCTGAGTTATCAGGAGGACACTTTCCACTGGCCGAGCTACCAGATGGATACATTGCCCCTGGCTGAGTTACCAGGTGGGCATATGCCCTGGCCGAGTTACCAGGAGGACACCTTCCACTGGCCGAGCTGCCAGATGGGTACATACCCCTGGCCGAGTTACCAGGTGGGTACATGCCCTGGTCGAGTTACCAGGTGATTGCTTTACTGAGATTGAGATGGTCTGACTGGACGCCGAGATTTGGTGGCGTCGAGTTCGTCCTGTTGGACTACCAGGAGCGCAGTTGTTGACTTGGAACCAGTTTCGTGCTTTGCTGCTCAGGGCCATTTTTCCTGACAGTGTAAGCAGAAACTGGAAGGGGATCTTAGACTCCTGCAGCAGGGGAGTCGACCTCTTCTGGAGTATGTTCGCGAGTTTTGCGATTGTTGAGTGGTGTACCTCATGTCGCCTGGATGAAGCCCAGGAGGTTGAGCTAGTTGAGAAAGGACTGCATCGGAATATCTATCACTTGGTGTATTCTCGGCGGGTGCCAACGTTAGATGCAGCGATTGAGCATGCTTAGCGGGTTGACCGAGGATCAGTGATCATGTCAGAGAGAGACGGAGCGCCAGGGACCAGCTCCTGGGAGAGGCATCCAGTACCGCCTGCGTTTGGACAGTCGAATAGATCGAGACCCCCGGGGCCGCCACGATCCCAGTCTGAGGGTCGTGAGTCTCAGAGGAGACAGAGACCAGGAGGTTCTCCACAGCCGGTGTATCAGCAGCAGCGGGATGACTGTGTCTTTTGTGGTGGGCTGCATTCTGCGCCGTAGTGTGACCACAGGCAGGGCACCGATCATGGTCTTGTCCTAAAGCGGGGTCATCAGTCGCATTGGCAGCTTCGGCTCCTCCTCCTCCGCTCTTCCAGACAGGCGGAGCTTCGACAGGTTGTGGCCAGATAGTTAGGGCCACTTCTTCGCGGCAGTCCGAGGGACGACCACCCCCGAGCGGGAGTGTCTATGTCGCACAGGATGAGGATTCGGGGGCAGCTAGCCACGAGGTGGCAGGTATTAATCTTATCTCCCCTTCACGCACCTGAGCGTTATTTGTTACCGGAGCATCGCATTCTTTTCTTCTGTAGGGCATTTGCATTGATGTATGGGCTAGAGATAGGACCCTTAGCTTGTGCTCGTGAGGTTCAGATACCTGATCACGTGTTGCACATAGATGAGTGTTGTTGGTCCTGCCCTGTGCAGTTGGGGCCCTGGGTTTTTTGCCTGTTGATCTTTTGGCCCTTTCTCAGCTCCGGGATTTCGTGGTAGTGTTGGGTATAGTACTGTGAGGATCTGAGGCCTTGATGCTTGAGTGATACCACACCGTTGATGCACGGCGGTGATGCCACGCCGTTGATACATGGTGATGATGCCACACCGTTGATACACGGTGGTGATGCCACACCGTTGATACACGGTGGTGATGCCACACCGTTGATACACGGCGGTGATGCCACGCCGTTGATACATGGTGATGGTGCCACACCGTTGATACACGGTGGTGATGCCACGCCGTTGGTGCACGGCAGTGATGCCACGCCGTTGGTACATGGTGGTGATGCCACGCCGTTGGTGCACGGCAGTGATGCCACGCCGTTGGTGCATGGCAGTGATGCCACGCCGTCGGTGCACGGTGGTGATGCCACGCCGTTGGTGCACGGTGGGGATGCCACGCCGTTGGTGCACGGTAGTGATGCCACGCCGTTGGTGCACGGCAGTGATGCCACGCCGTTGGTGCACGGCAGAGATGCCACGCCGTGGGTGCACGACAGTGATTGTTACGGCTTTTTGGTGTTGGCATATTTCGTGAGTCAAGTCAGTGAGTTGAGTCGGAGTCTTAAGGGATCAAATTGTCAATCAGCAATCAAAGACTTAGAGAAGATTCAACAAGAGCTCAAGTTGACACTCAGTGTCTTGAGTCTTGAAGATTGAAGATGAAGAATTGTGGATCAGTTACATCAATCTCAAGAAGAAAGTATTCAAAAGAATCAGGTATGTTTAACTAAATAATTTTGGTGATCCGAATACTTTCTTATAGTATAGAAACACTTGGATGATTTTTTAATTGCATAAAAATCAAAAACTGGACATGGGACATGTTCAGGATCCGGATCAGATGATCCAATCCGGATCCCGAAGGGTATTAGTTCATGTGCAAATCCAATCCGGATCCAAGCCTATTCTGATCCGGATCCCGAACATTGGATGTTGCTGAAATTCATGAACGATCCGGATCGGGCCTTGCGATCCGGATCCCGAACCCTTGGATTTCTGGAATCGTCAATCTCGTTACGACGATCCGGATCGCAGTAATCCCGATCCGGATCGCCGTCCTGAAAATTTCCAGATAAGGTAGGTTTTTGATTCTTATCTCTTTCCAAAGGTTTCTAAACTATAAATAGACATTTAGGGTTTCTCAAAAACGTGGGGAGCACGACCGATCAATATATAAAACACTTGAGAGCAACCCTAGAGGCTAGGTTTTTTTACCGTTCTTCTTTATAGCCTCTTTTAGGTCAATTCGATGGTTCTTTCAAGAACATATCTTTTGTCGAATTGATCTAATCTTTGCTTAGAGATTTTTCCCATGGATCTTCATTGATAATCTAAGCAAAGGATCACCATCAAAGCCAATATTCTTACCGGCTGAGTTTGCGTCGTGGATTCGACGTGGCACCGTGGATTCGGTGTGTTGAAGGCGTTTCGTGGATTCGAAACGTGTGCTCGTGGATTCGGGTGGCGTTCGTGGATTCAGACGTGTGCAGTGGACGTGCAAACGTTGGAGCGCAAGGTCCGAAGAAATTGAAGGAGGGGTTAAATCCGTGGAGACGGTAATCACCTTGTTATTCTTCTTTTCTTAGTGGATTGTTATTGCGTGGACATCCAACCGGTCAGCGCAAGGTCCGAAGAAGCTGAAGGAGGGGTTGAGTCCGTGGAGTCGGTAATCACCTTGTTATTCTTTTATTCTTAGTGGATTGTTATTGCGTGTTGGTCCCGTGGTTTTTCTCCTGGATTGGAGTTTCCACGTAAATCTCGGTGTGTTGATTTTTATTTTCCGCATTGTTTTTTATTTTTGCACTGAGATTGGTTTTTATAATATTACACCTATTCACCCCCCTCTAGGTGTTTGATAGTACCTATTTAGATCCCTGTGGATCCTTATATATTAAAAACCTACAATTGGTATCAGAGCGGGTTTTAGGTTTATCTATCATAATGGGTGAAAGTGGTAATATTTTTAGACCTCCTCTTTTTGATGGGACCAATTATGCATATTGGAAAATGCGGATGAGAGCTTTTCTCATCTCTATTGATGAGCGGGTATGGCAAACCGTTGAATACGGTTGGGTGCATCCGGTTGAGGAAGTAGGAAATACTACTACCCCAAAACCTCGCTCTAGATGGTCTAAAGAGGAAATCGAAAGATCTTCTTACAATGGGAAAGGTTTGAACGCTTTATATAATTCTCTTTCCTCGACTGAGTTTTCAAGAATTTCCGCGTGTGAAACCGCAAAGGAAATTTGGGATATTCTCAAAATTACACATGAAGGTACTAATCTTGTAAAAATTCAAAAGCTCCAGATGCTTACAAGTCAATTTGACTCTATTCATATGGAAGAGCATGAATTGTTTACAGATTATTATACTAGACTTCAAGATGTAATTAATACATGTGCTAATTTGGGAGAAAAGATCCCGGAGTCGAAAATTGTAAGAAAGATTCTTCACTCTTCCGGAACGGTTTAGGGCAAAGGTTACCGCCATTGAAACCGTTAGTCATCCGGATGAGATGAGTGTAGAGGAATTAGTAGGTGCTTTACAAACTTATGAGATGACCTTTCCTACTAATCAAACTTCTTCCAAGTCTTCTTCTAAGCTTACAGGAATTGCATTCAAATCAACAAAGGAAGAAGATAGCGAATCGAGTTCCGACGATGAAATCTCTCTTGCCGATTTTGAAGAACAACTGGCGCGGATCACAAAGAAATTTCGTCGGAAATTTTGGAAAAATCGAACCGATGGATCTTCATCCACGAAACCATCTAAAGGATCATCGGGTTCTAAATCCTCTAAACTCAAAGGCGTTGCAAAACCTTCTAAAGAAAAAGAAAACGATGATTTCGAAGGGGAAATCCGATGCTATCGATGCAGAGGCTGATGGGTTTAGGTTAATAAGGATCTAATAAGGGAAAAAACACCTAGAGGGGGGTGAATAGGTGTAAACAATAAACACTCAAAAAATCATTGTGCGATAAAACCCAATGCGGAAAAATAAAAGAACACACAAGATTTTTACGTGGAAAAACTCCAAACCGGAGTAAAAAACCACGGGACCGATAACACGGCGAAATCCACTAGAGTTAACACACGTACAAGGTGATATAACGTACTCACAGACGACTCAACCTTTTACCATACGCTCCTAGTAGATCTTCCCGCTCGCTCCACGACGCTTCTCGAATCCACGATCCGCGCCCAACGCTGAATCCACAGCGTCCAACGTCGAGTCCACGACGTCCGACCGAATCCACGGTCTTCACCCAATGGTACGCTTCGAATCCACGAACGCACCTCGCTCCGAATCCACGAAAGCGATAACACCTTGAATCCACAAGGCCACGCGAGTCCACGCGCCGATTTTGGGGTAAATCGTTGTTTGTTTGGGTGGTGATGATCCGCCGAATACTTAGATCAAGAGTAGATCGGAAATACCATCTAAGTATTCATTAGTTTGATTCAACTCAAGATATGAGTATGAAAACCTAGAATCAAACTAATCAATATAGATGAAGAACCATAGAATAGATCTAATGATTTCCGTTCTTCTCTATATGTGGATCTAAGGCCGTATAAAATGATATTTGAAAATGACGGCTCTTTTTCCGATGCCCTAGAAATGAAATAGGAGGGCTATTTATAGGTTAGAAACCCTAGGAAGAATATTCGGATCAAAAACAAACTTTTCTGGAAAGTTTTACCGACGGCGATCCGGATTGCATAAGCCACGATCCGGATCGCAGACGCACAGAATGCAGTTTCCAGAAAATCGCCTGTTCGGGATCCGGATCATAATCCACGATCCGGATCGTTCATACATTTTCACAAAACACCCCATTCGGGATCCGGACTGCCCAAGCTGTGATCCGGATTGCAGCAATGTATGAACGAACACCTTTCGGGATCCGGATTGAAAGTCCACGATCCGGATCCTGAACATGTCCCATGTTCAGTTTTTGATGAATATGCAATTAAAACCTCTTCCAAGTGTTTCTACACTATAAGAAGTATTCGGATCATCAAAATTATTTAGTTAAACGTACCTGATCCTTTTGAATTCTTCTTTCTTGAGATTGAGGTATATGATCCACAGTTTCTTCATCTTCAATCCTCAAGACTTAAACAATCACGAAATACGCCAACTCAAATTCCGTAACAGAGGCTACGGCCATATTTCAACGGATTGTCCTTCTAAGAAATCATACAAAAAGAAGGCTTTGCAAGCAAAAACTTGGGACGATTCTAGTTTCGATGAATCGACCTCAAGTGAAGAGGAAAAAGAACAATTTGTTGCTTTTCATGCCTCTCAAACTCCCTCTTCTAATTTGTGTTTAGCATCTTTAATCACTGACTCTATTCCTTTAACTTTGCATGAAACATCAACATCCGGAGGAGAGTCATCAAGTGAGGGGGAGTCGGACGAAGAAGAACTCGTTGAGGCATACCAACAACTTCTTGCGGAATCAAAGAAGATGGCCAAACTTAACAAGAAATTGAGGAAGCAACGACATGAAGTTCAAGACGAGAATCAAGCTTTAAAGTTCAAACTTCATGATCTCGAGGAGGAACATGGACGAGTATTAGACAACAATAGAATCCTCCAAGACAAGCTAAACCAATCGGAGACAAACGCTAAATCATATATGGACAAGGTTGGTTTTCTTGAAAAGCAGTTTGAAGAAATTTCTGTCACCAACCAAGCTTTGACCAAGCAAGTCCATCAACTTAAATCTGACATACAAAGGATTTCAATCGATTCGAAGAAACTTGATTGTATGTCCGAATTGGGTCAAACAAGCAAGGTTGGTTTGGGATTTAAAAAGAACCAAACTGTGAAGGCTTCAAGTTCCACAATAAAATTAAAGGAAAGAACTTGTCACTTATGTGGACTTGAAGGACATTTGGTGAAGTATTGCCCGAAAAAGAAAAAGAAAAATACTTCGGCAACTTCATCTACGGAGCGGACTCAACGGAATCAAAAGACACATCAAGTCAAAGGAGTTCACTCAACCCACCAAAGGTCCGAGCCACAACATCAATCATTCAAGTGGATCATTGCAAGGCAAAGACCTAAGGTGGACCAACAGTCAAAGCTACCAACCCCCGGGCACAATGAATCAAGACAACCCAAGATCCGACGATTTTGGATTCGGAAAGGTGATATCTTTCCTTGTCTTAAGTTCTAAATAGCTTATGACTGTGTGTAATGCTTTGATTGGTTTTCCCTTCATATTTTGCTTAATCTTTGCATTACATGTTTCTCAATGCTCTTTGTTTTTATACTTTGTTTTTGAACAAAAAGGTTTTTTTTTAACGAACAAGTGCATTGAATAAAAAAGGGCTTCACGTTCATTCACTCCAAATTAATTTTACTTGGATTATCAACTTGACTCCTTAATCATAATCTTGAAGACACTTCATTAGAGGAGTTGTTTAATTGAGCATTGGTTAAATTGACTTTAATTGCATCCTTTCACGCATTTAGAAATTTATTATGCTTTTGATATCATAATATTTCAATGTTGCAATGATCATTTATGTTAATTAATTCATCTTTTAAGTGATCAAAGTCAATTTCTCTCTCAGTGATCTCTTGGTATAGTCATTATCATATTTGATTGCTTAGTCGAGTATGAATGCGAGATCAATTTTTGGTTGAATACCTTATATATTAAATAATTGATAGCCAATTGAGGGGGAGTCAAAGAAAAGTAAAATGCTCAAAAGATGTGGAAAGAGTTACATCCCAATGAGGAGTGTGAAAACTACCACCACATGGAGAAAAAGAAGAAAGAAAAAGAAACCCCATGTATGCAAAGCAAATTTTTGTGTTTAAAAATGTTGATGAAATGCATAATGAAATACTTGACTCAGTCATATTTCATGGTTGGTATAAGGTGGGATTTTTGATAAAAGATGCTCGAAGAGCCACTCCTTCAACAGATTATCTAGATATATTATCTAACTTATCGGGGATTTCAAACATCTATTGATCTTTGTATTTCATTTTCTTTACCAAAATTGATGATTTGATAAAGGCATTACTCATAAGATCAGGTTAGATGTAATTGAAAGTGGTCAACTTTAAGAGTTTTAATTTTCATAAATCTTCGTTTCATTTTTGAGTATTTTTGATAGATTTGGTATAATCTATTTCTTGTTGCATGAAACGATGACTTTTGTTTAAAGTTGATACGCTAAAGTGCTTACATACTCTTTCTGGTTTGTATTTTTCTAAATTATTCTAATGAAAGAAAGTTGGATTGAATGGCATCTATGTGAATTCATTGTTCTTCAAAGCACTTAAATGGATTTCTTGATGGAATACAAATCGGTATTTGAAAAGTTTCCAAAATCTGGATTTATTTCAAGAAATTATTTGATTTTTGCTTTCTGGTACCGGTACGCAATCTGCATTTTTGGTATATACCGGAACTGAGCTTTTATCTCTCTTTCTCTATGAACTAATTTCCTTTTGTCTAGTATGTTCACGGTTTGACAATTTGTGACAAAAAGGGGGAGAAGAGAAATAATGGAGATGAGATCATCAAGAGAGGACAAACGAAAATAGAAAAATGGGGGAGAACCGAAAATGATGATCGTATCACAAAGGGGGAGAACAGAGATGCTCAAGAACATGGAGAACATGGAGAACATGTTAGAGATGCTCAAGATAGGGGGAGACAAAGAAAAAAATTGAAAGAGCCGAAAAACAAAAGAACCAAAAGGACGAATCAAATGTAGGATTTTAATTTCTAACGACTAACATTTGATTTTGTGTGGAGTTTTGTTTTGCAGGAATTACATCACTTTAAGACTCCAAGTCCTAAGTCATAGAGTATGTTCTAGGACTGTTTGGTTCAATTGTAATTCTGTATTTATTGGATCTTTCACGCAAAGAAAATCAATGTTTTGGTGATGACATTGAATTTCGACTTTTTGGTTTAAGATGGGTGATGTCACGCCCCCGGGGGTTTTTGAGTCTTTTGAAGCGGAAAATCGTGCCAATTTTTTTTCTTTTTAATAAGGTAACTTAACTTCAACCCCGGTGCGTGCCAGACCGCCACATACACAAATTCACTCTGTCCGCGGACAGAGTCTCCTCTGCATATGCACGGCGTCTCATTTACATCATTTCATTCATTCACAATAATCATACAACACACACCAACCAACAACCATACGGTAGACATACACCATATTCAGAGTTAAATCGTTTAACTAAAGCATGTCATTTGAGCGGCTTCAATGTTTGGAAAGGATAAAACCCAGAGTTGTAAAATCCGTGCCCACACGGCACCTCTTTTTAGAAAACGTTTTCGCAAACCTTTATCTCATCATAAAACATGCCGCAATTAAAAACACTACTAAAAGTATCACATAAAGCCACATCTCATCCACAGTGCTAACTAAAACATGCCCACATGTGAAGTAATCCACAAGCGAAATTAGAAGTAACCTAAAGAGGAAATGAGTTATATATACGATAACCAAGAGTCCGACTACGATCCTCACGTCGCAGTCCCACCGCCGTCCCGGCTAACGCACCTAGGGAAACCTGTCACGGAGTGGGTAACGTCAGTGACAAACAAAGTAGATGTCTAATAATATTAAGAAAGGAAGAACGAACCGAATACACCGAGTACACCGTAACCTTTCGTTAAACCCCTGTGCATATATTAAACCGGGCACCAACCCCGGATTAATTGTTAATTAAATTGGGCACCGACCCCAGAGTACCTGTCGGGGAGACTAAAGTCCCCCCTCGTGCACAACACCTTTTTGATGCTATAACCACTTCACGGGGCTAGTGCGACCCCTATAGCAGCCGTGAAGAGGTCCTCACGGCACCCACCCCTTTGTGAGGCACACGGGTCAAAAAGACCACTTTTCCGGAAAAGTACACCATGCGGTGGCCCGATCCGCCAGTGTACGTGCAGCATCCGAAACCGGATTGCCAAGAATGGCGTGTAATGAGCACCGCGACCGCAGCCGCTTAATTTATCAGATATTTATCAATTAAAAGAAAGGTTAACTGTCCATCTACTTTGTTAGGTAAATTAAAGAATATTTTTAATGACATAGATGCACTTACAGCACCGGTTGCACACATCGCAACCGTACCCACCTTGTTGGAAAGAAGTCGGGTCACCCGAGCCCTTCGCACTCTCCCGCTGCGCACCCGGACCTATAAAAGTCCGCACGGACACTACGGTCAGAAAGTATGCTAACTTATCGCAACAGAAAATACCCCACATTAATATATTAAAGTCCGGCACCGTCCCGCTGCCCACGGAACCCCCCCCCCCCCCCCTCGCGCAACCGTCGCCGCCCGTCGGAGCCGCGCGCGGCGCGGCCCCGCGGCGGTGCGCGCAAAGTGCCCCGCACGGTGCCCGCACGGGCACGGGCCCGTGCGGCGCCGTGCGGGGTTGCCCGCGCGGCGCCCCGCGCGGTGCCCGCGCGGGGCCGCCCGCGCGGCACCCCGCGCGGCGCCCGCGCGGGGCCGCCCGCGCGGCACCCCGCGCGGGTGCCCGCGGGGCACCCCGCGCGGGTGCCCGCGCGGCGCCCGCGCGGGCCGCCCGCGCGGCACCCCGCGCGGGTGCCCGCGCGGCACCCCGCGCGGGGCCGCCCGCGCGGGTGCCCGCGGGGCACCCCGCGCGGGTGCCCGCGCGGCGCCCGCGCGGGGCCGCCCGCGCGGCGCCCCGCGCGGGTGCCCGCGCGGCGCCCCGCGCGGGGCCGCCCGTGCGGCGCCCCGCGCGGCACCCCGCGCGGTGCCCGCGCGGGGCCGCCCACGCGGCGGCCGCGCGGTGTCCGCGCGGCGCCCGCGTGGGTGCGACCCGCGCGGCGCCGTCCCCGCCTGCGGCGGAGCCCGGTCATCCGCGTGTGTTTCCCCTTTTTCCTCGCGCGATGCCCCCGTGGCACCGCGCGCCTCCTTGCCCGTTCCGTCCGCCCAACAAAATTACGATGACGGCGGCGGTGACGGGGGTGGCGGAGGAACTCTAGAATTTTACCAACTACGATAGGAAAATCCAGAAAAATTATTAAAAATTATTTTACCTATCGGAGATCGTCGGGAAGGTGTCCGGTCGCGTTTCTAGCCTTTGGATCGGCGTTTAGGACGATCGGCTCCCTTCCTTCTTCCTTCTCCTTCCTCCGGTTACGGTCCTTTTCTTTCTTTTTCGCTGGCTGGGGGTTTCGGTACGCACGAAAGAGGAGGGTTTGGGGAGGCGGAGAAATAAAAATAGGGTTTCGCTCGGTGAGCGGGGAATTAAATAATCCCTATGTTGGTTATATCCAATTGTAAACCCGCACCGTCAAAATTCCCTTTTTGGGTATTCCGATCCGATTAATTAATCCGCTAATTAATTAATCCCCACCGATAACCTATTTAGTTAATCGTTTGATTATTATCCCCACCGTCAATTCCCCAAATCTAATCGTTAATTTTATTTACGTACGTAGGAACCTATAATTTCCCGTTTCTATTTCTCAAGAAAATATCCGACGACGGGATATTTCTCGACTTTAAATCCTGACCACCGATTATTTGATCACCTTTATCAAATAATCTTGGGAAATCAAATTCCCAGTCGGATTCTAATTACCCGGATATTTAAACCTCTATTATCCAAATCCCGGTCACCGATTATTTAATCACCTTAATTAAATAATCATGGGAAATAAATCCCCAATTTGAAAATCCGGATTTTATCTCTTATTTAATCCGTGAGATAAAATCCCATAATTTAAATCCTTTAGTTTAAATATCCTGATTTTTATCCCTTTCCAATCTATGCGATAAAATCCCACCCATTTAAATCCCACAATTAATTTGTACGCAGGAGGATTTAAATTCCGTCACCGGATAATTAATTATTTGATTAATTATCCTTACGGGATAACCCACCTTATCTCTAACGGGTGCAAGATATTTTGCACGGTTTCCGATGCGCGACTAACTACCGCATCGCTAAGGGTCCCGTTCCGGGAGATCCTGGCATCGGATTTCGAATCCGATCGCACCGTCGGTCATCGTTTTTCGCGCTCTATCGCAGGAAAATATACACACTTGTCCCGGCCGACTTTTGAAAATTAAATAATTTTATTCCGCTTAAGGCCTAAGCGATTACATGTGAGTTCAAAAGTACCCCGGAGGGTCGGGTCACTACACCACTCACACTTTATAAAAAGTTTCGTCCCGAAACTTAAACCCTAACCTCCCTAAAATAACTCGGGAAAACACTCCCTCATTTTTGATTCCAATTCCCACGTCGCCTCGCGTTCTTCGTGGTTGCTCCATTGGACCTTCACATAGGGAATTGTTCGGTTGCGCAACTTCTTGTCCTCTCTCGCCAAAATCCGCACCGGCGTCTCCTCGACGCTCAGGTCCTCCCGCAACTCGATGGTGGAGGCATCCAAGGCATGAGAGGGATCCGCCAGGTATTTTCGGAGCATCGAAACGTGGAAGACATTGTGGACTCGTTCGAGATTCGGCGGCAGGGCCAAGCGGTATGCCACCGGTCCTACACGCTCCAGGATTTCGAACGGTCCCACGTACCGTGGGCTTAGCTTTCCTTTTATGCCGAAACGCCGGTTTCCTTTGGAGGGTGAAACCCGGAGCAGCACGTGCTCGCCCACCATGAATTCTAAGTCTCGGCGTCTGATATCTGCATAACTCTTCTGTCTGCTTTGGGCGGTCAGCAGCCTTTGTTTAATCAACGCACCTTTGCTTCGGTCTCCTCCACCAGATCTGGGCCCAAGAACTTCCGCTCACCTAAGTCGTCCCAGCAAATTGGAGACCGACAGCGGCGTCCGTACAGCGCCTCGTACGGCGCCATCTGTATACTGGCCTGGTAGCTATTATTGTAGGCAAATTCTACCAGGGGCAAACACCGTGCCCACCCTTCGCCCAAGTCCAGAACGCATGCTCGAAGCATGTCTTCCACAATCTGTATCACCCGCTCCGATTGCCCATCGGTCTGTGGGTGAAAAGCTGTGCTGAAGTGCAACTTGGTTCCCATCGCTTGTTGCAAACTTCGCCAAAAGTTCGACACAAAACGTGTGTCTCTGTCCGACGTGATGGATGTTGGTACACCGTGCAACCTCACTATCTCATCTAGGTACGTTTGCGCCAGTCGTTCCCGGGTCCACGTCGTGTGTATGGGCAAAAAGTGGGCCGATTTAGTCAAACGGTCCACGATCACCCATATCGCATCATGTCCCTGTGGCGATCTCGGGAAACCGGTCACAAAGTCCATGGTAATCATGTCCCATTTCCACTCGGGCACCGGTAAAGGTTGTAATTTTCCCGCCGGCCGTTGGTGTTCGGCCTTCACCCGTTGGCACACCAGGCAATGTGCCACAAATCGCGTCACGTCTCCCTTCATTTTCGGCCACCAGAAGGTTTGCTTGACATCTTTGTACATTTTGGTTCCCCCGGGATGCGCCGCATACGGGGCGGTATGCGCCTCCCGTAGGATCTCCTCCTTGATTTCCGGTAGATCCGGCACGCAGATCCGTCCGCGAAATCGTATCATGCCGTCGGTGTCCACTGTAAAGTCGCCCTCCCGGTCGGCGGTTATTCTACTCCGCACCAGCTGGAGCTGATCATCAGTCGATTGGCCTTCGAGAATTCTGTCCAGCAAGGTAGGTCTGACCACCAGTGTCAGAAGTTGGGCGACTGTCCCTGCGGGCACCACCTCTAGTTTCATTCGCGAGAATTCCGCGATTAGGCTATCCTGCTGCGTAATGGCGCTTACATCCGCTTCCGCAGCCTGCCCTTTGCGACTCAGGGCGTCGGCCACCACGTTGGCCTTTCCCGGGTGGTAGTGGATTGTTAAGTCGTAATCCTTTAATAGTTCCAGCCACCGCCTTTGTCGCAGATTTAGCTCTCTTTGGGTGAAAAGATATTTGAGGCTCTTATGATCTGAGTACACGTTGCAGTGCGCCCCATACAGGTAATGCCTCCATAGCTTGAGGACGAACACCACTGCTGCGAGTTCCAAGTCATGCACGGGGTAATTCCGCTCGTACTCCTTGAGCTGCCTTGATGCATAGGCTATGACCTTTCCCCGTTGCATGAGTACTCCACCCAATCCATTTCGCGACGCGTCGCAATACACTTCGTAATCCTCCCCAGGCTCTGGTAGGGTGAGAATCGGAGCTCGCGTCAACCTATCCTTAAGTTCCTCGAAGCTTTTCTGGCACTTATCCGTCCAGATGAATTTTTCCCCCTTCCTTGTCAAGCGGGTTAAGGGGGTGGCTATCTTGGAGAAGCCCTCCACGAAGCGCCGGTAGTACCCGGCTAATCCAAGAAAGCTTCGAATTTCCGTCACCGTGGTCGGTCGGGGCCAGTCCGTCACCGAATCTATCTTCTTCGGATCCACCGCGACCCCAGCCGCTGAGATTACGTGCCCCAGGAACCCGACCTCTCGGAGCCAAAACTCACACTTTTTGAGTTTGGCGTAGAGTTTGTGTTCCCGTAGGGTCTGGAGGACTGTGCGCAGGTGTTCTTCATGTTCCCCATCGGTGCGCGAGTAGATGAGGATATCGTCGATGAAGACCACCACGAACAGATCCAGGAAGGGCTTGAATACCCTGTTCATCATGTCCATAAACACTGCCGGGGCATTTGTGAGCCCGAACGGCATCACCGTAAACTCGTAATGGCCATAACGAGTACGGAAAGCTGTCTTGGGGATGTCCTCCCCCTTGACCCGGACCTGATGATAGCCCGACTGTAGATCAATTTTAGAGAACACCGTCGCCCCCCGCAACTGGTCAAATAGATCGTCGATCCTTGGCAGGGGGTACTTGTTCTTGATCGTCGCCTTATTTATCTCCCGGTAGTCGATGCACAACCGGAGACTCCCGTCCTTCTTTCTCACAAACAGGACGGGCGCGCCCCAAGGTGACGCGCTTGGTCTGATGAAACCTTTGTCGAGAAGGTCCTCCAACTGTGCCTTGAGTTCCTTCAGCTCTGCAAAGGCCATCCTGTACGGTGCCTTGGTGATGGGCTTGGTGCCGGGGAGTAGTTCAATTGGAAAGTCCACCTCTCGTTCCGGCGGCATTCCCGGTAGCTCTGCCGGAAATACGTCCGGGAATTCCCCTACTACGGGAATTTCTGTGGGTGAGGGGACGGGTCGGGTAGTTAGATCTACCGAGGCCAGATAGGCTACGCACCCGCCCTCCATCAATTTCCTTACCACGGGACCGCTGAACCTGGTCTGGGGAGCGGCCCCGTGCTGCATGACAGCCCATCGGGTTTCCGGTTGCAAGGCATAGGGCGAATCCTATTTATTCCCTGCATAGCCCTCTATGGGCCCCGGACCCACCGGATTTTCTAAACTTCGAAACCGCCCACGCGCTTTGGCCGGGGAAGGTTTCGCCTAACGCCTACTGATCCTAGTGAGGGGAAGAGAGAGAGTCTAACAAGTGTATCTGGCTAGGGTGTAGTCGGCTGTAGGAAGGGAGAAGAATAAAAGATCGAACGATAATCACCTGCTGTCACTAAGTCTGGGACGCCGCATCCCCTGCCGCAGTGTCCCGGGGAGTCCGCCCGCAGTCCCTGGGCCAGCGTCGCACGGCGTGCTGGGGGAGAGTCTTAACGTCCGAAGAATCTGAGGAGTCCGAGGGGTCTGATGGATCTGAGGGTTCCCGGTTGTCGGGCGGGTTCCTTGGCTGAGCGGGAACCGCAGCACTGTCTGGTTCCTTCTGTGGCGGTGGCGTAGGGGCGGCGGCGGCGGGCCTCTGTGGGCAAGCGTCACGAATGTGATCCGGCAACCCGCAGTGGTTGCAATAATGGTACCTCCATGTGCACTCCGCTACCGAGTGAGCACCCTGGCAAATCACGCACGGTCCCTGGGGTGGTCTCGCGTCCTCTGCTGGAGCCTGTCCTTCCTTCCGCACCCCCTTTGGTGGTCCCCCTCCTCGGTCTTCTTGGGCGGGGTCCCCTCGGGGAGCGGGTGTAGCAGTCTTTTCCGTCCTCCTTGCTCGCGGCGCCGGGGGCCTGGTGACCCCCGGTTTCCAAGGGCAGTCGTATCGGTTATGGCCCGGCCTGCCACACCGATAGCAGTGATCATACCTCCACGGACACTCTGTTACCTGGTGCGTTCCTACGCATATAGGGCAAGGTCTCCCAAGCGGTCTGGGTTCCGCCCTCGCCATCCTTTCGAAGTCGCTCTCTGTCCTCGGGCGCTTGGATAGCGCTCTTGCCGTTCTTACGTAGTCGCTCTCTGCCCTCGGGCGCTTGGGTACTGGGCCCTCCGTCGGACCCGGATAGGCACCCCTTTCTCGCGCACGCATCTCGGCTAATTCCTGCTCTGCTCGCAGGGCCATCATGACTGCCTCGTTGAAGGTGGGGAACTCTGCTGGCGGTCTTCCCCAACGGATATCGGTCCTGGCGCCCCGCTGGGCGTGGTCAGCGCCCTCAAAATCTCGGATCAGTAGACCCAGTCGCTCTGTAAGGGTCAGCATGTGTCCTGCGATATCACGCAGCTGGTTCAGGAGTAAACGGTTGGCTGCCGCTGCGGGATCCATCTGCTTGTCACGAAACGATTAGTACTGGGTGGCCGAACACTGGCCGTCGGCTGCTGTAGACAAAGAAACCGTGTCAATCCTATGGTTACAACCCTAGCACACCGTTTCACGAATTCACCTATGTTACGTCCCCATTTCCCCGTACTCTCACGTACTACACCTATACCTTGGTTATCTCATTTCCAACTTGCTTGTGGCTCCTAGCACTGTGGACACAAAACACGTCTACTATGGTTGTGGTTGTATTTCTCTGATACCATTTAATCTGTCACGCCCCCGGGGGTTTTTGAGTCTTTTGAAGCGGAAAATCGTGCCAATTTTTTTTCTTTTTAATAAGGTAACTTAACTTCAACCCCGGTGCGTGCCAGACCGCCACATACACAAATTCACTCTGTCCGCGGACAGAGTCTCCTCTGCATATGCACGGCGTCTCATTTACATCATTTCATTCATTCACAATAATCATACAACACACACCAACCAACAACCATACGGTAGACATACACCATATTCAGAGTTAAATCGTTTAACTAAAGCATGTCATTTGAGCGGCTTCAATGTTTGGAAAGGATAAAACCCAGAGTTGTAAAATCCGTGCCCACACGGCACCTCTTTTTAGAAAACGTTTTCGCAAACCTTTATCTCATCATAAAACATGCCGCAATTAAAAACACTACTAAAAGTATCACATAAAGCCACATCTCATCCACAGTGCTAACTAAAACATGCCCACATGTGAAGTAATCCACAAGCGAAATTAGAAGTAACCTAAAGAGGAAATGAGTTATATATACGATAACCAAGAGTCCGACTACGATCCTCACGTCGCAGTCCCACCGCCGTCCCGGCTAACGCACCTAGGGAAACCTGTCACGGAGTGGGTAACGTCAGTGACAAACAAAGTAGATGTCTAATAATATTAAGAAAGGAAGAACGAACCGAATACACCGAGTACACCGTAACCTTTCGTTAAACCCCTGTGCATATATTAAACCGGGCACCAACCCCGGATTAATTGTTAATTAAATTGGGCACCGACCCCAGAGTACCTGTCGGGGAGACTAAAGTCCCCCCTCGTGCACAACACCTTTTTGATGCTATAACCACTTCACGGGGCTAGTGCGACCCCTATAGCAGCCGTGAAGAGGTCCTCACGGCACCCACCCCTTTGTGAGGCACACGGGTCAAAAAGACCACTTTTCCGGAAAAGTACACCATGCGGTGGCCCGATCCGCCAGTGTACGTGCAGCATCCGAAACCGGATTGCCAAGAATGGCGTGTAATGAGCACCGCGACCGCAGCCGCTTAATTTATCAGATATTTATCAATTAAAAGAAAGGTTAACTGTCCATCTACTTTGTTAGGTAAATTAAAGAATATTTTTAATGACATAGATGCACTTACAGCACCGGTTGCACACATCGCAACCGTACCCACCTTGTTGGAAAGAAGTCGGGTCACCCGAGCCCTTCGCACTCTCCCGCTGCGCACCCGGACCTATAAAAGTCCGCACGGACACTACGGTCAGAAAGTATGCTAACTTATCGCAACAGAAAATACCCCACATTAAATATATTAAAGTCCGGCACCGTCCCGCTGCCCACGGAACCCCCCCCCCCCTCGCGCAACCGTCGCCGCCCGTCAGAGCCGCGCGCGGCGCGGCCCCGCGGCGGTGCGCGCAAAGTGCCCCGCACGGTGCCCGCACGGGCACGGGTCCGTGCGGCGCCGTGCGGGGTTGCCCGCGCGGCGCCCCGCGCGGTGCCCGCGCGGGTGCCCGCGCGGCGCCCGCGCGGGCCGCCCGCGCGGCACCCCGTGCGGGTGCCCGCGCGGCACCCCGCGCGGGGCCGCCCGCGCGGGTGCCCGCGGGGCACCCCGCGCGGGTGCCCGCGCGACGCCCGCGCGGGGCCGCCCGCGCGGCGCCCCGCGCGGGTGCCCGCGCGGCGCCCCGCGCGGGGCCGCCCGTGCGGCGCCCGCGCGGCACCCCGCGCGGTGCCCGCGCGGGGCCGCCCACGCGGCGGCCGCGCGGTGTCCGCGCGGCGCCCGCGTGGGTGCGACCCGCGCGGCGCCGTCCCCGCCTGCGGCGGAGCCCGGTCATCCGCGTGTGTTTCCCCTTTTTCCTCGCGCGATGCCCCCGTGGCACCGCGCGCCTCCTTGCCCGTTCCGTCCGCCCAACAAAATTACGATGACGGCGGCGGTGACGGGGGTGGCGGAGGAACTCTAGAATTTTACCAACTACGATAGGAAAATCCAGAAAAATTATTAAAAATTATTTTACCTATCGGAGATCGTCGGGAAGGTGTCCGGTCGCGTTTCTAGCCTTTGGATCGGTGTTTAGGACGATCGGCTCCCTTCCTTCTTCCTTCTCCTTCCTCCGGTTACGGTCCTTTTCTTTCTTTTTCGCTGGCTGGGGGTTTCGGTACGCACGAAAGAGGAGGGTTTGGGGAGGCGGAGAAATAAAAATAGGGTTTCGTTCGGTGAGCGGGGAATTAAATAATCCCTATGTTGGTTATATCCAATTGTAAACCCGCACCGTCAAAATTCCCTTTTTGGGTATTCCGATCCGATTAATTAATCCGCTAATTAATTAATCCCCACCGATAACCTATTTAGTTAATCGTTTGATTATTATCCCCACCGTCAATTCCCCAAATCTAATCGTTAATTTTATTTACGTACGTAGGAACCTATAATTTCCCGTTTCTATTTCTCAAGAAAATATCCGACGACGGGATATTTCTCGACTTTAAATCCTGACCACCGATTATTTGATCACCTTTATCAAATAATCTTGGGAAATCAAATTCCCAGTCGGATTCTAATTACCCGGATATTTAAACCTCTATTATCCAAATCCCGGTCACCGATTATTTAATCACCTTAATTAAATAATCATGGGAAATAAATCCCCAATTTGAAAATCCGGATTTTATCTCTTATTTAATCCGTGAGATAAAATCCCATAATTTAAATCCTTTAGTTTAAATATCCTGATTTTTATCCCTTTCCAATCTATGCGATAAAATCCCACCCATTTAAATCCCACAATTAATTTGTACGCAGGAGGATTTAAATTCCGTCACCGGATAATTAATTATTTTATTAATTATCCTTACGGGATAACCCACCTTATCTCTAACGGGTGCAAGATATTTTGCACGGTTTCCGATGCGCGACTAACTACCGCATCGCTAAGGGTCCCGTTCCGGGAGATCCTGGCATCGGATTTCGAATCCGATCGCACCGTCGGTCATCGTTTTTCGCGCTCTATCGCAGGAAAATATACACACTTGTCCCGGCCGACTTTTGAAAATTAAATAATTTTATTCCGCTTAAGGCCTAAGCGATTACATGTGAGTTCAAAAGTACCCCGGAGGGTCGGGTCACTACAGGTGACTTGAGCGTTTTATGTATGTTTGGGTTTTGTCACGAAATTGCCAAAGGGGGAGATTGTTACGGCTTTTTGGTGTTGGCATATTTCGTGAGTCAAGTCAGTGAGTTGAGTCGGAGTCTTAAGGGATCAAATTGTCAATCAGCAATCAAAGACTTAGAGAAGATTCAACAAGAGCTCAAGTTGACACTCAGTGTCTTGAGTCTTGAAGATTGAAGATGAAGAATTGTGGATCAGTTACATCAATCTCAAGAAGAAAGTATTCAAAAGAATCAGGTATGTTTAACTAAATAATTTTGGTGATCCGAATACTTTCTTATAGTATAGAAACACTTGGATGATTTTTTAATTGCATAAAAATCAAAAACTGGACATGGGACATGTTCAGGATCCGGATCAGATGATCCAATCCGGATCCCGAAGGGTATTAGTTCATGTGCAAATCCAATCCGGATCCAAGCCTATTCTGATCCGGATCCCGAACATTGGATGTTGCTGAAATTCATGAACGATCCGGATCGGGCCTTGCGATCCGGATCCCGAACCCTTGGATTTCTGGAATCGTCAATCTCGTTACGACGATCCGGATCGCAGTAATCCCGATCCGGATCGCCGTCCTGAAAATTTCCAGATAAGGTAGGTTTTTGATTCTTATCTCTTTCCAAAGGTTTCTAAACTATAAATAGACATTTAGGGTTTCTCAAAAACGTGGGGAGCACGGCCGATCAATATATAAAACACTTGAGAGCAACCCTAGAGGCTAGGTTTTTTACCGTTCTTCTTTATAGCCTCTTTTAGGTCAATTCGATGGTTCTTTCAAGAACATATCTTTTGTCGAATTGATCTAATCTTTGCTTAGAGATTTTTCCCATGGATCTTCATTGATAATCTAAGCAAAGGATCACCATCAAAGCCAATATTCTTACCGGCTGAGTTTGCGTCGTGGATTCGACGTGGCACCGTGGATTCGGTGTGTTGAAGGCGTTTCGTGGATTCGAAACGTGTGCTCGTGGATTCGGGTGGCGTTCGTGGATTCGAACGTGTGCAGTGGACGTGCAAACGTTGGAGCGCAAGGTCCGAAGAAATTGAAGGAGGGGTTAAATCCGTGGAGACGGTAATCACCTTGTTATTCTTCTTTTCTTAGTGGATTGTTATTGCGTGGACATCCAACCGGTCAGCGCAAGGTCCGAAGAAGCTGAAGGAGGGGTTGAGTCCGTGGAGTCGGTAATCACCTTGTTATTCTTCTATTCTTAGTGGATTGTTATTGCGTGTTGGTCCCGTGGTTTTTCTCCTGGATTGGAGTTTCCACGTAAATCTCGGTGTGTTGATTTTTATTTTCCGCATTGTTTTTTATTTTTGCACTGAGATTGGTTTTTATAATATTACACCTATTCACCCCCCTCTAGGTGTTTGATAGTACCTATTTAGATCCCTGTGGATCCTTATATATTAAAAACCTACAGTGATGCCACGTGGTAGGTACACAACGGTGAGAGTTTTTGGGATGTTTTGGACTTTTGACCGCGAGTTTGGGCATCAGCTTTATGATCGCCTTGCGAGCTAGTTTTCTGTCCCGTTCACCGACGGTTTGGTTCCCGTCAGGGTGTTCTCTTTTAGTTGGGGGATCGACTTCGACCCGTGGGTCCGTTGGGGTTATGATAGCATGTTGAGTGACCAACTGTGGCATGGGATTGTGTCTCTTGAGGATCCCTTTGAGGTTAGCCTGCAGTTGAGTAGTCCACTCGAGTGGTTTCGGATCGGGAAGTAACCGAGTGAAGACCCCAACTTATTGGATTCCCTTCCTTATTGGATGGATGTGCGGGTATGCTTCGGGTCGCCTTGTTGAGGTTGACACCATGATGTGGTTTGGTGCGTGTTGAATTAGTGGTTTTTCCCGTTTCCCCCAGCCTTTTAGTGGAGCCCTTTGGTTTTTCACGTCTCAGCTCAGTAGTGATGTATTTTTCCTCGCCCGTGATTTACTTGCCCCTTTGAGATCCGTGATTATTGGAGTACGAGGGACGCCCATTGCAAATTCTGGCTCGAGAGATGAGAGAATTGCACATCGGGTCATACCGTACTTGTTGTTGTTGCGGAGTAATCACGAGGAGCGAGTGGGGTTTAGGGAGCTGGAGGCGTATTGTTAGATACCTAGCCGTGGTATTCTTGACTCCTGATGGGCTTGATCTAGTTTCGAGGACGAAACTTTCTTTTAGTGGGGGAGGATGTGAGGTCCCGGAATCCCCGGCGTAGGAGTTGCTGGTTGTTGGGCAGCTTTTAGTGGCCGTTGGGAGTGTTTGTGCGCGTGTCGGGCCCAAGAAATGGATTTGTGATGCAATTTGGGATTTAGTTGCATCACCGGAGGCCTGCGGGATGTGTCGGTGGTGTTTGCGCGCAATTTGGACACATGTGGTGGACTTCGGGCTTAAAAGGAGACCCCATGGGAAATTGGAAGGACCCGTCGGGTGTTTGGAAATGGTTCCGCGCGGTTCGGATGTCAAAATTGGACTCCGGGCGAAGTTTGGATAAATGTTTACCTCTCCGGTCGCCTTCGGGAATTTTTAGAGTTGGAATTTGGCAAATCGGACTTTAAAAATGGACCCGGTGCGGAAATCGGATCGAGTGGGCATTCGGCAAATTTTCGGATGAGAATTTGGAGAAACAGACATCGTTTTTGGATTCAGCGCGCGAAATCGCTAAGAATGGACTATTTATTTGTTGGTTTTGGAGTCCAATAGGCGTGCGCGTTTTTCGAGACGACGCGGCACGCAAACCGGGGCGTGGCGCGGCACGGATCCCGAGGTGGGCGACGGCGCGCTGCGCAATGCGCGCCAGCTGGCGCGCGTTGGGAACGCGCGCCTGCGCAGGACAGCGCAGGGGCCGCCACATGGCGGCCCCCCGTTGGCGCCCGCGCGGGCGCGGGGGCACGCGCGCCCGTGTAACGGGCGCGTGTCCCGCGCCTGCGCGTGGTGCGGTGCAACGCGCCCGTGTGGCGGGCGCGTTGCCGCGCGCCACGTGGCGCGCTGGGCGCGTGCGTGGACCCGGCGCACGCGCCCAGCCTTGTGTACCGGCCGGTTGGAGCCCCCGGTTGGTTGGCGCGGTGGACCGGCACCGTGGACCAGCTTTTCTCCCTCTCCCTCTTTTCTTTTTCTTCTTCCTCCCCGCACCGCCATTGGCTCCCTTTCTTTTCTTTCTTCGGCACCCGAGAGCGAGAGGGAGTGAGGGAGGAGGTTGCGTGAGGTGCGGCGGCGCGTCGTGGACCTCGTTTTGCGTGCGAGGTCGGCCGGCGGAGCGTTTCGGCGACGGCGGCGCAATCGGGTAGGTCCCGTGTGTTATTTTTACGGTGTTTTTAGCACAGTTTTTGGAGCGTTCTTTTAGACTATAATTGACCCTCTTGCTCTTTTCTGTGTTGGGCACCGTGCACCGTTTTGCATGCGGACTCCGGCACCGTGTACCGTTTTGCATGCGGACTCCGGCACCGTGCACTATTTTGCGTGCGGACTCCGGCACCGTGCACCGTTTTGCTTGCGGACTCCGGCACCGTGCACCGTTTTGCGTGCGGACTCCGGCACCGTGCACCGTTTTGTGTGCAGACTCCGTTTTGCGTGCGGATCCTGGCACCGTGCATCGTTTTGCGTGCGTACTCCGGCGCCGTGCACCGTTTCACGTGCAGACTCCGTTTTTGGTGCGGACTCCGGCGGCGTGCTCCGTTTTGCGTGCGAACTCCGACGGCGTGCCCCGTTTTGCGTGCGGATCGCGTGGAGGCCAATTGCAAGTGTCTACGAGCAATTGGTGGCAAATCGAGGTGGGTGGCCTTATCTCCAAGTTTTATGGACTGTACAGTATTTCTACTGATGTAAGACTATGCATGATAGTTTATTTCATTGTGTAGCATGCTAGATTGTAGGAATTGTTATTCCTTTTATTATCTGTTAATATAGTTATCTTGGAACTTGACCTAGCACCCCCGTCATATGTTGCATGTGTAACCAGACCAGTAGAAAATCCTCACTTGGGCTAGGGTTATTTATGCTTAGACATCCACACTGTTCTTTCATCCCTGGACATAGTGTTTTCTCGCCCGGGTAGTGGGCCGAGAGGTCGGGACTTGCTTTTAGTGTGGGATGCTTTTGCACTCTTGCTTGGGAGCAGAGTGGAGTCTGATAGTTGTAGCGGGTTGCTTATCTGTGCGGGGAGCCGTTTGAGTAAACGGTAGTCCCGAGAGGTCTTGTTTCCCTTTTGCGCTGTCATGAGAGGGAGCCGTTGAGTAGACGGCAGTCCCGGGCCGTCGAGTATCTTCCGGTTGGTGTTGTTGGGAACCGTTAGGGTTGACGGTGGTCCCAGGTCGTTGAGTGTTGTCCGACCTGTTCTGTTATCCCGAGTTGTGGGTCGTTCCTGGCTGTGGAGTATCTCCAGCCAGTGTGCTTTGTGCTGCGAGCTGTTGGAGAGGCTAGTGTCTCGTGTTTCGAGTTAGCCGATCAGCTGAGTCGTCGAGAGTGCTCCGACTGTTGGGCGAGATATTTGGGGATCTTGAGTCCTACCGTTCTGTGAGTGAGCGTGGATTTTGACTAGCCTGCATATGCCAATGTTGATTACTCTATGCCGCGCCGTTTTCCTCAGTTGGAGCCGCGCCCCCTGAGATGCCGCTATGGATACGATGGTTGGCCTGTTGAGGCAGTTTTGCGCGAGGGATGAGTTAGTCGGACAGGACGCCCCACGTAAATCCCGTCCTCATGTGGATGTGTGGTAGTGGGCAGGTGCGTTCCTAGTCGACAGGCGCAGGCTTGACTGGACCTTTGAGGCAGTCAGTTCGTTTGGGTCGAGTGAGCACCTTGGGTGCGAGTGGTCTCTTTTACTTTCATCTGTTCCACTTTTGAGTGTCTAGTTAGAGGCATGGTAGCTGTAGAGTAGCTCCAGCTTTTCTTGTTCAGTTTTTATTGCACTGTTATCTTTTACCTCTGGTAGACTTGGTGGGCAGACCGTTGGACTTGTTGACGGCACCCACTGAGAACTACTGTGGGAAGTAGTTCTCACACCCGTCGTGGTGTCTTTTCCCCAGGGACTTCTTCTTCTGTTCCTGTGCTCCTGTTGCTGATCCTTCTGGCCGAGGCGAGGGAGTCGCGAGCTAGTTCTCTACCCGTCGTTGGAGTGTAGCGGTACCCCCCTTCAGAGGAGAGCTTCGGTTGATAGTTTACTTCTTCTTCCTCTGTTGAGAGACCTTTGTAGAGAGGTATAGAGTTGTATTTTATTTTACAGTTTGAGAGACTGATGTAGTGAGGATATTTTCTTGTATCGAGAGTTTGTACACTGATGTACTTATTGGAGTTATCTCCCTTTTGAGTTTTGTATCAGAGGATTTTGTATACGATTGTATGTGGGAGATGAATATTGTATTATTTTCAGTTGTACAGGGTTTGGATTTCAGTTTTTAGTATTTTACTTTCAGCTCTGATATCTGTGTACTGTAGTTGTTTTCTTTCTGCAGGTTAGACGCTTCGTCTGTACGGCAGTTTCCGTACAGATGGCGGATCTGTTAGCGAGCCCGGGTCGCAGTTTAGACCCCCGGGGCGTGACAAACCGCCCAAGTATCCTCAATCACAGCAAGGGGCCAGGAACACATCGACGAGCAGGCTGGAGACAGGGGACCGACCTTGTATTATCTGTGGCGGGGCGCATGGGGTGACAGTTTGTTTGCAAAGGCAAGACCATTTTTTCCAATGTGGCAAACAGGGGCACTTCAGATCTAATTGCCCACTAAACCAGTGGTCGGCATCATCGGTATACTCTATACCTTCACCACAGCGCCAGGGCCGATGGAGCTCTCCTACAGTATCATCGGGATGCCCTCCGACCCCTCGACGGGAGGAGAGGGCACCATAGCAGCAACAGCAGACTGGTAGGAGGATTTATGCTATGGCACAGCAGGGTACGGACCCACCAGAGGACGTGGTCGTAGGTATTGTTTTACTTTCACGTATTCGTGCTAGAACTTTGTTTGATACCGGAGCGTCCCACTTTTTTATATAGCGTACTTTTGCTCGTACCCATGGTTTTGAGGAGAGACCCCTTCCTAGAGTGTTGTCAGTTTTGACCCCGGGGCTACCTATGGAAGCGGATACCTATGTACCTACCGGCCCGGTAACGTTGGGCAATCGAGTTTGCCTGGGGGATCTTGTGGTTGTTCCTATCAGGGAGTTTGATTTGGTGCTTGGTATAGATTGGTTAGCTAGATACTATGCGGCGATTGATTGTGAGAAGCGGCAGGTGCATCTACGAGAACCTGAATACCCGGAGCTTGTTTTCCAGGCGTATAAAAGCACTTTATTTGCGATATTCATCTCCGCTACCCGAGCGAGGAGACTGGTTGAGGGTGGATGTACGACTTTCTTAGCATCAGTGGATTTGGCTATGCGGCCTTCGCCGTCACTCACAGACATTCCGGTTGTGAGGGAGTTTCAGGATGTTTTTCCAAAGGAGTTGCCAGGGATGCCACCAGAGAGAGAGAGATAGAGTTCTCCATTGATCTTATTCCCGGCACCTTGCCGATTACAAAGGCACCCTACCACATGGCATTTGCAGAATTAAAAGAACTCAATGCACAATTGGAGGATTTATTGGCCAAGGGATTTGTGAGGCCAAGCGTTTCGCCTTGGGGAGCACCGGTTCTTTTCGTGTGAAAGAAGGATGGCAGTTTGCGACTTTGCATAGACTACTGGGAATTGAATAAGGTCACAGTGAAGAATAAGTACCCTTTACCACGGATTGAATTCGACCAACTGCAAGGAGCCATAGTTTTCTCAAAAATCGACTTGTAGTCTGGATATCACCAACTCAGGGTTAAGGGAACGGATATTCCTAAAACAACATTCCAAACTCGGTATGGTCATTACGAGTTTACAGTTATGTCGTTTGGACTTACGAATGCACCGGCCGCATTCATGGATATGATGAATAGGGTGTTTAGACCGTACTTGGATCAGTTTGTGGTGGTCTTTATTAATGACATCCTGATTTATTCGCGTAGCGATGAGGAGCATGAAGGTCATTTGCGGATTGTACTTTAGACTCTCAGAGAGCAGGGACTTTACGCTAAACTCAAGAAGTGTGAGTTTTGGCTTCGGAGGTAGCCTTTTTGGGACACATCATCATAGCATAAGGGATTGCAGTGGACCCTAAGATGGTGGAATCGGTGATGGAATAGCCGCGACCGATTACAGTGACAGAGATCCGCAGCTTTCTGGGTTCACTACAACAAAATTAGGCTATAGCGATATTTTTAAGTGTTTCTAAAATCTAAAAAAAGTGTCGCTGACAAAAATACCGACACTTATTGTAAGCGTTGCTATATGTGCCGTCACTAGGGTGTATAGCGACACATTTTTGTAATGTGTCCCAAAAATGTGCCTCTATAACCTAATTTTGGATATAGATGAAATATAGATAGGACACTTATACAAAAGTGTCACAAACATGTGTCCCTATAACCTAATTTTGTTGTAGTGGTTTGGCCGGGTATTACATGCGGTTCGTTGAGGGCTTCTCTAAGATCGCCACTCCATTAAACCGGTTGACCCAGAAAGGGGAGAAGTTTATTTGGACGCCATAGTGTCACGCCCCGGCATCGAAACTGTGATCCGGGCCCGCCAACAAATCCGCCGCCCATACGGAAAGCCCCGTATAGACGAAGCGACTAACCTGCAAAAGATCATACTAACCACTATACAGATATTAGAGCGAGAAAGTAATTACTGAAATAAATACATACAACCCCAAATAGTACATGCCAGGTCCTCACAATACATAAGTCTCTCCAAAATAAAACTCTCAAAATAAAAGTACAAGATACATCGAACACTACAAGAAAATTGATTTGTAGCGACGGTTATTTTAGTAACATTTAATACAAGTGCTGTTAAAAGTATATTTTAGCAGCAATTTTAATGAATTATTCTAACAATTTTAAAACGCTGGTAAAAGTATATTTTAGCAGCGGTTTTAATAAAATTATTATAACAGTTATAAACCATCGGTAAATAATTTAGTTCAAATTAAATTATTTTTTTTTTCAATCCAAATTTTTAAAAAATAAAATATGATTTTATATTCTTCATATTTTCTAAATAAAATAATATAATTTTAACTCAAGAAATAAAAATTTTGATTTTTTTTTTAATCAAAATTAGCCAACTATATTGTTAAATCTATCAAAATTAACCAAAATTATCAAAATTAATTTTAAAAAAAAAAATTCAAATTAAAAATTTTAAAATTTTTAAATGTTAAAAATTAAAATTATATATTTAATTTTTAAATTATAATTTAAATTTTAAATCTCTCAATCCTAATCCTAATCTCTCAATCCTAACCCCAAGTTTGAAATATTTAGCTCGTGTGAAGAGGGAAGATGGCGCCTCCTCGACGCCGCTTTCGACCTCTGCCGCCGCGTCTGCCCTGCCCCTGCTTGGCCAGCGCTAGACCTTGCACCTGCTGTAGCCTTCCCGCCGCCACCCCCTCCTCCATCTCCAACCGGGCCCCCGATCCTCCGAGGACCAGCGGGATACGCCCTAGGGTATCCTACAAGGATGCGATCCTCTCGCCTCCTCCTGACTCAACGATCCCCCATCGCATCAACCAACCCGCTTCGCAACAGGCGGCTTTTTTCACCCATCCCTCTTTGCCGGCTCTACCCCTGAAATACCTGCGTAACCCGTCGCTGCGCGGGAGATGTTTCCGGTGCTTTGAGCGAGGGCACCGAGCGGCGTTTTGCAGGGAGCCGAGACGCTGCCTGTTGTGTATGAGAACTGGTCATCATGCTGCTCGTTGCGGCTAGCCCCAGCCTCCCCTCCCATCGGAGACTCGTGTGCCGGCCCACCATCCTCGGGAGGACACGGCGCCCGGTCGCCCTTCGCTGGTGGCGGCTTTCCTTCCAGCGCCGTCGCCTCCCACTCTGGGTCAACCCTCCCTCGCCAGCTGCGTGGCAAGGGTGGAGGCTGTGGGATCCGAGGTGGGGGTTTTATCGGAGACCCTACCCCTGAAGCTAGCCAGCTACTTCGGTGGTGCCGCGCGTGACTACAAGATTGCGGCCGCTCAGGATGACTTTCTGGCGGTGTTCTTTCCTAGTTGGGCGATCAGGGAGTCGGCCATCGGCCACAGCCTCCTAGTGCTGGATGGCGCCTCCTTTACGTTCTCCAACTGGGTGGAACTGGGAGAAGAAGAACCGGGGCATCTCCGCCACAAAGCGTGGATCCGCCTTGTCAACTGGCCGCTGCTGTGTTGGAGCGTGGAGGAGGTGAAGGCGGGGGTCAGTGGCTTTGGGGATCTGTGGGAAGTTGACGAGCGCAGCATCGGGGCGGCTAACACATCCTTCTTCAGGGTGCAAGTGCGCTGCCATGATGCTGCCTGCATCCCGAAGACTCTTATTCTTATGGTGGAGGATCGCCGCTTCCGCATCCCCATTGTGGTTGAGGAGTGGGAGGATGCTGAACCCATACTGCTGGGTGAAGCTCTGGATCAGCGTCTTGGCCTCTCCACAGCGGTGGCCCAGAATAGGTTCATCAAGACCACGGGTTTTTCGTCCATCCCGGCGTCCATCACGGCGGTCTCTGCTGGGGGCTCGGGCCAGCGGACCGCTGCGGGGGATCTCCGGGGTGCTCAGGGGGCTGGCCGGGAGTTTGCGGTACGGCAGGAGGACACGTTGGTCGCGCCGTACGCAGCCACGTCACGGAACCTCCTGGCACTTCCCTGCAGGGCGGGCTCAGGCTCTGGCGCGGGCTCAGAGGGACAGCTGGAGTTTCCTCTTTCGAGTATCTCTGCGATTCAGGAGGGGGGGGAGCAGGTGCATGCTTTTCCCCCTTTGGCTTGCTCGTTCTTCCCGCCAGCCCCTACGCCCGAGGTCAACGCGACTGGGCCAGCGGAGTTGGTGGACCTTGCAAGCCGTGATGCTGCTCACCAGGGCTCGAGTCAGACTAAGGCTAAGTCGGGCCTTAACCACCAGGCACCTTCAGCCTCGGGCCCAATTGCGGAGCTGGACCGGCTCTCCGTGGACTGTTCCTCGCTGGGCCGGCTGCCGAACGCTGGGGCCTTGACTGGGGTCAGCCAGGCCCATGCTGCCCCTTCCAGCTCTGGCCTTGTGGACTCCGGGTTGTCACCTCCGTGCAGGCGAAGCACCAGGTTAGCCACGAAACACAGGGGGGTCCAAAAATCCACTCTCTTTCAGGCCCAGGACCTAATGTGCGGGAAGTTCAAGCTGGGGCGACCTCCCTCCTCAACAGTAGCATCGCCGCCGACGTTTTCGGAAGCGACATCCGGAACCCGGGATCCATTGCTGCCACGGAGCCCGAGTTCGTTGCCTCCTCTGAGATCGGATGTGGGGCCGGCCGACGAGACCTCGACTAGCCGGGAGCTTCGGACGCCGCTTTCACTTGCAGAGATTAGCCAAATTAAGGCCCTCTGCGGGATCGAGGACGTTGGGGGGCCACCGGCTTCTACCCCGGTCCCGCCTCACCCCGCTCGGACGAGTACCGCAACCTCATCGACCTCGGAGCCTGGGGGGGGAGTTCCTTAACGAGCTTGCCCCCGGTCGCAGTCTGGGCGCTTTCTCAGTCCCGATGACTCGTAACCGAACTTTCAGATTCCTCTCTTGGAATGTGAGGGGCCTCAATGGGCGAGACAAATGCAGTGTGGTCCGAAATTTTGTGCGCAATTGCAAGTGCGGAGTGATCTGCCTGCAAGAAACGAAACTGGCTTGCACCCCTTTCCCCAAGTTTCGGTCTTTCTGCGGGTTCCATTTACGCGACTTTCGCACGCTTGATGCCGTGGGCACGAGGGGCGGCCTGCTAACCGCTTGGAATCCTGGCCTTTTCGAGTGTATTCTAGATTGGTCTGGGGAGTTCTCACTACACACTGTGTTGAAAAGGAAAGTGGATGGGACTACTTTCACGATCTCCAATATTTACGGGCCCACTTGTTCTACTCTTAAAGGAGCTTTCTTCCAGGAGCTGCGTTCCTTTGGTCCAAGAATAACGGGAGCGTGGGCGCTGATGGGGGATTTCAATCTACTTCTTTCAGTTCAAGATAAGAATGGCACACCTTCTTATGTAGCGGACATGCTGGCATTTAGGAGTGTCGTCAACAACCTTGGGCTTATTGATCTCCCCATCATCAACAAATCATTTACCTGGACGAACGGGAGGCCGAACCCAACTTTGGAGCGACTTGACCGGGCACTTATCTCTCGGGATTGGCAGATTCGCTTTCCCCGTTCCACCCTCCGGGCGCTTCCAAGGCCTAGGTCGGATCATTCTCCCCTGGTGCTAACTGCTTTTTCTTTTATTCCTGCTCCTCACCTATTCAGGTTCGAGTCGTTTTGGCTTCGTTATCCGGCGATCACCGAGGTTATCACCAAGTCGTGGTCCGGCGACTTGGGGTCAGACTCTCACGCACCAAGCTTCGCTTCTAAGATCTCGAGAGTCGCGACGGACCTTAAGGTGTGGGGCTCGGGGCTGATGTCAGCACTAAAGGTGCAAGCCAACCTTTGCCTTCGATGGATTAGCTGGCTTGACAGGGCTGAAGAGTTGAGAGCTCTATTGGTCTCGGAGAGATTATTGCGAGCCGGGCTCAAGGGGAGATTCGAAGAGTTGTGCTTACAAGAGGAGTTGAAATGGAAGCAAAGATCGCGTGTTCAATGGTTGAAGGCCGGGGATGCGAATACCAAGTTCTTCCATCTTTATGCCAATGGCCGCAGAAGCAAGAATTTCATCTCTACGTTGACGGACGGGCACACCCGCCACTCCGGCCATACTGCCTTGTCTAATCTCTTGCACCATTTTTACAGAGACCTATTGGGAACCGCTAATCGCTGCCCTTCGTCAGTCAACTTACCCTTGCTCTACGCCAACGAGGGGTTCGATCTCCTTGGACTGGAGGAGCCCTTCTCGCCACAGGAAATCAGGACAGCCGTTTTTTCTTCTCCCCCGGAAAAAGCACCTGGACCGGACGGGCTTCCTTTACTCTTCTATCAGCGCTTCTGGGGGATTATCAAGGATGATATTTTGGACGTTTTCTCCAACCTGCACAGCGGTCGGCTTGACCTCCAGGAGCTCAATCGCGGGTGGATCTGCCTTATACCGAAGAAGTCTGCGGCGGAAGACGTGAGGGATTATCGGCCGATCTGTCTAATCAACGGGCTGTCTAAAATCATATCGAAGGTTCTGGCGTCCCGTTTGCAAAGCTTTCTCCAGGAGCTGATCAATCCTTTCCAGACGGCTTTCATTAAGGGTCGCACACTTATGGACAATTTCCTAACGGCGCACATCCTGACACATCATCTACATTCTTCCAATCAGCAAGCGGCGCTGTTTAAGATTGATTTCGAGCGGGCCTTCGACCACATCAATTGGGACTTCCTGGTCGAGGTTCTCCAGACGAGGGGATGTGGCACCAAGTGGATCGGCTGGATCAAAGCTAGCCTTCAGGCCTCCTCAAATGCGGTGCTTCTTAATGGAGTTCCGGGAGAGTTTTTTCATTGTAAACGGGGGTTACGTCAGGGGGATCCGCTCTCTCCAATGCTCTTCATTCTCTGCGTTGACGTCCTGTACAGAATGTTGCAACGGGCGATGTCCAATTCCTTGCTGCCACCGGTGGGGATAGGTGACGTCATTATCCACACCCTTCAATTCGCTGATGATATCCTTCTTTTCTTCGACGGCAGCACGGGATCGGTCGCGATCACCAAGATGGTTCTCGACGCCTTTTCGGCGGCGTCGGGCCTGAGGATCAATTTTTCTAAAAGTCGGATCATTCCTATCAACATGGAGATTGCTCAGGCTTCCAGCCTGGCTAGGACCTTCGGGTGCACCACCGACGGATTCCCGTTCTCGTACCTCGGCCTCCCCCTATCCCCGAAGTCGCTGAGAAAAGCCGACTTCCTGCCGCTCATCGAAAGGGTAGACAAACGCTTGGCGGGTTGGAAGGGTCGGATGCTGTCGCGAGCTGGACGACTTGTCTTGCTTAACTCGGTCCTTTCCAGCGTACCGACCTTCTTTGGCTCGGCCTTCAAGATCCCAGACTGGGTGTTTAAAGCACTCGACAGGATCCGCCGGGGATTCTTCTGGCAAGGCACGGCCAACACCAGCGGTTTCCGCTGCCTGGTAAATTGGAAACAAGTGTGCCGCCCTAAGGGCGCTGGAGGTTTGGGTATTCGCAATCTCAGAGCTGCTAACTCGGCTCTTCTCATGAAGAGCCTTTGGAATTTGTATAACGCGAAAATGCTTCCTTGGGTGCGGCTTCTGCTCTCCAAACACTACAAACGCAGACTCCCCTGTGCTGGCGGAGCACTTCCCTCGGGGTGTTCGCCGCTTTGGAAAGGCGTACTCTCCACCTCGGAATCATTCCACGCCTCAGTCGGTATCAGGCTCGGCAATGGCATGAGTGCTCCCTTTTGGCACTCAAGATGGCAGGGGGAAACACTGCTACGCAACCGCTTTCCAGCTCTGTTCGCGGCTACGGTTCTTAAACACATTTCAGTCAGTGGATGGCTAAACCGTTTCGCCACTCGCCGCAACCTTGGTTTCCACCACTCTGCTGTTCGTGACCCGGCGGGTCAGCGCGCTCTTGTGCAGTTGAACACGGTGATCAGGAACATCTCCTTGAACGCTAACTCGGACACCATGGAATGGAGATGGACCAATAATGGAAGGTTCACCGTCCAGAGCGCGTACAGTTTTCTGGTTTTCGATGGCTTAGATGATCGCAGAATCACGCACCTTTGGCGCATGAAGATACCTTTGCGCATTAAGATCTTCTTATGGCTGGCAGCACGGAACAGGATCTCCACGATGGATCGGCTGAGCAAACGGGGCTGGCAGGGACCGTCCATCTGCTTCCTGTGTGGTAGTGAGGAGGAAAGCCTGGAGCATTTGCTATTCCGATGCTTCTATGCTCGTAATGTTTGGAGATTGGTATTACAAGGAAAACAACTTCTCATCAGTAAACTTCTAAACAGACCCGGGGACCTCGCGACCAGATGGAAACGGATCAAATTATCTCCCGCAGGGAGCGCTTGGGATTCCTTAGACATATGCTTCGCCGCTGCTTGCTGGGAATTGTGGCTTGAGCGTAATCGCAGGATTTTTGACAATAAGCTTATTTGCTACGGGGAGTGCAGCAGGAGGATTGTAAGCACAATGGCCATGTGGAACAATGTTCTGGGAGGGTAGTCTAGCTGGATACTGGGCTGCTGGACCTTTCGATTGGAATTATTGACATTGGCATGGCTTGGTGCTTCATTTCTAAGTGTAAAGTCACCTGCTAAGTGACCGGGGCATAGGGTCTGGGGCCGGCCCATATTTCCATTGCCTGCAAGTGCTTGGGAAGATGTTTTAATGCAGCGACAGAAGATTCAATGTTGAAGCCGAATGAAGGTGTTCTAATAGGTCTGTTATCAATTTTAGTCCACTCTGGCTTCATGAGGATGGACTGTAACCAGCTATAAATACAGGGCAGCTTTGTCCCTCTTTTGCACATGCTGCAGCTGAGCTTATGGGAATCTGCAGCTTGATGATTGTTCAAGAAGAAGTGTCACTTTTCTTTCGGCTCCTATTGAGTTTGAATTTCAATTGGGTATACGTGATTGAATGGGCTTGAGTAGTTTGATCTTTAATCTGGCACCAACCACGACGCTTTCTGGATCCGCTGCTTCGGAATGGTATTATTGAGATGTACATGTGGACTTGTTGAATTCGCTTTAGCTATCTGGTGTACCTTGATGTTTGTGAACAAGGAAAATCAATGCTGACTATTTTCGGTTAAATGCGCGGCATATAAGAGACTTGGAGTTGTACATCTTCGTATTGAGCGACGCTTCTCTTTGAGCTGGGACACAAGGGATATGAAGGACTTGGAGCTGGGCTTCGCTGTTTATCTTCTACTGTCAACAGGAAAGAAGGAATCATAGAGAGAAGATGGGCCTCAGTTCAATTGTTTAAATGTTCTCTTTCAACTGGGTTGTTACTGTGATCTTGGAAATACTTGGATGTTGTTGAAATAGTTGCCTAATGGTTGGCATGACGACTCAATTCATCTAATTTTGGAATAGTGGCTGCAGGAACAGATGCAAAGGGACGCTGTTAGATGTTGAGCGGGTTAATTGGTGTAGAATTTGGGTTGGGGTTTTAGTTCGGCTTCCCCCCTCTTTTCCTGTCAGTTTGGGCGTTAGGCCTACAGCTTTGTACTGTCTGTTGTACTGCCTGTAGTGCTGGGGCGTTTCTTTTTTCTTTCTTTTTAGTGTTCTAGTCCTGTACCTTTCAAATAGGGTATATCCCTGTTTAATCAAAAAAAATCCCAACCCAAACCCAACCCTCTCCTGGTGAATTGAGCTCGAGCTCACGCGCCCTCACATCCCCCCATCCGCCCCTCTCCCGCGCGAGCTCGATCGAGCTCACGCGAACCCGCGCGAACTCTAGCTACAGCTCTCCGAGCTCTCCCCCCTATCTCCCTCCTCCCCCTTCCCGAGCTCGGATCCCCCCACCTCCTCCTCCTCATCCTCCTCCGACGATCTATGGTTAGAGTTCCGCGCTCCGGCTCCACTGCCGCGGCCTCTCTCTCTCGGATTCGATTTTCATTATTTCGATTCACCGACCATTCAAAAGGTTCGATCTCTCTCCTCAGTTTAGGTTTTGAGGAAATTAGGTGTTTAGGTTTTGAGGAGGGAATCGACAGAATTAGGAAGGTTCTTGACCATGTATGATTAGTGTAAGTATGATATGTTTGGATGCTATGTTCTTGGAATTGTATGTAAGCAAGTTTATGAACTCTCTGCATGATGAAAGTAGTTCTTGAAATTGTATGTGTTGGTAGTCTTCAGTGATCTGTGCTTGATCTTTCAGTGTTTTTTTTTTTTTTGTGTGTGTGTGTAAACTTGACATTGATTAACCTGAGGTATATGAATGTAAAAGAATGCCTTAAATAATTGAGATAGATTTTAGAAATATCAAGGTGTAATAAATTTTGACTTGTAAATATAAAGATTATAAATGTTAAAAAGTCGCAGTGTTATATTTCCCCCAAAGATTTTGGTTTGGTAATATTATAACTTTCAGTACACATATAATTCCAACTGATTAGTTTCCTTTAAATATCGAGTTATAATAATACTGTAACTGATATCAAATTTGTTACAGAGAGCGTCGTTTTAAACTTTGAGGTGTAGTTATTGTCTCCTTTTTGTATTTTATTCTAAGAATTATTGTTCAAGATAATTGTTGCCTATCCTTTTTCATGTCTTATTATATACTAATATCAGATATAGAAGATAAGGGCTGATCAAAGAATGCTATGCCATTAGACACTAATGAAAGTTAAACAACTTCTTGGGTGTCAATGATTCAATCTGTAATGCATAGTACACATAATAGATTAGATTTAGGTGTCTAAGGATATGGACTCTTTTTTTTCCCTAAAGATTAGATTGATAAAAGACGACAGCGTTGGTGAAAATGTATTACTGGATGGAACTAGATATGTACTTTGTAGATTTTACTTTTGTTGACTTAATTGTGTTAATCAACATATTTGCTCCAAAGGAATTATATCCGTGTAATCAATTTGTTGATTGCTATCGAGTAAAATCTGTCATGACCTTATTTCTGCATTTTTGGGAGTTGAAATTATATTTACTAATTACTAGAGGTCGTTGGTGAAAATTAAGCAAAAGAATATTACTTGATTTTAGCCGAATTCAAGTTACCTTTTGGCCTTCATTATTGATTGTTGTTTATTGAAAATCTGTTAACCTCTCAATGTAGTGACTGCTCGTTTGTGTTTTACATGATATCAGGGAGCCTTTGTTGAGGGTATTAAAGAAGAAGTTGTTTTATCTCCTGCTCATGCTTTGTCACTTATTGCAGCCGGAGAAGGTTAATATCTTACTGTCACGCCCCGGGTGTAAACCGGAACCCGGGCTCGCCAACAGATCCGCCATGCACACGGGATATCCCGCGTACACGAAGCGCTGGTAACCTGCTCAGATATAATATGAACATAACAGAGCATAATACAGAGCTGAAATAGAAGAACCACATAGTACCTCAGACTGAAAATACAAATAAAACTGTAACAGGTACAATAATCTCCCACGCTCATCAAATAGTACAACCAGCTGGCAGAAGCCAGACCCAAATAAAAGGAGAATACCACAGTCTGAGTGAAGGGTACAGCATCTATCTACAGCTCTCAGCCTCACTGGAGATCTATCTATTCGGCGATCCCCTTACCTCGATCCGCAGCCGAAGGCCTAGCAGCTCCCGCAGATGACTCTGCAAAAATAAGGGAGAAGAAAGAAACAGAAAATAACAATGGGGGGTGAGAACTACCAGATAAACCAGCAGCCTCCCCTAGTGGGTAAAACCTCAACTCTGACGCACCCACTAGGACTACTAGAGGCAAAAGGGGAAAAGGGGAAGTGGTAAGATACATAAGATGCTGAAACAGGTAAACTACCACTACTATGCTGTCAAAACTGTATGCATGCATCAGAAATGGTATCTGTCCAAATAAACCCAATCTAGACACCAGTAACAACTGGTACTGCCTGCTCAGCGGAATCTGCACACACGGCTCGAAACCGCGGGATCGGCTCGCACGGCTCGCATCCCAACATAAGTATCAGACCGGCACACACGGCTGGGTCTGAAAAAGCCCACCTCCGGAGTGGCACTCGAGGGGAGCGACCCACACGAGTAAAGCATCTCTGTCATCAGTATCTCAAGTATCTCTGTAGCACATACCTCAATATAGCAGGACTGGATCATAACTATGATCAAAGTGGGAAACTCCATCCACTACAGAAACCCAATCCCCAGCTGATGCAATGAACCAGACTCAACCCCAATCTGGTGCAAGGACAAACATCTGGTCAACCGCCTACTGTCCGCGGTCACCGCAATACCCCACAAATCCATGATCTGGCTACACTATCCCAAATCCCTGCTCATACTTGAGCGACAACATCTGAATGCAAAGGAAAGTGATAAAACATGCCAAGTCCCAATATGATAGTGTAGCACTAAATAGTGGCTAACTGGATGTCCAAGAAAGCATGCAGTTATTTAAAAGCTGTAGAAAAGTGTCAATATTTATTTTAAAAGAATATTGATTTACTGGAAAAAGTTATTGTAGCCTTTGTCCCAATCACAGTGTCCCAACATAAGTCATTATATAATCCGTGGGGTTATATCAAATTTTAGGGGAGTTCATCCCAGCGGTTCTCATCAATTGTCCTGTTAGTTTGTCCTGTTAGTTTGTCCTGTTAGTAGTCCTGTTAGTAGTCCTGTTAGTAGTCCCAATGGTTCTCATCAATTATCATATTATTTTGTCCCAATTGTTCTCATCAATTAAATTTTAGGGGAGTTCCAGTAATCCCAGTGAGCTTGTCAAAAATGAGGTAAGCAACAACCGCCCACCTCGAGCAGCTCACACCACACCCCAGGTAGTCTCCTGGTTGTCCACAGTCCTCAAATCCTGCAAATCAACGCTCCCGGTATAAATACAAATCCCAAAAAGCACAATATTTGCTGTTTTTCAAACAGCACGGGAAAAGAGGAGTTTTTCACCTCTATACAGTGCTCAGGAAAATCCAGAAAAATTACGGTTGCGTTCCTCGCGAAGAGTAGATCAAAATCGACTCTTTAAACACCTCGATCTGATGCTCCTACGCCAAGATAAAAATCGGAGAAGTCGACACTGTCCAGAAATTTCCACAGCAAAAAGGGGGGTCAAAGAGGCCTTGGAAACCGTGCCAAAAGTGCAAAATGGAGCAAAGTGATCAACATGGAAATCGAAGCCTTACCTCTTACGAACGCGCTGTCGCAAAAATCGTCGAAAAATTCCTCCTGGTTAGCACACAGGGAATTTCCGACGGAACTGCGACGGGAAATGGGCCTAAAAAGAAAATCGTCGCAGTGCGTCGCGTCGCAGATAACTCACTATCTGTAACTCCAGAAATTCTGAGATTTGGAGGAGAGAGAGAAGAGAGAGAGAGGAAGAAATTTCGTAGAGGGAACCTTCTCTGTTTCTCTCTCTAAGGCACGCAACCCGAGGTGGGAATGAGAAGGGGTGGGGGACCCCTATTTATAATGGGCTGGGGTTCCACACAGGATCGGATCCGAACAGGAAACACCGAAATGGGCCAACCAGAAAGCGCCACGTGTCCACAAAACAGCAAACAGCCTGTGCAAGCCCAATGAAAAATTGCCACGTGGCCACGTGGTGCACGTGATTGCTCCACGCTCCGGGTTTTCCGGAAAATGTCGGCCTATAGGGGAGCGCCACGTGTCACCTTCCCACGTGTTTCTAGAAGCCGGCCAACCAATGGGGAAGCGCCACGTGGCAAGGGGAGTCTTCGGTGCACCCGGTGCACGCCATGCCGTGGACCGCGCACCAGCGCCCCCTGCCCGCGCCTGCCCGCGCTGCCCGCGCCGCGCGCCTCCGCATTCTGCCGCTGCGCCGCTGCCCGCCGCCGTGCGCCGCCGCCCGCCGCCGGTCGCCGCCGCCGCCGGCCGCCGGAACAGTAATTCCGGCCGGCCGGGTTACTGTTCCGGTGAACAGTGCCGATGTGCCGAAAAATAAAGTGAATACACCATTTTGATCGTTTTCGCGCGCTGAGTCCAAATACGACGTCCGTTTCGCCAAATTCTCATCCGAAATTTTGCAAAAAGCTCCCGGAAAATTCCATTTGCTCCGATTTTCGCACAGAGTCTATATTAAATGTCCAATTTCAAATCTACAAGCTCTGTTTCACCGAATAAGCTCCCCACAGTCACTGTTTAATGTTGCACAGTTCCTGCGGGAGTCCGGATCATCACATCCTCCCCCACTAAAAAGAGTTTCGTCCTCGAAACGAGACTAAACAATACTCCTCAGTCCGATGTCCCGAATAAGTAGGGGTGAGCATCCCTCATCTCCGACTCGAGCTCCCATGTAGCCTCGCGCTCGTCATGATTGCCCCATTGGATTTTCACATAGGGAATGGCCCGATTGCGCAATTCTCTCACCTCTCGATCCAGAATTCGCAGTGGGCGCTCCTCATACCTCAAATCCTCGCTGATCTCAAGCGGTGTGAAGTCGATGACGTGCGATGGGTCGAAGACATACTTCCTTAAAGTAGAGACATGAAACACATCATGGACACCAGCAAGCCTCGGAGGAAGTGCAAGTCGGTAGGCAACTGGCCCGATACGCTCCAATACCTCAAAGGGTCCAATATATCGGGGGCTAAGTTTCCCACGAATGCCGAACCTCCTGATTCCTTTGGACGGCGAGACTTTCAGGAATACATGATCTCCAACTTGAAATTCTAAGTCTCGTCGCCGAACATCGGCATAACTCCTTTGTCGGCTTTGGGCGGTCTGAAGATGCCGTCGAATCACCCGGACCTTCTCTTCTGCCTCTAACAACACATCTGGTCCCAAGGTCCGCCTCTCGCCCACCTCACTCCAATAAAGTGGTGATCGACACTTGCGTCCATACAACGCTTCAAACGGAGCCATCTGAATGCTCGCTTGAAAGCTATTGTTGTACGCGAATTCAGCCAAAGATAGTGTCGAATCCACCCTCCGCCGAAATCCAGGACGCAAGCCCTCAACATGTCCTCCAGGATTTGTATCGTCCGCTCTGACTGCCCATCAGTCTGCGGATGAAAAGCTGTACTGAACCTGAGTTCAGTCCCCAAGGCTGTTTGCAAACTCTTCCAGAAATGCGAAACAAACCTCGGGTCTCTATCTGAAACAATGGAGGCGGGTACTCCATGTAATCTCACTATCTCATCTAGATATAACTGGGCTAGTCGCTCAAGTGGCCACGTAGTCTGCATGGGCAAGAAAGTGCGCTGACTTGGTAAGTCGATCTACAACTACCCAGATAGCATCGGCTCCTCCCTGTGCCCTCGGTAGTCCGACCACAAAGTCCATTGTAATGTGGTCCCATTTCCACTCGGGAATTGGGAGACTTTGTAACTTGCCAGCTGGCACTCGATGCTCAGCTTTCACCTGCTGACAAGTTAAACACTGAGCCACAAATCTCCCGATATCCCTTTTCATGCCATTCCACCAAAAGTGTGCCTTGAGGTCCTTATACATCTTAGTCCCACCAGGATGTAGGGTATAAGGTGTATAATGGGCCTCTCGCAATATCTGCTCTCTGATCTCTGCATCCACTGGCACACATGCTCGGTTCCTGTACCTCAGTACTCCCGAGGCATCCACCGCAAAGTCCCCAGACTGATTACTCGGAATTTGATCTCTAATCCTGGTCAAGTGGGGGTCCTCACTCTGTTTCTCCCTGATCCTGTCTAGCAGAGTGGGCTGCAAGACTAAAGATGTCAGTCTAGCAGTGACCCCAGGGGACACAACCTCCAACTCGAGTCGTCTCATCTCCTCTAATAGCGGTGCCTGGTCTGTGATCAACATAGACAAACTTTGCACCGCCCTTCTACTCAAGGCGTCAGCGACTACATTAGCCTTGCCTGGGTGGTAGAGAATATCTACATCATAATCCTTTAATAGCTCTAACCACCTACGTTGCCTCAAATTTAGCTCCTTCTGCGTGAACAGATACTTTAGGCTCTTGTGGTCGGTGTAGATTTCACAGTGCTCTCCATACAGATAATGACGCCAAAGCTTTAGTGCAAACACTACAGCAGCAAGCTCTAAGTCATGGGTAGGGTAATTCTTCTCATAATCCTTGAGTTGCCTTGATGCATAAGCAATTACCCTCCCTTCTTGCATCAACACACAACCAAGTCCGCTGTGTGATGCATCGCTGTAGATCACATATCCTTTCCCCATAACAGGAAGGGAAAGGATAGGAGCGGTCATCAGTCTATTCTTCAGCTCCTCAAAACTCCTTTGACAGTCCTCACTCCAGATAAACTTTACTCCCTTACGCGTCAAGCGAGTGAGGGGTGTGGAGAGCTTCGCAAAGCCTTCCACAAACCGACGGTAATACCCAGCTAAACCCATAAAGCTACGTACCTCAGAAACCGTCGTCGGTCGGGGCCAATCACGGACTGCCTCAATCTTTGCTGGGTCCACTGCCACTCCTGCGGCAGAAATCACATGGCCCAAGAAGACTACCTCCCGAAGCCAAAATTCGCACTTCGCCAGCTTGGCATACAACTTCTTCTCTCGCAGAAGTTGCAGCACGATCCTTAAGTGCTCCTCATGCTCAATATCACTTCGGGAGTAAATCAAGATATCATCAATGAACACTACTACGAATCGATCCAAGTATGGTCGGAAGATCCGGTTCATTAAATCCATGAATGCGGCAGGGGCATTAGTTAGCCCAAAAGGCATAACTGTAAATTCATAATGCCCGTAACGCGATCTGAATGCCGTTTTAGGAATATCCTCGGCCTTCACCTTCAACTGGTGGTAACCGGATTGCAGATCTATCTTAGAGAAGACACAAGACCCTTGCAGCTGATCAAAAAGATCATCAATGCGCGGCAAAGGGTACTTGTTCTTGATGGTCACTTTATTTAATTCTCTATAGTCCACACATAGTCGAAGTGACCCATCTTTCTTCTTCACGAATAGCACCGGCGCTCCCCAAGGCGATACACTCGGCCTAATAAAACCCTTATCCATTAAATCCTGAAGTTGCGCCTTAAGCTCTCGCAGCTCAGCCGGTGCCATCCGGTAAGGAGCCTTTGAGATTGGCGCAGTTCCTGGAACTACGTCAATCACGAACTCAATTTCCCTATCTGGCGGCATGCTAGTCAGCTCAGATGGGAAAACATCCGGGAATAGGGATGTCCCTGAGTTCCGGTGCCGCCGTAGGCCCCTCAACAACACTAGCCATAAAGGCTACACATCCTCGATGGATCATTTGCCTCGCTCGGGAAGTCGAAACCATAGAGGCAAAGAAAGCACTCTGACATCCCCGGTATACCAACATCTCCTGGCCTGGCTCTCTAAAAGTGACAGTCCTTGCGGCACAGTCAATAGTCGCGAAATACCGAGCCAGCCAGTCCATCCCTAGAACCACATCAAAGTCCTTTAGCTGTCTCAAGACCAACAGGTCTGCTGGCATAATCCAGGACTCGATTTGCATCGGGCAGGACCAACAGCACTCCTCCACGTGCAAAGTGTGATCGGGAATCTGAACCTCTCGTGCACGTGGTAAAAGTCCTACCTCTATCCCATGTAATGATGCAAATGATTTACTAATAAAAGAATGCGATGCTCCAGTATCAAATAATGTACGAGTCCTAATGCCAGAAAGTAAGGTGATACCTGCCACCACGTGATCTGCTGCCGAAGAGTCCTCTACCTGCGCAGCATACACTCGCCCACTCTGAGCTGGAGGGCGATACTCCGTGGGATAGGAAGAAGATGGCCTGCTTGCTGGAGCATATGGTCGCTGAGCCGTCGACCGCTGCTGCGATGAAGATGGAGCAGATGCTGAAGAAGGGGTGGCGGGGGCCGAAAAGGGGCACGAAGCTTGAATGTGCCCAGGCTGTCCACATCTATAGCAGCGACCCCACCGCTGGTCGCAGGTGTTAGAAAAATGCTGACCTCCACAGAAAATACAATTGCCGGGGGCCCGTGGTTGTCGTGATTGCTGTTGAGACTGCCGCTGTCGCTGAGGCTGCCGCTGCGACCCACGCTGCGACGACTGTGATCTTTGCTGCTGCTGCCGCTGCTGGGGCCTCTGGGATCCACCAGGCCCTCGTCGCTCAGACCGTCCTTGGCCGGGGAACTGTGGCTGCGGCGGTCGTGGCGGCCTCCACGAACTAGATTGTCCCCCAACCTCCGGTGCTGGTCGTTTCGCCCCCGGGATCACTACGGGAGCTGGAGCTACCTCCTCCATCACTACTTCCCCGCACTCAACGTAGAGTGCCTGCTCCATCGAGGCCTCCAAGGTCTGCAACCTACGCGAACGAACTAACTGAAAAAGGTCTCGGCGCAACCCTCGCTCGAACATGTAGATCCGGTGCGCCTCATCCCTGGCCACGTTCGGTACACATGCCAACAATTGATTGAAATTGGCAATGTACTCATGAACGGGCCGATCTCCTTGGCGAAGGTTTTTTAACTGCTCTTCTAACCTCTGCCGGACGCTTTCTGGGAAGAAAGCCCCGAGAAGGAGATTGCGGAACTCCGCCCAGGCCAAAAGCTGAGCCCCAGGCGGACCCGCTGGTCGAACACGCCGCCACCAGGCCTCGGCGTTGCGTTCCAAAAAGTTCGTCGCTAATAACACCTGGTATCGCTCCTCGATGAACAATGTCTCAAAACGTCGTTCCATCGTCGTGATCCACGACTCTGCCTCCCACGGCTCCGCATTCTGCCCCGAAAAATGGGGTGGGTCAAACTGGCGAAACCTCATCAATAAGTCAACCATTTCCCGCTGCTCTGCCGGGGTCAGAGATCCCGTCAACCCAGACGATTGTCTACCAGTACCCCGAGCAACAGGGGATGCCGGGGTCACTGGTACAACTGGAGGATTCACAGCAGGGGAAGAAGGTACGGGAGAATTCTCTGAAGGTGCTACAACAGGCTGAGCCCTCTGCTCTAACATTTGCGTCAGCCGACCCATAGCCTCCTCTTGACGCCGAACAGCCTCTGACATCTGGGCCATCTGGGCCTGCAGCTCTTGCACCTCACTCTGCTGGCCCTGCCCGGACTCCTCCTGATCGGGTTCAGGGGAATCAGGCTGAGAACGCGTCAACATTCTACGTCGCGGAGGCATCCTACCACAAGAAATCACACTCAGTAACATAACCCCACACGACCCAATCTAGCGAAAGTCAAAGACATCCCCCTATTTTTGTGACTTTATGTTGTCTGCAGTCAACATAACTGTTCACCAGAAATTGGGTATGTCGGTCCCTCTTCTCTCACTGGAAGAGTCAAACAATAAATCAACGACTTTCGCAAAATGTCTCGTCTCTCGCGCCATATAATCCTAGGGTCTGCCAAAAGCCTAGGGTTTCCTAAGTCCCAACTGACCTATCCCTAAGCTCTGATACCAACTTTAATCTGTCACGCCCCGGGTGTAAACCGGAACCCGGGCTCGCCAACAGATCCGCCATGCACACGGGATTTCCCGCGTACACGAAGCGCTGGTAACCTGCTCAGATATAATATGAACATAACAGAGCATAATACAGAGCTGAAATAGAAGAACCACATAGTACCTCAGACTGAAAATACAAATAAAACTGTAATAAGTACAATAATCTCCCAGCTCACCAAATAGTACAACCAGCTGGCGGAAGCCAGACCCAAATAAAAGGAGAATACCACAGTCTGAGTGAAGGGTACAGCATCTATCTACAGCTCTCAGCCTCACTGGAGATCTATCTATTCGGCGATCCCCTTACCTCGATCCGCTGCCGATGGCCTAGCAGCTCCCGCAGATGACTCTGCAAAAATAAGGGAGAAGAAAGAAACAGAAAATAACAATGGGGGTGAGAACTACCAGATAAACCAGCAGCCTCCCCTAGTGGGTAAAACCTCAACTCTGACGCACCCACTAGGACTACTAGAGGCAAAAGGGGAAGTGGTAAGATACATAAGATGCTGAAACAGGTAAACTACCACTACTATGCTGTCAAAATTGTATGCATGCATCAGAAATGGTATCTGTCCAAATAAACCCAATCTAGACACCAGTAACAACTGGTACTGCCTGCTCAGCGGAATCTGCACACACGGCTCGAAACCGCGGGATCGGCTCGCACGGCTCGCATCCCAACATAAGTATCAGACCGGCACACACGGCTGGGTCTGAAAAAGCCCACCTCCGGAGTGGCACTCGAGGGGAGCGACCCACACGAGTAAAGCATCTCTGTCATCAGTATCTCAAGTATCTCTGTAGCACATATCTCAATATAGCAGGACTGGATCATAACTATGATCAAAGTGGGAAACTCCATCCACTACAGAAACCCAATCCCCAGCTGATGCAATGAACCAGACTCAACCCCAATCTGGTGCAAGGACAAACATCTGGTCAACCGCCTACTGTCCGCGGTCACCGCAATACCCCACAAATCCATGATCTGGCTACACTATCCCAAATCCCTGCTCATACTTGAGCGACAACATCTGAATGCAAAGGAAAGTGATAAAACATGCCAAGTCCCAATATGATAGTGTAGCACTAAATAGTGGCTAACTGGATGTCCAAGAAAGCATGCAGTTATTTAAAAGCTGTAGAAAAGTGTCAATATTTATTTTAAAAGAATATTGATTTACTGGAAAAAGTTATTGTAGCCTTTGTCCCAATCACAGTGTCCCAACATAAGTCATTATATAATCCGTGGGGTTATATCAAATTTTAGGGGAGTTCATCCCAGCGGTTCTCATCAATTGTCCTGTTAGTTTGTCCTGTTAGTTTGTCCTGTTAGTAGTCCTGTTAGTAGTCCTGTTAGTAGTCCCAATGGTTCTCATCAATTATCATATTATTTTGTCCCAATTGTTCTCATCAATTAAATTTTAGGGGAGTTCCAGTAATCCCAGTGAGCTTGTCAAAAATGAGGTAAGCAACAACCGCCCACCTCGAGCAGCTCACACCACACCCCAGGTAGTCTCCTGGTTGTCCACAGTCCTCAAATCCTGCAAATCAACGCTCCCGGTATAAATACAAATCCCAAAAAGCACAATATTTGCTGTTTTTCAAACAGCACGAGAAAAGAGGAGTTTTTCACCTCTATACAGTGCTCAGGAAAATCCAGAAAAATTACGGTTGCGTTCCTCGCGAAGAGTAGATCAAAATCGACTCTTTAAACACCTCGATCTGATGCTCCTACGCCAAGATAAAAATCGGAGAAGTCGACACTGTCCAGAAATTTCCACAGCAAAAAGGGGGGTCAAAGAGGCCTTGGAAACCGTGCCAAAAGTGCGAAATGGAGCAAAGTGATCAACACGGAAATCGAAGCCTTACCTCTTACGAACGCGCTGTCGCAAAAATCGTCGAAAAATTCCTCCTGGTTAGCACACAGGGAATTTCCGACGGAACTGCGACGGGAAATGGGCCTAAAAAGAAAATCGTCGCAGTGCGCCGCGTCGCAGATAACTCACTATCTGTAACTCCAGAAATTCTGAGATTTGGAGGAGAGAGAGAAGAGAGAGAGAGGAAGAAATTTCGTAGAGGGAACCTTCTCTGTTTCTCTCTCTAAGGCATGCAACCCGAGGTGGGAATGAGGAGGGGTGGGGGACCCCTATTTATAATGGGCTGGGGTTCCACACAGGATCAGATCCGAACAGGAAACACCGAAATGGGCCAACCAGAAAGCGCCACGTGTCCACAAAACAGCAAACAGCCTGTGCAAGCCCAATGAAAAATTGCCACGTGGCCACGTGGTGCACGTGATTGCTCCACGCTCCGGGTTTTCCGAAAAATGTCGGCCTATAGGGGAGCGCCACGTGTCACCTTCCCACTTGTTTCTAGAAGCCGGCCAACCAATGGGGAAGCGCCACGTGGCAAGGGGAGTCTTCGGTGCACCCGGTGCACGCCATGCCGTGGACCGCACACCAGCGCCCCCTGCCCGCACCTGCCCGCGCCTGCCCGCGCTGCCCGCGCCGCGCGCCTCCGCATTCTGCCGCTGCGCCGCCGCTGCGCCGCTGCCCGCCGCCGTGCGCCGCCGCCCGCCGCCGGTCGCCGCCGCCGCCGGCTGCCGGAACAGTAATTCCGGCCGGCCGGGTTACTGTTCCGGTGAACAGTGCCGATGTGCCGAAAAATAAAGTGAATACACCATTTTGATCGTTTTCGCGCGCTGAGTCCAAATACGACGTCCGTTTCGCCAAATTCTCATCCGAAATTTTGCAAAAAGCTCCCGGAAAATCCCATTTGCTTCGATTTTCGCGCAGAGTCTATATTAAATGTCTAATTTCAAATCTACAAGCTCTGTTTCACCGAATAAGCTCCCCACAGTCACTGTTTAATGTTGCACAGTTCCTGCGGGAGTCCGGATCATCACACTTACTTTGTTCATATGAATGTCAAATCCTTTAATTCAGAAAATATTTTGATCTCTCAGACATGCAATTTGCTTTCATAATCATTTGTAGTTTCCAAGTGGGAGTTAATAGGCATAAATATTTTATTTAATTATTCAACTCATTTCGTTGTCTATGACACTTACAGTGTGATCCTAATTTCCAACCCCGTATTGTCCTTGTCTATGACCTCCTCTTTGCTTCGATCTGCGTTCTTTGTTCTAAAGATAAAAAATATACAGGTTAGGATGCAAAAGGATCTTAGTAATCAGGGTTACCTTGAAAATACACTGTAAATATATATTCAAGAAGCACGAATATGCTGAATGAAAATATCAGCAAAATCCTGTGCATGCGAGTATTTATATTCTATTGATTTACGGTGGTTCACTTTTGTGCTGAAAGCTGGTCGAGTTCAGCTTACATCCAGGCTCAAGTGTAAGCCAATGCCAACTTGAGCTAGTTTTGGATTTCTCTATGTGGACCCTATACTTTATGAAGAACTGCCTACTAACCTTATTGATAATGTGTGTTGGCCTGGTTGGTTAGACTACCTCAATAGATCAGGAGCTCGTAGGAATTGGTTAGTTTGAAGTTATGAAGATAGCATTGAAAAAGTAGAGTAGAAATAGGTGGTCTTCATGAAGACTAAAGTGGATTAGTTGTAAGAGAAACTGAATCTGGTTGTTTGCATCTTGACGTTTTTGCCTCATGTTCTTCTTAATTGGCCTACTGTATGGTGTCTGAAAGCTTACAGTCGAATAAGTCCAATCCTACTAGGCATCTTCTGACTAAGAAAGTAGAGATGTAAATTAAGTAATTTAAAACTAGCTGAACTAAGCTAAAATACAAGTCAGAACTAATAAGTCTCAGCTACTGTACCATATATAGTACTGTGCTGTAGCAAGAGCAACTACAACAATGATACAACAGAGAATGAACCAACTTACTGTAGCATCGGTAGAACCATTAACATGATCGATAATTAACAGTTTTAACATAATTCTTTGATGTCTACCTCTTCATCATATACTTCTGCTTTGTGGATGTCATCTTTGAGATCTCATGGATCATCTCTATTGCGAGCTTTCAATCTACCGGTCCATTCCTTTAACATTCACTCACTCCTTGTGTTATGCTGGAACCTTTTGCTTATATCTGTTTCGTATTGCTTGAATCCAATCCAGAGCCGACAGGGGAGAAACATTAAGAGCTTCTTATTTCCACTTGTTCAATCCAGCCAGTGGAGCTGCTGTTGCTGCTGAAATATTGCATCAGCCTTACCGTTTTGCCCAGAGGTTGAACAAGTTGTTGATCCTTTAGTGTCCCCGTGTTATAAAAATCTATGGCCTATGTGCCCAATGGTAATCCTGAGTTGGGTTGGATATGAATTTTGGCCTCTGTGATGATTCTATCGAGAAGTAGTGACTTCTTAGTAGAGGCTATGTCATTGGCATAGTGACTGTGAAGGGAGGTATGTGATGTACCTTCAGATGTAAGTTATGTCCCAAACTAGTTGTTGGCGACAGATCTATGGTATTTCGCCTTTCTTTTGGTAAGCACGTTGGGCGGCCGACAACGTACTTCCGAAAGAACTGAGAAATACTCTGTCCTATAAAGGGAAATATTCAGATTGGGTCTAAATGAGTAGCCTGAGAGTTGTCGATATTTTTGTGACTGATTGTCACTATTACAAGCTGGTTTAGTTAAGTTTCGGGGACGAAACTTCTTGTAAGGTGGGAGTGATGTAGTAATCCGAAATATTTTATTTTTAATAAATTAATTAAAAGTAAATTCTAGCCTAAGTTTGTGTTCAAGAAGTCTAATTCGATCTACTTGGTCAATTGCCGGAGTGCAAGTTGCACGAATTACGAGACAAAAAGGCTAACTTTTAATCCGGACATGATTTTGGAAATCCGAGTTGACCGTTGCGATCGTCTCGTCGAACTGAGCAAGTTTCATATTCAGCACTTTTCGATCCGACGGTCGGATCTTCCGAAATTCAATGAAGAAGGGGACAATTAGTCGCGACCAAGGTACCAGTCCCATGCGCACAGTGTCCCTTAAGTTGAACACTGTAGATGAACAGTAACCCCTGGTTTTAATTTCCTCTTGAACCAACGTTGGCCGATTTGCCATCCGGACCCCTAATTTAGTGGCATGATTAGTCAAACCTAACTATTTCCGACGTTCTGAACGCAATAGCACTGTCGGATTTCGCGTTTGGCAACCCGGGTGCATCGAAGTGCGTGCAACGCATGGCACTTTGTCGAACTTTATGGACCAAGAATTTATCCGAGCGTCAAACAAACCAAACAAATATGCTACTTGACAGGTCTCGACGAGCTGGACGTCGTGGCGAAGTCCGTTTCGCAATTTGACGAGCGGATTTTCTTGAAATGCATGAAATGCACCGAAAAAGTGGGTATTATTGCAAAAGTGCCTATATTTTATGCACTAAAAATTATGGGGCTTAAACCATAGGGTGTTGGGTGCATTTTGCACCTACTGTGAAGATCCCATAGTCTAGGTTTAGTGTGAACCGAGTTTGGGTTAATTTTTAAAAGAATCTTGCATTAATTGGAAAATGCCTCTTGGTCTCCTTGGGTTCATTCACGAGGAGTCAGGGGAGTCCGAAGCGTCACCCAACCTCTCAGCATCTCCAAGACCAAGCCTTGTGCTCTGGGTTGGCCGAGGACACAACCCCATTGAGTGCAAACCAAGAGAGAGAGAGAGGAGAAGGAAGGTTGGAACCAAACTTCTTCAAGTTTGGATTTGGAGACTCTGAGGAGTTACCTTGTGCCTGTGGGCTACCCTGGGAGGCTGCCGTGGTCGCGCGTGGAAGAGGGACCAAGAACCGGCTACTTCCCTCTTCATCAACTCCGGCCAAGGTGAGGAAACTCTAACCAAAGGTTGTTTGAATCCGAGACCTTTAGCAGTAGGTTAATTAGGTCCCTAGGATGCTCCCTGCCAAGCCCCAAGCCCCCATGCACGATGCATGGCCGGCGGGAGCAAATGATGGCCGGAAATCGAATAATGCTCCGCTTTGGAAAAACTCTGCAACCATTGGACTATATTGACTCAAAATTTGTGTGCTGGGACTGTTGGTGGTGGGGACCATCTCCACCAAATTTGGTGGAGTATGGTTAACCCAGTGAATGGCAGTTTGAAGCCCTAACTTTGGGAATTTTGCACCTGCGGCCGAGCTTTGTGCTCCGGCGCCGGCGAGCTTCTCCGACGCCGGCCAGGTGCCCAGAACACTTTCTGGGATCAAGAGGAGTGCATCCATGCCATTGCATGGCTTCCATGCATCTTGAAACCCGAGATGCCATGGAAGAACCCGAAAGTGAACCCCAACGCCGCCGCCGGCGCTCCGGCCACCTCCCGCCGGGAAGGAAGGGTCGAGAAGTTTCCTGTGGACCCATAGAGTAATTCCATCCAAGTTAGAAAGCTTTAAAATGCCTCTGTGAAATTTCGCCATTAGAGCCCATCAAGCTCGAAATGGAGCTTTGCTCCGCCGCGCCGCCGCCGTGTTTTGCTGCCGGCAACGGGTATGGGAAGTCTCAGGGAGGTATTTTGCACCTGTTGGTGCTTTTGGTTGGGTCCCAGAACCTCGGGTTGAGTGATCGCAATTTTCAATGCATGGAGCTTCATCTTCTTCCCGAGCTCCGGCCAACCCGAGGGTGTTGGGTCGAAACCAAAATGATGGAAATGTTCCTGCAACTCCAAGGAATGTTTCCATCCAAGTTATTTGCCCTATGGTCCAGTAATTGCAGAGAACTAGCTTGAGATTGGTTGTATGTGGTTGTTAACAAATTGTGCCCACTAGATGTTTGTATTAATGCCTCAATGAAATTTTAGTTGGAATTAGACCTTGATGTAAATATGAAAGTTGCTTCAAAATGTCCCCTGAGCTTGGTGCTCACTTCAGATCAAACTTATTCTGTGTGGATTAACATTTGGAGCATTGTGAACCTTTAAGTGAACTTGGCTTTGGTTCTGGTTGAACCAGCACATCTGGACTTCAAATAGAGTGAGCCCTGGTATCCTAGAAATATTTAGATCAACTTTGATATACAAACTTTTGCTGTTTGATGAATAGAATAAAAGTTATAGTTAAATCAACCTAAAAATGAAATATTGGAACAAAACTATGTTCTAGGTTGTTTGCGAAGCCGCGACAGTGTATTCCTGGCTAATTTGGGGTCACTGGACGCGATGCTCGCGTTAGATTTAGGTTTCGGTGATCCGGAGAAACAAAAATGCAAAATGGCTATGTTAGAGGAGTGTTTTATGGCCCGAAGTTTTCCTCGGGTTCGGTTCTGCCACAAATGGGTGAGCACGGTGTTCAGCAAGTTAAATGTCACCCGCTGGAAGTGACGGTTTTTAAAAATGAGCTTCCAGTTGAAAGAACGAGCGAAAACAGTGCTCAATTGACACTATTATTTAAATAATTAAAGGTTTTAAGTTGATCTGGAGAAAATCTGGGTTTATGTTAAGGTTAGTGGGACAAAGTTGATCCCTGATCATTATTTTGATTCAGGTTTACGCAGTGACTCTAGTTCTGAGCATACAGTGGATACAGTTATCGCCTGCGCATAGACAGGTGGGTTATCTTCGGTCCGGGCTTTATCATTTCGGCCCTCTGTGTACGGTATTGGTTGGACCCCTGTTCTTGTTAACCTAGGTTCTACTTGAGCCTGTCTTTCTGTTGATCAGTTCAAATTTTGATATAAACTTGACTTCAATCAACCCATGTTTTGTCTCCAAGCATCGTAGAGTTGCCTGTGTCTGTTCTTGTTTGATAGGATGAAGGCATAGCTCTTCGAGGTTTGGACATAAAACATGTTTTCAAAATTGTTTTCCTAAAAAGTGATTTTAGTTGTGCATGATTGATTCTCAGTTGCTTCCAGATATTATGACTCTATTCCTAGACATTTGCCATGCCTGATTGGTCATTAGTTAGCTTGCACATTATACTTGATTATCAGTATATCCTGATCCATGTTCTAGAAGTTGTTGATTAGACTCTGCACCCTTATTGGGATTTTGGTCATTTGCTAGTTTGCATACCTGTTTATCAGTACTCCTTGATTATTCTGATCCATGCTATAGTAGTTGATGATTATTCCTGCATATGAGATGAGATTCAGTTGATTCTGATATTTGAGCCTGCTTTCTTGTTGTTCACCCGTTATGCTGCTAAACACATGATTTTATTAAATAAATGTTCTTACCGAGCTTCGTAGGGTAGCCGGAGTCTGTTCTTGTTTGATAGGACAAGGGCAACGCTCTTCGAGGTTCGGACCTAAAACCTACCGAGCTTCGTAGGGTCGCCTGAGTCTGTTCTTGTTTGATAGGACAAGGGCAACGCTCTTCGAGGTTTGGACTTTCAAAATAGTTTTCTCAAAAACATGTGTTTAGTCTGCATGACTGCTGTTGATTGATTCTGCATTTGAGTTGAGATTTGTTGTTGATCTTGCATTGAGTTGAGATGTTGTTATCATATCACTGTTGCATCCCAGAGGGGATTGATTCTGGCTTGTTGCCGATTACCCGGTCTGTGGACCGTGAGCTTGAGCATTCGCATTGATCGCCCGCACCGCTGTATGTCACGAACATATCCGGGGTCGCTCCCCGTGCGCTTTGTTCTTTACCGGTAAAGTGGTTTGTTGAAAGACCCGTGACCCCCAAGGGGGGGAATGTCAGCTAGGTTGGTGCTAGGTTGGGCAATTTCCCTGAGGTCTTGATGACCAATATGGTGGCTTCTGATTGGGTAACTTGTTATTTCAGTTGTTGATGCATATGTTGCCTTTTCAGCCTGCTTTTATCATAACTCATGATTTTTGCTATCCTCTAATTAAATACAGTTCCATGATTATATATCTGCATATCCTAACTGTGATCTCCATGATTATATATCTGCATATCCTAACGGTGATCTCCATGATTATGTATCTGCTTATCCTAATTGTAATCTCCGTGATGATATATCTGTTGATCTCTATGTTGCCTATCTGTTATCTTAACTATGATCATTGCTTATCCTAACTGTGATTATATATCTGTTGATCTTCATGATTGACTATCTGATTATTCTAACCCCTGATTATTACTATGCTCTAGTATTGTATACCAGTAGGTACGATATGCTATTTCTCGGCTCGTCGTGCCCACTGGGATACACTCCGGTGTGTCTCACACCCTCGGGTGACTGTTTTTCAGGCCGAGCGGGTGCTGGGATGTCGGGACGTGTTGGTGAGATTCCGAGATAGAGATTGACCTTGGACAGCCGTGTATTTAGAAATAGTTAATTCAAGTGGTATTCAGATGTAATATATTTGTAAGAAATCTGTAATATTGTTATTGTTGTTGTTGTTGTTATTTGTAGTACGTAGTTAGTACTCTGATGTTGTTGCCAAGCTAGCCGTGCATATATAGAGAAGGCTCAATCCCAAGGGGGATTGGGACTCTTCTATATATGTGGCGGTCTGTTACGCCCTGGTGATTTTAAAACTCTGATTTAAAAAAAAAAGAAAAAAAAAATTTAGACGCTGATTTTGAACTCGGGGCGTGACAGATTAGATGGTATCAGAGCAATAGGAATACGATGCCTAGATTTGGCTAGGAACGAACCCTAGGATGACTTGTGTTCGCGAGAGAGCGCTGGGTTTTGGCATAGCGGTTTGAAGCTTAGGTGTGTTTCGTGTCCGCGTTTTGGGGATCAGTACAGTATTAGCCGCGGTCATGGTTTCGGCCGTGGGCTTGATGTTTCAGTGAAGCCAGAGGTCTCAGATCAGTTACAGTACATGCGGTTGAAGGATTGACCACCGTTCTTGTCGAAATTGTTTAACTCATGGAACAGCAGCAGATGACTGCTAGTATTGCATCAGCCTTACCGTTTTGCCCAGAGGTTGAACAAGTTGTTGATCCTTTAGTGTCCCCGTGTTATAAAAATCTATGGCCTATGTGCCCAATGGTAATCCTGAGTTGGGTTGGATATGAATTTTGGCTTCTATGACGATTCTATCGGGTTTTAGTGACTTCTTAGTAGAGGCTATGTCATTGGCATAGTGACTGTGAAGGGAGGTATGTGATGTACCTTCAGATGTAAGTTATGTCCCCAACTAGTTGTTGGCGACAGATCTATGGTATTTCGCCTTTCTTTTGGTAAGCACGTTGGGCGGCCGACAACGTACTTCCGAAAGAACTGAGAAATACTCTGTCCTGTAAAGGGAAATATTCAGATTGGGTCTAAATGAGTAGCCTGAGAGTTGTCGATATTTTTGTGACTGATTGTCACTATTACAAGCTGGTTTAGTTAAGTTTCGGGGACGAAACTTCTTGTAAGGTGGGAGTGATGTAGTAATCCGAAATATTTTATTTTTAATAAATTAATTAAAAGTAAATTCTAGCCTAAGTTTGTGTTCAAGAAGTCTAATTCGATCTACTTGGTCAATTGCCGGAGTGCAAGTTGCACGAATTACGAGACAAAAAGGCTAACTTTTAATCCGGACATGATTTTGGAAATCCGAGTTGACCGTTGCGATCGTCTCGTCGAACTGAGCAAGTTTCATATTCAGCACTTTTCGATCCGACGGTCGGATCTTCCGAAATTCAATGAAGAAGGGAACAATTAGTCGCGACCAAGGTACCAGTCCCATGCGCACAGTGTCCCTTAAGTTGAACGCTGTAGATGAACAGTAACCCCTGGTTTTAATTTCCTCTTGAACCAACGTTGGCCGATTTGCCATCCGGACCCCTAATTTAGTGGCATGATTAGTCAAACCTAACTATTTCCGACGTTCTGAACGCAATAGCACTGTCGGATTTCGCGTTTGGCGACCCGGGTGCATCGAAGTGCGTGCAACGCATGGCACTTTGTCGAACTTTATGGACCAAGAATTTATCCGAGCGTCAAACAAACCAAACAAATATGCTACTTGACAGGTCTCGACGAGCCGGACGTCGTGGCGAAGTCCGTTTCGCAATTTGACGAGCGGATTTTCTTGAAATGCGTGAAATGCATCGAAAAAGTGGGTATTTTTGCAAAAGTGCCTATATTTTATGCACTAAAAATTATGGGGCTTAAACCATAGGGTGTTGGGTGCATTTTGCACCTACTGTGAAGATCCCATAGTCTAGGTTTAGTGTGAACCGAGTTTGGGTTAATTTTTAAAAGAATCTTGCATTAATTGGAAAATGCCTCTTGGTCTCCTTGGGTTCATTCACGAGGAGTCAGGGGAGTCCGAAGCGTCACCCAACCTCTCAGCATCTCCAAGACCAAGCCTTGTGCTCTGGGTTGGCCGAGGACACAACCCCATTGAGTGCAAACCAAGAGAGAGAGAGAGGAGAAGGAAGTTTGGAACCAAACTTCTTCAAGTTTGGATTTGGAGACTCTGAGGAGTTACCTTGTGCCTGTGGGCTACCCTGGGAGGCTGCCGTGGTCGCGCGTGGAAGAGGGACCAAGAACCGGCTACTTCCCTCTTCATCAACTCCGGCCAAGGTGAGGAAACTCTAACCAAAGGTTGTTTGAACCCGAGACCTTTAGCAGTAGGTTAATTAGGTCCCTAGGATGCTCCCTGCCAAGCCCCAAGCCCCCATGCACGATGCATGGCCGGCGGGAGCAAATGATGGCCGGAAACCGAATAATGCTCTGCCTTGGAAAAACTCTGCAACCATTGGACTATATTGACTCAAAATTTGTGTGCTGGGACTGTTGGTGGTGGGAACCAACTCCACCAAATTTGGTGGAGTATGGTTAACCCAGTGAATGGCAGTTTGAAGCCCTAACTTTGGGAATTTTGCACCTGCGGCCGAGCTTTGTGCTCCGGCGCCGGCGAGCTTCTCCGACGCCGGCCAGGTGCCCAGAACACTTTCTGGGATCAAGAGGAGTGCATCCATGCCATTGCATGGCTTCCATGCATCTTAAAACCCGAGATGCCATGGAAGAACCCGAAAGTGAACCCCAACGCCGCCGCCGGCGCTCCGGCCACCTCCCGCCGGGAAGGAAGGGTCGAGAAGTTTCCTATGGACCCATAGAGTAATTACATCCAAGTTAGAAAGCTTTAAAATGCCTCTGTGAAATTTCGCCATTAGAGCCCATCAAGCTCGAAATGGAGCTTTGCTCTGCCGCGCCGCCGCCGTGTTTTGCTGCCGGCAACGGGTATGGGAAGTCTCAGGGAGGTATTTTGCACCTGTTGGTGCTTTTGGTTGGGTCCCAGAACCTGTTACGGAATTTGAGTTGGCGTATTTCGTGATTGTTTAAGTCTTGAGGATTGAAGATGAAGAAACTGTGGATCATATACCTCAATCTCAAGAAAGAAGAATTCAAAAGGATCAGGTACGTTTAACTAAATAATTTTGATGATCCGAATACTTCTTATAGTGTAGAAACACTTGGAAGAGGTTTTAATTGCATATTCATCAAAAACTGAACATGGGACATGTTCAGGATCCGGATCGTGGACTTTCAATCCGGATCCCGAAAGGTGTTCGTTCATACATTGCTGCAATCCGGATCACAGCTTGGGCAGTCCGGATCCCGAATGGGGTGTTTTGTGAAAATGTATGAACGATCCGGATCGTGGATTATGATCCGGATCCCGAACAGGCGATTTTCTGGAAACTGCATTCTGTGCGTCTGCGATCCGGATCGTGGCTTATGCAATCCGGATCGCCGTCGGTAAAACTTTCCAGAAAAGTTTGTTTTTGATCCGAATATTCTTCCTAGGGTTTCTAACCTATAAATAGCCCTCCTATTTCATTTCTAGGGCATCGGAAAAAGAGCCGTCATTTTCAAATATCATTTTATACGGCCTTAGATCCACATATAGAGAAGAACGGAAATCATTAGATCTATTTAATGGTTCTTCATCTATATTGATTAGTTTGATTCTAGGTTTTCATACTCATATCTTGAGTTGAATCAAACTAATGAATACTTAGATGGTATTTCCGATCTACTCTTGATCTAAGTATTCGGCGGATCATCACCACCCAAACAAACAACGATTTACCCCAAAATCGGCGCGTGGACTCGCGTGGCCTTGTGGATTCAAGGTGCATCGCTCTCGTGGATTCGGAGCGAGGTGCGTTCGTGGATTCGAAGCGTACCATTGGGTGAAGACCGTGGATTCGGTCGGACGTCGTGGACTCGACGTTGGACGCTGTGGATTCAGCGTTGGGCGCAGATCGTGGATTCGAGAAGCGTCGTGGAGCGAGCGGAGAAGATCGACTAGGGGCGTATGGTAAAAGGTTGAGTCGTCTGTGAGTACGTTATATCACCTTGTACGTGTGTTAACTCTAGTGGATTTCGCCGTGTTATCGGTCCCGTGGTTTTTTACTCCGGTTTGGAGTTTTCCACGTAAAAATCTTGTGTGTTCTTTTATTTTTCCGCATTGGGTTTTATCGCACAATGATTTTTTGAGTGTTTATTGTTTACACCTATTCACCCCCCTCTAGGTGTTTTTTCCCCTATTTAGATCCTTATTAACCTAAACCCAACAAGTGGTATCAGAGCGGGAATAGGGTTGTAAACAATGGTTGAAGGTGGAAACATCAATCGACCCCCTTTCTTTGATGGAACTAATTATGCGTACTGGAAAGTACGGATGAAAGCTTTCTTAATTTCCATCGACGAAAGGGTGTGGCAATCAATTGAATTAGGATGGTCTAATCCAACTGAAATTTTAGATGATGTTCGCACCTTAAAACCTAGGTCGAAATGGACCAAGGAAGAGATAGACTTATCTTCTTACAATGGCAAAGGGATTAATGCTCTATTTAATGCTTTGTCACAAACTGAGTTCTCTCGCGTCTCGGCATGTGAGACTGCGAAAGAAATCTGGGATGTTCTTCAAGTTACGCATGAGGGAACTAACCTAGTGAAGATTCAGAAACTGCAAATGCTTACGAGCAAGTTTGACTCTATCTCTATGGCAGAGAATGAATCCTTCACTGACTATTACACACGATTGCAAGACATCGTGAACTCATGTGCTAACTTGGGAGAGAAGATTCCAGAATTTAAAGTTGTAAGAAAAATTCTAAGAACTCTTCCTGAACGATTTCGCCCGAAGGTTGCAGCCATTGAAACAATTAAACACCCGGACGAAATGCGTGTAGAAGAATTAGTAGGTGCTTTACAAACTTATGAAATGACTTTTCCTACTAACTATTCTTCTGGAAAGGCATCCTCTTCTAAGTCTTCAGGTTACGCATTGAAATCAACTAAAGAAGAAGACGCGGATTCATCCTCCTCGGACGACGACGAGAACATTTCTATGGAGGACTTTGAGAAGCAGCTCGCTCTCTTGACAAGGAAGTTTCGCCGCAACTTTCGAAGGGGAAATTCAAGCAAAACTCCATCCTTCGGAAAGTCGAAGAAAGGCAAGGGTTCTTCAAGCTACAAGTCAAGAAGCCAAGAGAACTTCTCAAAGGATAAGAAAAGTTCTGAGGGACAAGTTCAGTGTTTCAAATGTCGAGGCTACGGCCACATAGCAACGGAATGTCCCAACAAGAATCCGGCTAAGAAGAAAGCGATGCAAGCAGTCACTTGGGATGACAACTCCACGTCAAATGAGTCATCGTCAAGTGATGAAGAAGACAACGCGACAGCTTTCCACGCGTCCACCAAATCTTCATCCTTCATGTGCTTAATGGCAAGTACATCCGACTCACTGTCCAACTCCACTGTGGAAAAGATTGCAACGGACGATGAATCAGATAATTCGGAAGGTGAAGATTTTGTTTTAGCCTACCATCAACTTTTGAGGGATTCAAAGAAACTGGCTAAACAAAACAAGGGGTTGAAAGAGAGATTACAGGATCTTGAAGATGAAGTAAAAAGAGTAACCTCTATCTCAACCGATCTTGAAGTGGAAAGGGACAATCTGATTAAGACAAATGTTTCCCTTCAAGAGTCCAATGAGCATTTCGAGAAGAATTATATGGATATGGTGAACAAAGCGAATTACTTCTTGAAGCTCTACGGCGAGGCCCGACAGGAAAAATTGGAAATGACAGAGACCATACGCCAACTAAAGGATGACTTACAGAGATTTTCTTCTGGAAGGAGTAAGTTGGACAGACTTCTTGGTCTCGGTCAAAGAAACAAGTTCGGCCTCGGATACACTCAAACTGGAGACATTCCAAGTTCGAGTGGTACAGTATTTGTGCCTCAGTCGGTATCTCCTCCTCCGACACCGGTGTTCACGACAAGCAACGACAACGAACCTACTACATCATCTTCGGAATCGACAAGAACCAAGGTATGTTTTCGTTGTGGCATTTCAGGGCACATAAGAAGAAACTGCAAGACTGGAGCCAAACGCACACCTCAAGAACATCTTGCAATGACTACCAAAAGGGCTATTCCTCGGAAAACAACTCCAACCAAATTGACGGAAAAGAGCCTTGGTAGTACACCGCTCAAGACGACATCATCAAGGAGCAGCAATTCTTCAAGCAAGACGCTCTCACCTAGGAAATCAACTTCACGACCATTACCGACGCATACCAAAAAGGTTTGGGTGCGCAAAGGTGAGATCTTTCCCTGTCTTGCTACCAATGTTTCCTTGCATGCATATGATAGTTCGTCTTGGTACCTGGATAGCGGGTGTTCCCGTCATATGACCGGCGATAAAAACTGTTTTCAAACTTTTGAGAAAAACTCCGGAGGACTTGTTGTTTTCGGAGATGGTCGGTCTTCCAAAATTGTTGGAAAGGGAACGGTAGCTATTCCAGATGGCCCGGTTCTAGATAATGTATTATTTGTTCATGGCCTTAAGACTAACCTCATAAGCATAAGTCAACTGTGTGATAGTGGTTATTCAGTTAATTTTTCATCTGATAAATGCACTGTAACTGACTTGAACCATGCTTTCTTTTTAAAGGGGGTTAGATCAGAAAACAACTGTTATGTAGTTCCTTCTAAGATTTCTGAAAAATGTAACCTAGCATCTTTGAAAAATGAAACACTTTGGCATGAAAGGCTAGGTCACATAAACTTTAAGGAACTTGCTAGAATTTCAAATAAAGATGTGGTCAAGGGGGTTCCGAAACTTTCTTTTGAACAAAACCTTGTGTGTGGCGGTTGCCAAAAGGGAAAACAGTCTAGGACTGCACACAAGAATTTGAACCACATAGGTACAAAACGGCCTTTGGAACTTTTGCATATGGACTTAATGGGGCCAACTCGTCAACCATCTCTGGGAGGTAAATGGTATATTTTTTTGTTGGTTGATGATTTTTCTAGATATACTTGGGTAGCCTTTCTAAAAGAAAAAGCTGATACTTTTGATTCTTTTCTCGAAATCTGCAATCGTATTATGATTGAAAAGAATGAAAGGATTACTCGAGTTAGGAGTGATAGAGGTGGTGAATTCATAAATTCCAAATTCATTGATTTTTGTGTTTCTAATGGCATTAAACATGAATTCTCCGCACCTTACACACCTCAACAAAATGGTGTAGTCGAGCGCAAAAACAGGGTCGTACAGGAGATGGCACGTGTTATGCTTCATAGCCGGAACTTCCTTTATATTTTTGGGCTGAAGCGGTGAACACTGCTGTCTATGTTATCAATCGAGTGTATTTGCGCCCGGGGACTTTGAATACACCATATGAACTATGGTTTTGTAGAAAACCTAACATCAAATATTTTCGTATTTTGGGAGTCGGTGTTTTATTTTACGTGATCGCGAAAATCTTGGAAAATTTGACTCTCGAAGTGACGAAGGGATTTTCTTAGGTTATTCTACAAACAGTAGAGCATATCGAGTTTTTAACTTAGAATCTAAGACGATCGTAGAATCGATAAATGTTAAGGTAGATGAAGCTTTTCATTTTGAATCTGAAAAATCTACCCTCGATATCTCTCTTGATGATGATACACCTGCTAATGCATCTTCTTCTAACAATTCTTTCGATAATAATGTTGATGCATCTAACGGTTCTTCAAGCTTATCTGATGTGCAGGAATCATCTCGTGTACCTCCGCCTACTCCTCTACCTCAAACGTTACGCATCTCCAAGGATCACCCTGAATCGAACATAATTGGAGATCCACAAGAAGGAGTTAGAACACGGAGACAATTGGTTTGCGGATTTGCATGCTATGTATCTCAAATCGAACCAAGGAATGTTGATGAAGCTCTCCAAGATGATTATTGGATTAAAGCAATGCAGGAAGAGCTCCATCAATTCGAGCGAAACAAAGTCTGGGAACTGACGAAGCCTCCGAAGCAACACAATGTGATAGGTACCAAATGGATCTTCAAGAACAAGAAAAACGAAGAAGGTACTATCATCAGGAACAAAGCAAGGTTAGTTGCTCAAGGCTATTCTCAAGTAGAAGGTATAGACTTTGATGAAACCTTCGCCCCTGTAGCTAGACTCGAGTCCATTCGTATATTGTTTGCGATTGCTTGTCATTTTAAAATCAAATTATTTCAAATGGACGTTAAGAGCGCCTTTTTAAATGGATTTTTAAATGAGGAAGTTTATGTAGCTCAACCGAAAGGTTTTGTGGATCATAAACTACCTAACCATGTTTTTCGACTGAAAAAGGCTCTTTACGGTCTGAAACAAGCACCGCGAGCATGGTACGAAAGGTTGACAAAGCACCTTTTGGAAAAGGGCTACACTCGAGGGGGAGCTGACAGGACTCTCTTTGTGAAGCATTATCAAAACAATTTCATAGTTGCTCAAATCTATGTTGATGACATTGTTTTTGGAGCAACGAGAGATAATGATGCTTCTAAATTCGCGGAGACCATGGAAAGCGAATTTGAGATGTCCATGATGGGCGAGTTGAATTATTTTCTTGGATTACAAGTTAAGCAAAACGATGAAGGAATTCACTTGTGTCAATCCAAGTATGCACTGGAGTTGGTCAAAAAGTTTGATCTTGAAAATTCTAAAGATTTTCCAACTCCAATGGGAACTAGCCATAAGGGACTTGGAAGTGAATCACAAAGTGAGAATGTAGACGAGAAACTGTACCGCAGTATGATTGGAAGTCTACTATATCTCACGGCTAGTCGCCCGGATATATCCTTCAGTGTTGGGATTTGTGCGAGATATCAATCAGCACCGAAGGAGGTTCACCTGAAAGCGGTGAAACGGATCATCCGGTATATCAAAGGTACAATCAATTTCGGAATTTGGTATCCTATGGGAACGACTTTGGATATTGTTGGATACTCAGATGCCGATTGGGCTGGATCGGTGGATGACCGGAAAAGCACGAGTGGTGCATGCTTCTATCTTGGCCACTGCCTTGTTGCATGGCACAGTAAAAACAGAACTGCATAGCACTCTCGACTGCCGAAGCGGAGTACATTTCTGCAGGAAGTTGTTCAACCCAATTGATTTGGATGAAGAGCGTGTTGAGCGATTTCCGAATTTCAACATCTTCGGTAACCATTTTATGTGACAACACTAGTGCTATTAACATTTCTAAAAACCCTGTGTTGCACTCTAGAACAAAACATATTGAACTTAGATATCATTTTCTTAGAGAGCTAGTTGAATCAAACATTCTTCAACTGTCATATATTTCAACTGAGGATCAATTAGCCGACATCTTAACAAAACCTTTGGATCAAAAACGTTTTATTCACTTGCGTAAAGCAATTGGCATGCTTTCCTTGAAATAAACTCTTTTGAAACCTTTGCTTAGATTAGGTTTTGTTTTTGTTCTTGTTTTTGTTTTGTTCTTTATCTATGTTCTGTACATAGCACACTAATTGAGCATAAATCATAATTGACTTTAATTGCATCCTTTTATGCATTTAGAAATTTATTATGTTTTTGATGTCATAATATTTCAATGTTGCAATGATCATTTACGTTAATTAAACCATCTTTCTGTGATCAAAGTCAATTTCTCTCTCAATGATCTCTTGGTATAGTCATTATCATATTTGATTGCTTAGTCGAGTATGAATTCGAGATCAATGGTTTGGTTGAATACTTTATATATTAAATAATTGATAGCCAATTGAGGGGGAGTCAATGAAATGTGAAATGCTCAAAAGATGTGGAAAGAGTTACATCCCAATGAGGAGTGTGAAAACTACCACCACATGGAGAAAATGAAAGAAAAAGATACTCCATGAATGAAAAGCAAATTTTTGTTTGAAAAATTGTTGATGAAACTCATATTGAAATACTTGACTCAGTCGTATTTCATGGTTGGTATAAGGTGGGATTTTTGATTTAAGATGCTCAAAGAGCCACTCCTTCAACAGATTGTCTAGATATATTATCTAACTTATCTGGGATTTCAAACATCTATTGATCTTGGTACTTCATTTTCTTTACTGAAATTGATGATTTGATAAAGACATTACACATAGGATCAAGATAGATGTAATTGAAGTTGTTCAACTTTAAGTGTTTTAACTTTCGTAAATCTTCGTTTCATTTTTGGATATTATTGATAGATTTTTCATAATCTATTTCTTGTTGTGTGAAACGATGTCATTTGTTTAAAGTTGACATGATAATGTGCTTACATACTTTTTCTGGATTTTATGTATTTTTCTTAATTTTTCTGAAGAAAAAGGTGTAGCCGATCCGGATCGTGGCAAGTGATCCGGATCCCGAACGCAGGATTTTTCCCGCGTGTGGCCGATCCGGATCACATTCTCGGCCGATCCGGATCGCGGCTAGGGTTCTATATAGAAACTTTCAGATTCGAGATTTCTTTACCCTAATTTCTGGTTTTCAAGCTTCTAGAGTTTCTCTCTCTAGATTTCTTGCTTCCTGGTGCTTCAAAACTCAAAGTTCTTCGGATTCAAGTAAGTTTTCATGATCAAAACTCGGTTTTTCACAGTTTTTCTGTTTTTTCATCAAACGTGAGTTGAAAAGTTGGATTTTTTTCGTTTGTGAATGGTTTTTGATCAAATTTCTTTTGAAATAAGAACTCTGGATCAATTAGTTTTACTTTTATGCTGGGATTTCACTTGATTAACGAGTTTTTAGGCTTCGATTTCTAAAAATTCGGTTTTAGGGCATAAAAGAGGAATTTTTGTAAATCATGGATTTGATCTATTTTTAAAATTCTTTTTGGAAAACTAATTTGATTCTTGGCTTCTCTATATGATTATGATTGTCTAGGTACAATTTTTCAAATTTTTCAAAATTGACGATTTTTCATATGTTCTTGAGTTGGTCTTCACAGGACATTTTCTAAAAACTCAAAGCACTAGAATCAATGGCATTCTCCTGGTTGATCATCTTGCTGGTCGCAATGCTGCCTGGGGGTTCATCGGTTAAAGAAGAACCAGGCGTCTCAACTGGAGACAAACCGGAAGGAGCCAATGAAGACAGCTCGGATTACAATAGTGAAGAATGGGACGATTTCTTTAAGGATGTTCAGCGAAAAATTGATGAAGAAGAAAGGAAGTTCACCAAAGGGAAGAGACTTATGAAATCTGCCTCCACGACCGTACAATATACAAGAAGGAAAAGCGTTCAAAGAAGTACAAGCCAGCAGAGTGGGCCTCTAACCAGAGCACGCTCACTTTCAGGAATTTTGCAAACTGATCACCATGGACTGCAGGACCTGATGCACCATCTGCATCCAGACAGCGTTCATCTTATTCAAAGACACGGACAACTGAGACAGAGATATTGGAATCGATTCGTCAGGAACAACAAAGAATCTCTGCTACACATGAAAGAATATCGAGAGAGCTTCAGCAAGTCTCCTCTGAACACAAGAAGATCAAGAAAAAATACTCAAACCTTAAGAACTTGCTTAAAGGACTTTTAAGCAAGCTAAGCTGTACTAGTTCTGACTCTTCAGATTGAGCAACAGAATTGGTCACCTTAGTTTGGGTTCTTAGTTCTCAGAACATTGTTTTTCTTTACTCTTTTAGTTTAGTTCTCAGTTTGTGCATACTTTTAGAATTTTTTTGTTTACTCTCCTTACATATTGTAGCTCATGCTACGTTTTGGCTTGTTTTTGTGACAAAAAGGGGGAGAGAGTTAGCGAAAACAATGAACAATGAATGAACAATGATTGTGATATCAAGGTAAGTATGAATCTCAATCAACTTTGGTAAGTATGAATCTCAACTCAACTTTGGTTTTCTTTTGTGATTGTGACATGCTTCTATACTAACTATTTGACTAACTATTTGGGCATGTAATATGACTAACAAGTTGGTGTTGGACTAACATACTTTGACATTTGGTTTTCAACTGCTTAGAAGATATGTTGGTTTTAACTATGTTTCTTTCACATATCTGATTCTTTTAAATGTCATGGTGAGATCAAACTCTATCTCTGCACTTGGTTTTTCTATGTTCCAATTCTTGAGGTATCTAACGAATTTGTTTGTCAAGAATGTTTTCTGTGTGCAGAGGTTACAGATGTCTAAGTCTAGAGTCTGTCTTAGGAGTTTATCTCATGTTTTTAATTTCTGGAACTCTTTTGTAAATTTTTGTTGTATGGTGATAGCAACAAAAATATCTTTTTGAATTTTCTTTTGTGGATCTGTGTTTTGTCACGAAACCGCCAAAGGGGGAGATTGTTACGGAATTTGAGTTGGCGTATTTCGTGATTGTTTAAGTCTTGAGGATTGAAGATGAAGAAACTGTGGATCATATACCTCAATCTCAAGAAAGAAGAATTCAAAAGGATCAGGTACGTTTAACTAAATAATTTTGATGATCCGAATACTTCTTATAGTGTAGAAACACTTGGAAGAGGTTTTAATTGCATATTCATCAAAAACTGGACATGGGACATGTTCAGGATCCGGATCGTGGACTTTCAATCCGGATCCCGAAAGGTGTTCGTTCATACATTGCTGCAATCCGGATCACAGCTTGGGCAGTCCGGATCCCGAATGGGGTGTTTTGTGAAAATGTATGAACGATCCGGATCGTGGATTATGATCCGGATCCCGAACAGGCGATTTTCTGGAAACTGCATTCTGTGCGTCTGCGATCCGGATCGTGGCTTATGCAATCCGGATCGCCGTCGGTAAAACTTTCCAGAAAAGTTTGTTTTTGATCCGAATATTCTTCCTAGGGTTTCTAACCTATATATAGCCCTCCTATTTCATTTCTAGGGCATCGGAAAAAGAGCCGTCATTTTCAAATATCATTTTATACGGCCTTAGATCCACATATAGAGAAGAACGGAAATCATTAGATCTATTTAATGGTTCTTCATCTATATTGATTAGTTTGATTCTAGGTTTTCATACTCATATCTTGAGTTGAATCAAACTAATGAATACTTAGATGGTATTTCCGATCTACTCTTGATCTAAGTATTCGGCGGATCATCACCACCCAAACAAACAACGATTTACCCCAAAATCGGCGCGTGGACTCGCGTGGCCTTGTGGATTCAAGGTGTCATCGCTTTCGTGGATTCGGAGCGAGGTGCGTTCGTGGATTCGAAGCGTACCATTGGGTGAAGACCGTGGATTCGGTCGGACGTCGTGGATTCGACGTTGGACGCTGTGGATTCAGCGTTGGCGGCGCAAATCGTGGATTCGAGAAGCGTTGCGGAGCGAGCGGAGAAGATCGACTAGGGGCGTATGGTAAAAGGTTGAGTCGTCTGTGAGTACGTTATATCACCTTGTACGTGTGTTAACTCTAGTGGATTTCGCCGTGTTATCGGTCCCGTGGTTTTTTACTCCGGTTTGGAGTTTTCCACGTAAAAATCTTGTGTGTTCTTTTATTTTTCCGCATTGGGTTTTATCGCACAAGGATTTTTTGAGTGTTTATTGTTTACACCTATTCACCCCCCTCTAGGTGTTTTTTTTCCCCTATTTGATCCTTATTAACCTAAACCCAACAGAACCTCGGGTTGAGTGATCGCGATTTTCAATGCATGGAGCTTCATCTTCTTCCCGAGCTCCGGCCAACCCGAGGGTGTTGGGTCGAAACCAAAATGATGGAAATGTTCCTGCAACTCCAAGGAATGTTTCCATCCAAGTTATTTGCCCTATGGTCCAGTAATTGCAGAGAACTAGCTTGAGATTGGTTGTATGTGGTTGTTAACAAATTGTGCCCACTAGATGTTTGTATTAATGCCTCAATGAAATTTTAGTTGGAATTAGACCTTGATGTAAATATGAAAGTTGCTTCAAAATGTCCCCTGAGCTTGGTGCTCACTTCAGATCAAACTTATTCTGTGTGGATTAACATTTGGAGCATTGTGAACCTTTAAGTGAACTTGGCTTTGGTTCTGGTTGAACCAGCACATCTGGACTTCAAATAGAGTGAGCCCTGGTATCCTAGAAATATTTAGATCAACTTTGATATACAAACTTTTGCTGTTTGATGAATAGAATAAAAGTTATAGTTAAATCAACCTAAAAATGAAATGTTGGAACAAAACTATGTTCTAGGTTGTTTGCGAAGCCGCGACAGTGTATTCCTGGCTAATTTGGGGTCACTGGACGCGATGCTCGCGTTAGATTTAGGTTTCGGTGATCCGGAGAAACAAAAATGCAAAATGGCTATGTTAGAGGAGTGTTTTATGGCCCGACGTTTTCCTCGGGTTCCGTTCTGCCACAAATGGGTGAGCACGGTGTTCAGCAAGTTAAATGTCACCCGCTGGAAGTGACGGTTTTTAAAAATGAGCTTCCAGTTGAAAGAACGAGCGAAAACAGTGCTCAATTGACACTATTATTTAAATAATTAAAGGTTTTAAGTTGATCTGGAGAAAATCTGGGTTTATGTTAAGGTTAGTGGGACAAAGTTGATCCCTGATCATTATTTTGATTCAGGTTTACGCAGTGACTCTAGTTCTGAGCATACAGTGGATACAGTTATCGCCTGCGCATAGACAGGTGGGTTATCTTCGGTCCGGGCTTTATCATTTCGGCCCTCTGTGTACGGTATTGGTTGGACCCCTATTCTTGTTAACCTAGGTTCTACTTGAGCCTGTCTTTCTGTTGATCAGTTCAAATTTTGCTATAAACTTGATTTCAATCAACCCATGTTTTGTCTCCAAGCATCGTAGAGTTGCCTGAGTCTGTTCTTGTTTGATAGGATGAAGGCATAGCTCTTCGAGGTTTGGACATAAAACATGTTTTCAAAATTGTTTTCCTAAAAAGTGATTTTAGTTGTGCATGATTGATTCTCAGTTGCTTCCAGATATTATCACTCTATTCCTAGACATTTGCCATGCCTGATTGGTCATTAGTTAGCTTGCACATTATACTTGATTATCAGTATATCCTGATCCATGTTCTAGAAGTTGTTGATTAGACTCTGCACCCTTATTGGGATTTTGGTCATTTGCTAGTTTGCATACCTGTTTATCAGTACTCCTTGATTATTCTGATCCATGCTATAGTAGTTGATGATTATTCCTGCATATGAGATGAGATTCAGTTGATTCTGATATTTGAGCCTGCTTTCTTGTTGTTCACCCGTTATGCTGCTAAACACATGATTTTATTAAATAAATGTTCTTACCGAGCTTCGTAGGGTAGCCGGAGTATGTTCTTGTTTGATAGGACAAGGGCAACGCTCTTCGAGGTTTGGACCTAAAACCTACCGAGCTTCGTAGGGTCGCCTGAGTCTGTTCTTGTTTGATAGGACAAGGGCAACGCTCTTCGAGGTTTGGACTTTCAAAATAGTTTTCTCAAAAACATGTGTTTAGTCTGCATGACTGCTGTTGATTGATTCTGCATTTGAGTTGAGATTTGTTGTTGATCTTGCATTGAGTTGAGATGTTGTTATCATATCACTGTTGCATCCTAGAGGGGATTGATTCTGGCTTGTTGCCGATTACCCGGTCTGTGGACCGTGAGCTTGAGCATTCGTATTGATCGCCCGCACCGCTGTACGTCACGAACATATCCGGGGTCGCTCCCCGTGCGCTTTGTTCTTTACCGGTAAAGTGGTTTGTTGAAAGACCCGTGACCCCCAAGGGGGGGAATGTCAGCTAGGTTGGTGCTAGGTTGGGCAATTTCCCTGAGGTCTTGATGACCAATATGGTGGCTTCTGATTGGGTAACTTGTTATTTCAGTTGTTGATGCATATGTTGCCTGTTCAGCCTGCTTTTATCATAACTCATGATTTTTGCTATCCTCTAATTAAATACAGTTCCATGATTATATATCTGCATATCCTAACTGTGATCTCCATGATTATATATCTGCATATCCTAACGGTGATCTCCATGATTATGTATCTGCTTATCCTAATTGTAATCTCCGTGATGATATATCTGTTGATCTCTATGTTGCCTATCTGTTATCTTAACTATGATCATTGCTTATCCTAACTGTGATTATATATCTGTTGATCTTCATGATTGCCTATCTGATTATTCTAACCCCTGATTATTACTATCCTCTAGTATTGTATACCAGTAGGTACGATCTGCTATTTCTCGGCTCGTCGTGCCCACTGGGATACACTACGGTGTGTCTCACACCCTCGGGTGACTGTTTTTCAGGCCGAGCGGGTGCTGGGATGTCGGGACGTGTTGGTGAGATTCCGAGATAGAGATTGACCTTGGACAGCCGTGTATTTAGAAATAGTTAATTCAAGTGGTATTCAGATGTAATATATTTGTAAGAAATCTGTAATATTGTTATTGTTGTTGTTGTTGTTATTTGTAGTACGTAGTTAGTACTCTGATGTTGTTGCCAAGCTAGCCGTGCATATATAGAGAAGGCTCAATCCCAAGGGAGATTGGGACTCTTCTATATATGTGGCGGTCTGTTACGCCCTGGTGATTTTAAAACTCTGATTTAAAAAAAAAAAGAAAAAAAAATTTAGACGCTGATTTTGAACTCGGGGCGTGACAGATTAGATGGTATCAGAGCAATAGGAATACGATGTCTAGATTTGGCTAGGAACGAACCCAAGCCCACCAAAAGGGAGGTTTCGGATTCGGGCGCAGGAATCGGGCGCCCGAATCTGGCCCGGCCCGGTACAGTGCGCGCCCGAAACGTCAACAATGCGCCACGTGGCCCGCCCCGCGCACTCGCGCCCGCCAATCGCGGCGCGTCGCGTGTAGTGGCCCAGGTCCCCGTGCAGTTTTTCCGTGATTCGTGATGATGAAACACCTATTATTGGTGTGTTGGGCCCCTAACGTGTCAAATGAACACGTTGAACGGACCCAGTAAGGATTTGGGATCAAGCCTGGGTTCCAGTAGCTTTTGCCAAAATTTTGAAATGGGTCTAGGCTAAACGGAGGCCGGATTTGGATTCAGCACGGAAAAACGCTTGAAAACGACTATTTACTTGTATTTTTCGGAGTTCGGACGCCTAAAAAGGGACACCCAAAAGTTTACATTACATTTTGGTGCACGGGGGAGTCATGGACCGGCGGGGATGCCATGTGGCGGCCTGTCATTGGCCGACTCACGCTTTGCGGTCCATGGAAGCTTGGCGCTGGTGCAGTGAGCTGGCGGGGGACACGTGGCAGCGCGTCATTGGCGGGTTTTTAAGGCGCGGTCCACGGTGTCGGGCGGCCTGGTGCATGGACCGGGGCACGCCATGTGGCGACCCGGATTCGTCGGCTCACGAGCACGTGGTGCACGTGGGGGTGCGGCGCTGACGCCGTACGCACGCATGGCAGGGGGCGCCGGCGTGTCGGGCGGCCATTGGCGGGCGCCGGCTGGCGTGGCGGGCGGGGCGCCGCTCGTGTGCGCCACGTGGCGTTCCTCCATTGGCGGTCGCCGCTGATGCGCCGTCCTGCGTGGGCCACGCGGTAGCGCCCGAGCGGCTGGGTTCGTTTTTGGTTTTTATCACGGTTCCCGAGGCACCTCTTGACCCCATTTTCTGTGGTGAATTTTTGGACAGTGCGGACTTGTTTAATTTCTATTTTGGTCTACGAGCATCGAAACAGGACGTATAAATACTCGTTTTGGATCTACTCGTCGCAAGGATCGCAGTCGTAATTTTTCTGGATTTTTTTGAGAACCGCGCATAGGTGAAAAATCCCCTTTTATTGTGCTGTTTTGCAAAACAGCAAATGTTGTTTCCTTGGAAGGCCCATTAATGCCCAGTTCGAATATTTTGCAGAGTTTCACAGATTCTAGGGTTGCGGGGACGGTTTCTGGACGGCTAGGAGTTCTTTTACAGTTTTGGGAGTTGCGTGTACCAGATGGGTGGTTGTTGCATCCCTCTTTCCCGACTTGCTCACTAAGTTTACTAGACTGTGAAATCCTTATATTAAATCTACAAATTGATCACCCCGTTGACAGCCATGCTTAAATTAACATAAATGTGAGCCTACCATGTGAGACTATTCTTGTGGATCTATCATGTTGAAAATAGCACTATCATGTTAGTACTTAGCTTTTGTACAAAGGATGATCATGTTGAGACATATTTGATGATGCTTTATTTCTATTCTATATGAGGACAGTTGCATGCTTGTATGGACATCTAGATAGGCCACTATTTATTGCTACGTACACTATCATATTAGGACTTGACTTAGGAGAAACCATGTTTGCTCTATTTCTCTTTTATTTAGGGGCATGATTCATGTTGCTCGGGTTCGAGCAGGGGGTCGGGATAGTTTAGCCGAGATTGCACTAGTTGTGGGATTTGTGGGGTGTTGCGGCAACTGCGGACATTGGGCGGTTGACCGGATGTTTACCTTTGCATCAGATTGGGGTTTCTTCAGTGGACGGGTTTTCCCACTTGAGCATAGTTGTGAGGACCCGAATCCCCACCTAAGGGTTTATTGATGGATTAGTGGCTTCTGGGAGTGTTTGTGCGCGTGTCGGGCCCAAGAAATGAATTCCTGGTGTAAAATGGGAGCAAGTTTGCTTAACCGGAGGCCTTTGGAAAATTTTAGAAGTGGAATTTGACAGAACGGACAGCGGATTTGGATTCAGCACGCGAAAACGATCGAAATGGGCTATTTACTTGTATTTTTCGAAGCCCAGATGACCCGGCACGGATTTCGAGGCAACAAGTACTGTTCCGGCGCCGGCGGGCACCGGCGGCGGCGGCAGGCAGTGGCGGAGCGCGGCGGCGCGGGCTCGGGCAGGCGGCAGAGCGGCCGCGGGCAAGCACGGGGGTGCGGGCAGGCGCGCGGGCGCGCGGGCAGGTGCGCGGTCCACGGAGCTGGTGTGCACCAGAGGGCAGGACACGCGGCAGAGTGTGATTAGTTGGTGCACGGGTGCGGTCCACGGAGCGGGAGGCAGGTACCTCGGGCTGCGTGCGCGGCGGTGTCGGCGGCAGCGCGGGTGCGCGCACGTGGGCGCGCGTTGACGCGTGGTTCCCGCTCGGGCGCTCCACGCGTCGCTCGTTGGTTTGCTGGTTTGGCTGTCCCCTGTTCAGCGCTACGTGGCGCGTCCCGGGCGTTCCGGGCGCGCGATGTGTGGCCCAGATCGGGCGCACTATGTGCGCCCGATTCATTCCGGGCGCCCGATTCAAGGGACCCATTGGGAATTAACCCAATTGTTGGATTTGAGTATAAATAGCTCCTTGTGGCTGCAATTTGAGGCTTTTTCTGAGGGTTTTCGCTGCTGAGCCTTGAAGCAAAAATGTTCCACTTTCTCTCCTCCACCCTTCGATGAAGTTTCAGAATTTTTGGGATACGCGACATCGGCGATTTCTGCGACTCGGCGCACTGCGACGTTCTTTCTTCGGAGGCCCATTATCGTCTCATTTTGGTCTGAGAGGTCCACAGAGCTACTCCGATGGTATTTTTGGACGATTTTCACAGCGTTGGATTCACGAGAGGTAGATCTACGATTTTTGTATTTCCCACTTTTCTCGGAATTGAGCTTTTCTTGGGGTTTCTGGTACGTTTTTAACCCCCTTCTTTGCTGGTGGAGTTTATGGACAGCAGCACCTTGCCGGAATTTTATCTCCGCGGTCCAGCGTCGGATCAAGACGAGCCTATACACTTTTTGCATCTACTCGTCGCGAGGATTATCGTTGTATTTTTTGGGGATTTTTCAGAGACTTACCCGAAGGTATATTCTTCCCTCTTTACTGTGCAGAGTATTACAGTTGTGTTGTTGTGAGGTTTTGCGCACCCTGTGTTGTGGAATTTGTAACTCGGCCTACGGGGCTCGGAATTCGACGTGCAGGTACCCGTTTCGAAGGTCTCGGTGCGACGATCGTAGCAGTATTTTTATAGGATTTTTTGGAGTTTGTTCTGTAGGTGGAAATTTCAGATCTTCAGGACTATTTTCTACAGATTGTTGTACTTGGATATTTTGTGGAATAAAGTGTAACCTTGGACCTTTTGTTGTACCTAGGGGTGTTTGCGGGTGTTGTTGAACCTGTTGTTGTTGAGGAATATTGGAGACTGTTGTTCTTGGGTATTTTCAGCTGTGGAACCTTGGACAGTTAGCGCTCTCAGGTGGGTGGCCTTGTCTCCAAGATTGATGGACTGGACATTGAATCTGCTATAGTAGGACTATGCATGATAGTGAAATTCTTGTGTAGCATGCTAGAATATAGGAATTGCTATTCCTTGTACTATCTGATGATCTGGTGATCTCCTTGCTTTCTACCATCTGTTAAATTATAGTTATCTTGGAACTTGACCTAGCACCCCCGTCATATGCTGCATGTGTAACCAGACCAGGAGAAAACTCCAACTTGGGCTAGGTTTATTCTGCTTTAGACATCCACACTTTTATTCTATTCCTGGACATAGTGTTTTACTCGCCCGGATAGTGGGCCGAGTGGTCGGGATTCTTTTTAGTGTGGGATGCATGTTACACTCGTGCTTGGGAGCAGAGTGGAGTCTGGTAGATGTAGTTGGTCGTTCATCCGTGGCGGGAGCCGTTTGGGTAAACGGCGATCCCGAGATGTTTTATTTTCTTGTTTATTTGTCGCCGCTGTGTTAGTGGCAGCTGTATACCAGTGATAGCAGGACCTTGAACCCAGAACCTTTTTGGACACACACATGATTTTAGTCAACCAATGTTTTCTTCCAAGCATCGTAGGGTCGCCTGAGTCTGTTCTTGTTTGATTGGACGAAGGCATTAGCTCTTCGAGGTTTGGATATAAAACTTGTTTTCAATTGCTTTCCTAAAAAGAACTAAAAATCATTAAATATGGATTTCTTCCAGATTAAAATGGCTTTTAGTAATAAATGTCACCTTTTTCCTATAAATTTAACCACTCGAGATGATTCGAGTGGTCTGGGTTCTAAGGGCTGCCTTTTTCTTTGGGTCGAGAACAACGAGAGGCTATGCCTAGAGCCTGTTCTTGTTTGATTTGGGTTGTAGGTTCTAGTCTTTCGGGGTTCCCGGACCCTTCATTGTGTTAGTTGTGGAGTTTATCCTGTCAGTGAGTCTGCAGGTTAGGTTGATGACCTGTTGTGGGAGCCATCGGTTTGACGGTGGTCCCGGCTGTGGAGTATCTCCAGCCAGTGTGTTTGGGCCACGAGTTGGTTGAGTTCGTTAGTGTCTCGAGATTCGAGAGAGCTGATCAGCTGAGTCGTCGAGAGTGCTCCGACCGTTGTGCGAGATGTTTGAGGATTTTGAGTCCTTCCATTCTGAGAGTGAGCGTGGATTTCGACTATAGCCTGCAGGAGCCACCTTGAGCTCGACAGAGTGCGCGGATACCTTTTTCCTTGTTGGGGTCGCGCCCCTCGAGAGCCACGCTCGGGTTGGATATGTTACTTTTGTATCGCGACTTGTCGACGCAGTCCCTCTGGCTGGGCCAGTTTTGGCAGTCACGGACGCCCTACGTCAGTCCGGTCCTACGTGGATGTAACAGCAGTAGGTAGGCGCAGGCTTGACTGGACACGAGGAGGCAGTCAGTTCAGATTGGGTGACTATACTTGAGTGTTAGTAGATGCATCATGTTTCCATTTGTTCCACTTTTTGAGCATCTAGATAGAGGCATAGTAGCTGTAGAGTTTATTTTTCAGTTTTTTTTCCTTTCAGCACTGCATTTGTTACTTTATGCCTCTAGTAGACTTAGTGGGCAGACCATCGGGCTTGTTGGCGGCACCCACTGAGAACTACTGTGGGATGTAGTTCTCACACCCGTCGTGGTGTCTTTTTTCCCAGGGACTTCTACTCTTGTTCCTGCTGCTCCAGCTGTTGCTTCTTCAGATCGAGGTAAGGGAGTCACGAGCTACATCCCTACCAGTCGTCGTCCAGAGAGTAGATGTACCCCCTTACTATTTTGAGAGTTACTTGTTGAGAGACCTTTGTAGTGAGGTATAGAGTTGTACTTTTCTTTGTTTTAGTTGAGAGACTTATGTACTTTTGGTGAGGACTTGGAGTTGTATTTATTTTATTTCAGCATTTACTCTTCAGCTCTGATATCTGTTTAGTATAGTATCTTTCTTTTGCAGGTTAGTCGCTTTGTCTATATGGGGCTTCCCGTATGGGCGGCGGATCTGTTGGCGAGCCCGGGTCGCAGTTTCGACGCCGGGGCGTGACAATAGTCGTGATCTAGTCCTGCTATTTCGAGATACTTGTGAGATGGCTATTTTACTCGCGTGGGTCGCTCCCCTCGAGTGCCACTCCGGAGTGAGCTATTACACCGGGCAGGTGCCGGTGAGTTATTGTCACGCCCCAGGCCCCAGCGGAAGCCTACCCGACACGTGCACAGACCCGCCGTGTGCACAAGGTACCCCCCGGTACACACAAGGCGTCTACAACAACAAAGCGGAAAGGAAGCAATATACACATCCTACTAGTAATCAGAGCACAACACAACTAAACTATACATAAAAGAGGAAAGTAGATAACAATTATCATACAAGAAGTTAAAATTCAATATACAAATGTGGTCGTCTCAAATACAACTTATCAAAATACACGGGTGGTTTCTATGCCAAAATACACCAACACCTCTCCAAGAAAAACAAAAGAAAAGGTGCCCTGTAACCACCTCGAGTGGTGCGACGGGGACAAGCTAGCTATGCGGTAACCCCTTGCCACGGTCCCGAGCCCCTCCCGCTACGGATGGCTCTGAAAAACAACAACCCAAATGGGGTGAGAACTATTAATCAATAGTTCCCAGTGGGTAAGCCGCCGAGAGGAGCGAAATACACCACTAGGTCAACTGAGGCATAAGATAGTAGAACTGCTGAAATGAAATGCAGAAAATAAACAACTGAAGTAAAGTACTCTACTACTATCATGCCTCTATGCTCATGTACAAAGTAATGATGATATGAATCTATCATGTTATCATAATGTCCAACTACAATGAGTAGTATTATTTATGTGGTGTCCAATGTCAAGTTTGCTATCATGTATGCCCAACTACCATGAATGTATCATCTATGTGATATACAATGTCAAGTTTGGTTAACTTAATCCTTTTCTCTTGAAGACTTTCTTTGAGTCTAAGCTTGAGCCACGCCTCATGGTCCCGTGGTGGCACCCCCCAAGGAGCTATGCCAATCCAACGGCGTCCCAATCGGCACCCAATCCCGCACGGCGATCATGATGTCACAAATGGCCAACTCCGGAGTGCCGGCTTGGAGGGAGTGACCCTACCAAGCATGTGCGAATGAGCACAAACGGCAAGCAAGCAAGTCTCGATCATCGTGTCTAAAACACGGAATAGCAATCATCGTGTCTAAAACACGGAATAGCATCATCGACCTTTAGGTCGAGGTGTAGTATCTCAAGTGTCAATGTTTCATATACAATATTAACATTATCTTGCATAATGAAAGAGTAAAACATTTACAAGTTGTCCTCATGTCTCAAACATGGAATCTAACTATTTCATCTTGATTGTACAAGTTTAGAAGTTTTCTACTTATATCTCACAACACTAGATGGCCCTAATGTCATAATGTCCATTTACACAAGATCAAGTGTTTAACATGTCCCAAAAATTCTATAACAGGTATAGTTATTCTATATTCATATCCAAAAGCTTAAGTTCACGAAAATTCCTATTCAATCCCCCCTTAAAGTGCCCATGCACCTACAATGTTTACCTCTACTACATAGAGTATGAAATTTTCTACACATGAAGGGGTTCAAATGCATGATCATAAATCATTATAAATCAAACGATGCATGTTTAATATAGCAATGATGCCCTAAAAGTCTATAGAAGATATAGGGAGAGTTCACCCATTTCGGTGAGGTCAGACCCACCGGATAGTTGCCAAATCCTTGTGAAGGATCCCAACCAAGAAGTCCACACTTCCTCTTATGCCCTAAGAGAAGTTTTCAATGAGTTAAAACATCACAAAGCCCTAATCACAAAATCCCTTAAAATCATAGGGAAAATAGGTGGAAAATAACTTAGGTTGAGGGATTTTGCTAAATCTTGTAATCCAAACAAGAAAAGCTTCCAAACCAACCTACAAGAGTGTTCTACACCCATCAATTCCACCCCAAAAACTATAAATCAAAAAGCTCCAAAATAAACCCTAGTTTTCCAAAAACTAGGTTTTCCTTCAAAAATCCCAAAAGAAAGGAAAAAGAAGTGTTCCAAACCTCTTTGAGCTTGAATCCCACCTTAGAAAAGCAAAGGATAGGCACAAGATGTAGAATACTGGGATTTCGGATAGCGCACCGACCTCGCAAGATGGCGTGGTGTGGAGAAATTGCCTTTAGCGTGTTCCATATGTGTTTACAGGTGAGTTCGGGTTGACTCGGATCAATACGGAAGCCCCAGCTTGAATCAGAGTTTTCCGGGCATTGTGCGCCGATGGAGGTCTGATTTTGTGGAAGCCACGACTCCATTGTGGTATGCAAAAAGTTGGGAACTACTTGGAACGGGTGTACTTTCCGATTTCAGCGAAGTTCGGGAGATTCCGGACTGACGCGGAGGACCCGAAGACGAAAAGTGAGTTGGAACTGGCAATTTTGGAGCCGGTTTTTGGATTGAGCACACCGATTCCACGGTTGAGCTTTTGAGGAGGAAAAAGCTGTGGACATGTGTATTTTCAGATTACAGCGGAGTTCGGGAGGTTCCGGACGGAGGCGGAGGCCTCGAAGGCAAAAAGTGAGTTGTTAGGGGCTTTATGGATTATTTAATTAATTTTTGTTAATTAATTAGTGGCATTTTGGGGTTTTGGGTCTAGGAGGATTGAAGGAAAGAAAAGGATTAGTGATGTGAATTGGTTAAGGGAGTGGATTAGTGTGGGCTGGATATTTTTTTTTCTTTGGGTGCATTTAATGCTCCCAACCACCCCCACCTCCCCTTTAATTAGCATGTAGCTAATTAGCAACGCCACCTCACTCCTTCTTCCTCCTCTCTGAAGCAGAGGAATTGAGTGGAAACAGAGGAAAAGAAAGAAAGGGAGAAAGAGAGAAGAAGAAGAAGAAGAAGAAGAAGAAGAAGAGAAAATGGAGAAAATGGATGATGGTTGAGAGGTGTTGGTCTGGACCTACGGCGAGGAGCCGTGAAGCAAGCGGAGCGAGCGCGCCGAGCTCAACGAGGTATGATGTGGATTTTTTTGGTCTAGCTCGGTTAGGATTCTTGTTGATGGTTTCCGGGTTGGCGTTGGTGTGGGTTCGGACTATTTGTCCGTGGTGGAGAGGCCGCACGCGCTGGGCAGCTGCGCGGGCTCGCAAGTGGGCGCCGCGCAGCGTGTGGACGCCGCGCTGATGGCAGGTGTAGCGCGCCAGGGCGCCGCACTGTGCGCCCCTGGGCGCTGCGCAGGGCGCCTGGGCGCTGCGCAGCGGGCGCCAGGGCGCCGCGTGGTGCGCCCCTGGGCGCTGCGCAGCGGGCGCCAGGGCGCCGCGCGGTGCGCCCCTGGGCACTGCGCCGTGCGCACCTGGGCGCCGCGCGGCTGGCGCGGATGCTGCGCTGGCAGCGGCAGCTCCGCACGCGGCGACGCGAGCGCAGCGAGCTCCTCGCTTGGGCGCGCGGCGTCGTCGTCGGCTGGGACTGGGCTAATTTGCCCAGTGTGTGTTGTGTGTTTGTGTGTTGGCCATCCTGACTATGGTTTTCCCTGGTTTTTTTTTGGTGCTGCAGCTTCGGAGCATGCAGCAAGCGTGGTGCCGCGCGAGCGGTTGGGGCCAGCTGTGGCGGCACGTGGAGCACCATCAGATCTTGCAGCTTGGAGTTGTGCAGAGCCGGATCGAGTGATGATGATGATGATGATGATGATGATGATGATGATGATGATGATGATGATGAATGGGTTGAGGAACTTGTGTATATGCTGTTTGTGATCGGTGTGTGTTGTGTGAACTTGTAAGGAGCAAGTGGATTTATGGGATGTGGTGGATAAGTGAACATTAAGTTATTAATGTGCTAAAGAGAGCTTTCAAGCATGCTGTTGGTTGTGTATTTGGATTTATTATGGGTGTGCAAAGGAATCTTGGAAGGTTCTGAGCTTTTTTGTGGAATTATTAGAGGATGTGCTGTGAGTTGTTGTGTGTGTTTTCCTTAGTGTGCAATGGGAGCAGGTTGTGTGTATAGTGAAGTTATGTAAATTGTTTAATTGGAGCTTGTATTTTAAGTGTCAGCTTTTGAAGTGGGGGTGGACTTGATGTGGACAGATATTTGATGCTGGAATTTTTGTAAGGACTCGAGGAAATTTATTTGAGCTTCCGAGGATTTCTCCGTGGTTCGCGGCAGTGTGCGTGCGCGGCGCGGTTTTCGGAATTTCGTCAGTTTGAGGTTTCGACGCTTCACCGACTTCAGCGATGCCTACGGAAAGCGTTCCAGGTGGGTTGGAATTTCTTCCAAAATGTATAGAATGCCCTTTAATTCTTCTGAATGCAATCTGACCATGTCTAGTGTAATATTTTCACTGTTGGTAAATCTGATAGTTGCCTAGAAAATTACAGAAAATTCTTGGGAACCCTAGATTATTTTTAGTGTACTCCTGGTACAGTATGATACTAGATTGCATGATTAGAGAGTATTACTTTTGCACCGGGATCGTTTTAAAAATCATGAAACCCGTTTTAAGGAAAAATCGGTTTTTTTTTTAAAAGTGGTTTTTAAACTGCGAGATTGCCAGTGAGATGACAGGGTCCCAGGGTGCATGTAACCTCGTGCCTGGGGGCCGAGGAGACTTTATTTGACTTATGGATGTTTTTACTAGTGTCTCAGGGGTTGGTGAGGGCATATCAGATCGAGTCGTGGAAGGTTTTCCGACTGAGTTGTGCTTTTTGAGCATTGAGTTTCCGATCTGTTTGATCGTGGATCATAGCCTGCATGTGGCGCTTGTTGACACAGATGAGTCAGTAGAGAGCCTTTACTTGGGCTAGGTTCCTTTATGTATTAGACATCCCACACTTTACATCTTTCCTGGACATAGTGTTGCCTCGCCCGGGTAGTGGGCCGAGGGGTCAGGTTTCCATGGGGCATTGTTGCACTCGTGCCTGGGGGTTGAGTGGAGTCCGGTAGCTGAGTTTAGATTGTGCTAGTGTCGTTGGGAACCATTGGGGTTGACGGTGGTCCCGGGTCATTATGTGTTGTCCGACCAGTTTTATTAGCCCTGAGTTGTGAGTCGATCCCGGCTGTGGAGTATCTCCAGCCAGTGTGTTTTGTGCCACGAGTTGTTAGAGTTTGCTAGTGTCTCGTGATTCGAGAGAGCTGATCAGCTGAGTCGTCGAGAGTACTCCGACCGTTGTGCGAGATGTTTGAGGATCCTAAGTCTTTCCTTCTGAGAGTGAGCGTGGATTTTGGACTATAGCCTGCAATGCCATTGAGCTCGACAGAGTGCGCGGATACCTTTTCCTCGGTGGGGTCGCGCCCCTCGAGTGCCACGTCCAGAGTGGAGCTGTTACTTTTGTATCGCGGCTTGTCGACGCAGTCCCTCTGGCTGGGCCAGTTTTGGCAGTTACGGACGCGGTCCCTCTGGCTAGGCCAGTTTTGGCAGTCACGGACGCCCTATGTCAGTCCGGTCCTACGTGGATGTAACGGCAGTAGGTAGGCGCAGGTTTGACTGGACCCGAGGAGGCAGTCAGTTCGATTGGGTCGATTGGGCACCTCGTGTGCGAGTGGTATATGCATATTATGTTCTTAGATGAGTTTCTTTCCTTTGAGCATTGATACTGAGGCATTTTAGCAGTAGCGAGGGTATGCATAGCATGTTTATAGTAGAGTTTCCTTTTGAGCATGATGGTTGACACGTATTAGCTGTAGTTTTCATTCAGCTTACCTTTTATCTATCTATCTGCATACTTATCTGTTTGCCTCCAGTAGACTTAGTGGGCATACCATGGATATTGGTGACGGTAGACTGGGATCTACCTTCTGCAGTAGATCTCACACCCGCTGCGGTGACAGGTTTCTGAGGTTGCTGTTCCGGCTTAGCACGCGCGGAGATAGCTGATCGAGGTGAGGACGTGGCCGAGTAGTTCCTTACCAGCATTGAGAGTCAGAGGTAGATGTACCCGGTATATTTTATGTTTCCACTTTTGTACTGGACATTCTGAGGGATCAGTGAGGATTGTATTTACTTTTTATAGTTGAGAGGGACTTTGTATTGAGGATTTTATTTATATCAGATGTTCAGTGGATTTCTGTAGCTATTAGTTCTTTTTCAGCTCTGATATATGTTTAGCTATAGATCTTTTGCAGGGTAGACGCTTCGTCTGTGCGGCAGTTTCCGTACAGATGGCGGATCTGTTGGCGAGCCCGGGTCGCAGTTTCGATCCCGGGGCGTGACACAAGAGCTCCAAACTTCCTTCTTCTCCAAGTTCTAGCCTTCCTCCAAGCTCTTGTAGCAAGCTTCAATGGTGGAGAAGAGGAGGTTGAAGAAGAATCCAAGCAGAGAGATGTGTTGGAGAAGGAAATCCAAGGTTTCTCCCTCTCACTCTCTCTCTCTAACACTTTCTCTTGCTCTCTCCAAATGAGAGGAAAAGAGGAAGTGAAGGGGTTAAAAACCCTAAAGTAACAAAATCCCAAAAGCCCCCCACAAGAAACGTTATTACGTTTCTTACTATGCTGTCCGGACTGCCCCCAATACGGTCCGGACCCCGAACGTGGGATTTTCAGTTTCGCGCGGCCAGTCTGGACTGTCCCCCGGACGGTCCGGACCCCGAAGCCAAAAACCTCAAATTTTTGAATTTTTCGAAAATTTTCGATTTGCGCCCAAACTCTCCGAAAACCTTCTAGAACCTTCCGGAAACTTACTAAAACATCCGAAAGGTATCATTTAACCCATCACACACTAGAACTTTGCAATTTGCTAAAGTTTAGTGTACTACAGTTAGTGGGTTCATGATATCACTTCGGTGCTATGCGTAGGCTGGCAGGCCCGATGATGATGACAGAGCAGGCAGTACCAGTTTTACTGGTCCATCGATTGGGTTTGTCTAGGCAGATGCTTCTACTGATGTACTCCCTTCGTCATTCTTTCTGGCATTGCATTTAGGGGCATAGTAGTGGTAGCTTCTTTCTATCAGCAGTTCTGTTTTTAGCTTACCACCTTTCTTTTTCTTTTGCCTCTAGTAGCCTTAGTGGGTGTGTCAGAGTTTGAGGCTTTATCCACTAGGGGAGGCTACTGATTTTATAGTAGTTCTCACCCCCATATTGTTTTCCTTCTTTTTCTCCCTTTGTTTTGCAGAGTCGTCTGCGGGAGCTGCTGGGCCATCAGCGGCAGATCGAGGTAAGGGGATCATTGAGTAGATAGATCTCCTGTGAAATAGTGAGCTGTAGTTAGACAGATGTTGTACCCCCTCACTCAGACTGTAGTAGTTTACTTTTAGTTTGAGGTCTGGCTTTGGCCAGCTGGATGTATCATTTTGGTGAGCTGGGAGTTTATTGTATCTTTATACTTGTATCATATTTCCAGTCCTAGATATTATGTAGTTCTTTTTATTTCAGCTATGTACTATGCTCTTTTATTGTATATCTTATATCTGAGCAGGTTACCGGCGCTTCGTGTACATGGGAAATTTCGTGTGCACAGCGGATCTGTTGACGAGCCCGGGTTCTGGTTTACACCCGGGGCGTGACACCGCGTGGCAGCGCGGTCTATGGCGGGAACCGTGGGCCGCAGTTCACGGCGGGCCAGCCGGGTCGCTGCGCCCGCCAATGGGCGGGCGACACGTGGCCCGGCGGGGTCCACCGTGCGCCACGCCCGGCGCGAGACGCGCGCTATCGCACGTGCGTTGACCGGCCAATTTCTGTGCGCCACGTGTCCCAAGGCGCAAATTTGCTGGTCCCCGTGCACACGGAAGTGGGCCGTGGACCAGCCCACTAAGAATTCGGCCCGAAGGCCCATTTCTCCCGAAAATAGCCGATTTTCAACGTTTTCGCACCCTGAGTCCATTTTTGACATCCGTTTGACGCATAACGGGCTCGATACACCGATAATAGGTGTTTTCTCACCACCGACCACCCAGATAGGTCGTACGAAAAAACCGGGACACCACACACAATGTTAGGAAAGCTTTGAGGAATTCAAGGGTAGGTTGACTCGAGCACCGATTTTAGCTCTGCCAAGGCCGGGAGAGGATTTTGTGGTTTATTGCGATACGTCGCGGGTTGGCCTTGGTTGCGTCCTGATGTAGCAGGATAGAGTTATAGCCTATGTGTCAAGACAGCTCAAGGATTATGAGCGGAACTACCCTACCCATAAACTTGAGTTAGCGGTAGTGGTGTTTGCTTTGAAGCTCTGGAGGCATTATTTGTATGGAGCGCATGGTGAGTTATTTATCGACCATCAGAGCTTGAAGTACTTATTCACTTAGAAGGAACTAAATCTTCGGCAAAGGCGTTGGTTGGAACTACTAAAAGACTACGATTTGTCAATTCATTACCACCCAGGAAAGGCAAACATAGTGGCGGATGCGTTGAGCAGTAAGGTTCCAACTGAGGAACTGACAGTGGAGTCGGTTACACAGCAAGGTAATTTGATTGCGGAGTTCCAAATGATGGAATTGGAGGTAGTACCTTGCGGCATAGTGGCACGATTTTTCACCCTGGACGTTAGACCGACCTTGTTGGAGCGTATATTTGAGGGACAGAGGTCGGATGTACAGCTACAGCGCACTCGCAGCAGGATCACTTCGGATCAAGAAAGTGACTTCACTATCGGGGAGGACGACTCGATTCGGTATCGAGGTCGTCTGTGTGTTCCGGACCAGCCGTATTTGAGAAAGGAAATTTTGACCAAAGCGCACCGAACCCCATATACCGTACATCCCGGTGGGACGAAGATGTACAAGAATTTGAAGTAGACTTTTTGGTGGTCAAAACTAAAAGATGATGTGACACGTTTCGTAGCACAATGCCTGGTGTGTCAGCAGGTTAAAGCTGAGCACCAGCGGCCTGCGGGGGAAATTGCACCCACTTCCGGTTCCGCAATGGAAGTGGGAGTGGATTACTATGGACTTTGTTACAGGTCTCCCACGATTGCAGCTTGGGCATGATGCAATCTGGGTCGTGGTAGATCGGTTAACAAAGTTGGCACATTTCTTACCTATACATACGATGTGGTCACGAGAGCATTTGGCGTAGCTTTACATTGATGAGATAGTGAGACTACTTGGGGTTCTGGCCATGATCACGTCTGATAGTGATACGCATTTCGTGTCAAATTTCTGGCAAAGTCTTCAGCAGGCAATGAGGACCAAACTCAATTTCAGTACGGCTTTTCATCCTCAAAGTGACGAACAGTCGAAACGAGTGATTCAGATTTTGGAGGATATGCTCCGAGCTTGTGTTCTTGACTTTGGAGGGGGATGGTATCGCTACTTGCCTTTGGTGGAGTTTACTTATAATAACAGTTATCAGGCCAGCATACAAATGGCGTCGTACGAGGCTTTGTATGGGCGTAAGTGTCGCTCCCCTATTTGTTGGGATGATTTGGGAGAGCGGAGGTATATTGGACTGAACTTGGTGGAGGAAACGGAAGCGAAGATTCGCACAGTTAGACAGCGACTTCTGACCGCACAGAGTCGGCAGAAGAGCTACGCGGACCGAAGATGTCATGACTTGGAGTTCCAAGTCGGGGAGCATGTGTTGCTCAAGGTATCGCCGTCCAAGGGGATTCGACAGTTCGAGTTGCGGGGCAAGGTGAGCCCGCGGTTTGTGGGACCGTTTGAGATCTTGGAGCAGATTGGTCCGGTGACTTATCGCTTGGCATTACCACCAAGTCTCGAGAGGGTGCATAACGTCTTTCACGTGTCAATATTACAAAAGTATCTTCCCGATCCTTCGCACGTCATTAGTGCTTCATTGGTTGATTTGCGGGAGGATTTGAGTTTCGAGGAGACTCCGATATGGATTTTGGCACAAGAAGACAAGAAATTGCGTAAACGTTCGATTCCTTACGTAAAGGTGCAATGGAGCAATCATGAGGAGCGTGAAGCTACGTGGGAACTTGAATCAATGATGAGAGAGCATTTTTTGAATTTGTTCTCGATGGATACTAGTTAAGTTTCGGGGATGAAACTTCTTTTAAGGGGGGAGTGATGCAGTGCCCACGGTTTTTCCCTTCGAATCTCTTTCGGTGTGTGTGTTGTTTTTTTTATTTTCTTCTTGTGCCATTCTCGTTGGCTTTGGTCGTCATGTCATAGAGCTTGTTAAACGGAGAATGGCGGTGCGATCGAATCGGAAATCCGATGTACGGATCTCCTGGTATGATTTTTCGATGTTAACGGGTTCGAAAAGGCTTTTTAAATACCCGTTAATGCTTTGTGGTGCTTTGAAATCCATGCTAACAAATGAGGGACGTTTCGATTATCTTGGCATGCAATTCGAGAAAAAAATAGTTAAAGCGGTTGAGAATTTCCTTATAAATACATGAGGATCGGAATTTATCCTATTCGTAAGATAAATAAACAAAAACCCTAATCCTCTTTTCTAAAAGATTAGCTTTTCCTCTTTCTCGTTGTGCGTGTCGGGTTTTGGAGTCGGAGACGTCATCATCGTTGGAGGCCGGATTCGGGAACACCACCGCCATCGGAGATCGGAGATCGGGAATCGCATCATCTTCCCCGTCGAAACAAGGTTGGATCTTGGTTTTTGTTGCCTTCGTTTTGTTCTCTTTAGGGTTTCCGTTCTTTCGTTTTCGGTTTCTTGTATTTCCGTCGGGGCGGGAGGTTTGGACGGAGTTATTGGCAAAGCCGCCGCCGTTGCTGTTGCCCTAGCCGCAATGCTGCCACTGCCGTCTTTGCCCTAGCCGCAAGCCGCAAGCCGCTTCCAAGCCGTGCCGGGCGCCGCACGGTCGTGCCGCTGCCCACGCTATCACGCCCCGGGAGAGGTTTAAAAGCAGAAAACGACCCTATTTTTTTTATATAAACATTCATCCCGGTACGTGCCCAGACCCGCTACATATACAAGATCTCTCTATTCAAACGGACAGAGTCTCCCCTGTATATGCACGGCGTCGCACAATATAAATACATCAACCACAACCAGTTTTGCATACACAGAGTGCGAACAAAGAGATAAGCTAATCTTTTGAATCATACATGAGAACAACGCCCACACGGCATACTCCAAGTTTAAAGGATAAAACGACAAGAATTTCAAAACAGCGCCTACCCGACACTCAGTTTAAGAAATCATATTTCGCAAACGTTTTATCACTTTGAAAAGCTCCCACATTCCACATGCAATCACAAAACCATAAAACCAAAACCAAAAGATCACTATCTGTCCAAAATGTCCATATGTCCAATCATCCACATCACAAAGTATCCATGTCATATCATGTCCACATCTCATGCAAGTATATCCACCAAATATAATGACCAAAAAGAGAGGAGTAAAATGTCACCGGGATGATGAAAACCAAGTCACTCCCAAATCGTAGCCTTTCCCTCGTCCCCTCCCGAACCTGTCACATGGTAGGAGCCAGTGACAAAAACATCAGAAGGAAAAATGGATAAAGCAATGCATGACTATAAAAGACAAGTACGACAAAGTAAACAGAACATCAAACCGAAAACCGAAACTCCCAAGTCATCAATACCGCTATTTTGGTTCCCATGATGGAAACCTGAAACTACCTGCCTCCTTCGTCCTTTGACCTTAGGCAGTATCACAAACCTGCCTAATCCTTGGTGCTCAACAAACCCACATCGCCATAACCTGTGATTCCGCCATACTACGGGAGTCCCCACACGCCTGACCAGCGTAGAGATCACGGGTCCTACAGACCACTTCTCCGAAAAAGTACACCCTTGCGGTGGACAAACCGCTAGTGTACATGACAGTGCCCTGAGCCTCACGACCCCATAATCGTGAAATAAACTGCGGTAACTGAAACCGATAGTATAAAAATGCCCATCCGTGTCCTTTATGTATGTACCGTTCCGTCACAATGGTCGTGACAATGTCCTTCCTCACATTTTAAAATAACGATGTCAAAAGAAACAACAAGAGGGAGAGGAGGGTTGAACACCACCGTTCAACAACGTCCCATACCTCGGTTAGGTTACCCACCTCAACCAGCGATGAAACGAAGCTCAAAAACCCTTCAAAATCGTCGCGATCTTATCCGGATGAAAACGGTGGACCCCTCGGTAGCGAAAGAAGAGTCCGGGCTCCTACCGCTGTGTCGGCGAGACTTGCAATGAAAAATAAGCTAAAACAACTCCTGACAGTAAAATACACCAAAAATCATCATCAAAAACACAATTGGGAGTCAAAATCGTAAATCGTCGGTCAAACAGGGATTCTAATGGTGAAAATAGCTGTTTGACGGTGCGGCCTCGGCGATTTCGCTAAGGCGCGGAGCGGCGGCGACGAGCGGAGCAACGGCGGTGCGCAAAAGCTCAAACGGTAGCAAGCATGTGCGGCGCGCAAGACAACGCACAAGGCTGCGGGTAGCCCAAGAGGAGCGGCAGCTGCATGTGGGCGGCGCGCAGCGTACGGCTGTGGGTTTGTGGGCACGCGGGTGGCAACCAAGCCAGCGGTGCGGGCGGTAGGTGCAACGCGGCTGTTTGGCACAGCCCGCTAGGCGTCTGGCCCGCCAGCGGCTTGCCTGGCCTGGCCCGCCAGGCGCACGCGGCGCTGGCGCTGCAATGCTGGCTGCGGCGTTGGCGCTGCAGTGCTAGCACGTGGCAGGCAGCGAGCGCCGCTGCTATCAAACAGCGGTGTGGCTTGCAGGCGGAGTGGCATGACAAATTGAGCAGCGGCAGCGACCTCGCGACTTTGTCGATGGCGGCGGCGGCCTCCTGTCTTATCCGACGGCGGCGGCGGCCTCCCGTCTTATCCGACGGCGGCGGCGGCCTCCCGTCTTAGCCAACGGTGGTGGCGACCTCCCATCTTAGCCAACGGTGGTGGCGACCTCCCATCTTAGCCAACGGTGATGACGGCGGCTTCGCCTAACTCTCCCGCTTCGACGGAAATCCCAAGAAACCCAAACGAAAGCACGAAAAGTCCCACAAAATAAAAGGCGGTGATAACGAAAAGCCAAGAACTGACCTTTACCCGACGGGGCCAAGAACTGACCTTTACCCGACGGGGAAAACGTTGCGATGCCCGGACCCTGTCTCCGATCTCCGGTCTCCAACGGTGATGGCGCTCACGAACCCTATCTCCGATGATGACGGTGTTTTCGATTCCGATCTCCGGCGCACACAACGAGGAAGAAGATGAATCGATCTTTTCAAAAATGGGAAATGAGGATTCTCTTGTTTCTTTTTATAATATGTAAAATAAATTTGATCCCCGATCCCTTATATTTATAAGAGATTCATAACCGCTCTAACCCTTTTTTTCTCAATTTGCGTGTCAAGATAACCGAACGACCCTCATGCATTAGCACGGACTTTAAAGCACCAACAACCATTAATGGGTGTTTAAAAACCCTTTTAACCCCATTAACTTCGAAAAATCATACCGGTCTGCCCACTAAGTCTACTAAAGGCAAAAGATAACAGAATACTGAAATGAAATGATAAGCTGGAAAGAAATCTACAGCTATCATGCCTCTATCTACCATTCTCAATGGGGAAAAATAGATGATGATATGCAACCACTCGAACACGAGGTGCTCAATCGACCCAATCGTAATCACTGCTCAAAAGGGTCCAGTCAAACCTGCGCCCACCTACTACCACACATCCACAAGAGGACGGAATTTATGTAGGGCGTCCCACGTAGACGACATCGACAAGTCGCGATAAAAAAGTAACAGGCCCAGCTCCGAAGTGGCACTCGAGGGGAGCGACCCCACCGAGGAAGTATCCGCGTATGTCACGCTCCGAGACCGCTAATTTGGTCAGTTCGAGCACGCCAACAGACCCGCCAATCGGGCATGACTTTTCACTACCCGAATGGAACGGTAACATCCAAAAACAATACGTCAAGTGTATACGGAAGCTCAATATCAAAGTACTAAAAATCACTACTAATTAAAAACTTTCATTCATTAAACAACCAGTTTAAACTATAAATGAAAGCATGCATGAGTGAACCAATAAAATAAACTTTATTACGTTTTTCATCTCTCAACTTGCAATTAAATAATAGTACAATCTTTACATCTTTTCCTCACAATATATAGTTCACTCAAAATATAAAAAGGTAACATTTGCTAGACCCTCTAGGTCTCTATGCTGCTGAGCTCCTGTCCCTATCATCTGTCTCCACGGTTGTACTTGGACCTGGAAAAATGGTCACCCAAGGGTGTGAGAACTACAACGAAGTTCCCAGTGGGTTCAACCACCGAAAAAGAATGTCCTACACCGCTTAGTCCAATGGAAGTAATAATAGTAGTATGCTAGGAAAACTATAAACCTCGATATTAACATGCTGATATGCATATAAAATGTCGCTACACTATCTATATATACTCATCGACCCAATGATACCATGTTCAGCCATACTAGGCTACTATCCATGAACTCGGCCACTATGCCGCTGTAAAAAGGGGTTAAGCTAACCCGGCCACCTAGGCCACTCTATTTTCCTTTGTTCTTTCACATGCTTGTGCTTTAGTTCAAGTTGCTAAACCATCAGAAATTTTTGCCTAACGGGTCCCAACCAAGTAGTCATGCTACCACAAGACAAGATTTCTAAGGTTGCCGATAGCACCCGCAAGTGCTACCCCGCCCAATGGGGAACTTTGTCATACGGGACACTGCCCGGGAGAGGGTCACTGCCCTTGCACTCCGACAAGATCCACGTTTTACCCACGAAGGTGTGCCCGTTTTAACTTTTCTTTTCTTTTCTTTTACTTTAGCACTTAGCCTCTTTTGCATTTTATGCATTCTCTTTTCTTTTCAAGCATTTAGCTTATATTGCCACTCGGCAAATCTCTTTGTCTTTCCTTTAAGCATTTAGCTCTTTACTTTCTCTTTTACCCTTCTCTTTTCAAATTCTTGCAATATATTTTATCTTGGAACCATTCGGAAGTACCTCGCCCGACGGGTCACTGCCCAAGAAGTCCTGCTCCCTACTTGACGAGTCTCAAATCCGAAGGTTAATTCATATTACCTTTTTTCTTTCTCACTTTTAGCCTTTCGAAAGTATCTCGTCCGACGGGTCACTGCCCAAGGAGTCCTGCTCCTCAAATGACGAGTCTCAAATTCAAAGGCGCCATTTGCATTCTCTTTTTGTTTTTAGCCACTTTTAGCTTTCTTTTAAACTTTGCCTCTTTCATTAATTTATCACTTATCCTAGGTCTCGCCATAAGGATATCTAGAGAGTCTTTTGTACTCTTAATCATTTCTCTTTCATTCATTTAACTCAAATTGAAGTTAAATTGGTTATCCATTTGCCCATACACCCTATGACCCACTATAGAGTTATATTTGTTTAACTCTTTAACCTTATGATCACATATACTTGTCATTAGAGTTTGACTCTAAGTTAAATACTCTACTATCTGTTTAACTCTATAACCTTGTGGTCACATACCCTTTTCCTTAGAGTTTGACTCTAAGTTAAATACTCTAGCATACAATCTTACTTAATTTGTAACATATGCCACTCGTCCTCTTCCTAGGGTTAATGCCGCACATTATACACCCCTACTCTATGTTTTCTCCTAGTTTTCACATCCATACAAGTTCGACACTGTTTTCTCCTAAGTCACATGTCATTCATGCATTTTTTCTTCTATGTCCATTTACACATGCAAATTTATCACCTAATTTAGGTAAATAAAAAAAATAGCACTTTTCATCTATATTCATCTACACATGTAAATTTATCTCCTATTTTGGGTAAATCATAAAATAGCACTTTTCATCTGTGTTCATATACACATACAAATTTATTCCTTATTTTGGATAAATCATAAAATAACACTTTTCATGTGTTCATCTACACATGCAAATTTATCCCCTATTTTGGATAAATCATAAAATAGCACTTTTCATCTGTATTCATCTACATATGCAAATTTATCCCCTATTTTGGATAAATCATAAAATAGCACTTTTCATGTGTGTTTATCTACACATGCAAATATATTCCCTATTTTGTATAAATCATAAAATAATATTTTTCATCTGTGTTCATCTATACATGCAAATTTATCTCCTATTTTTCTTTATTCATAATCACATTTAACTCACATTTAATATTACACTACACTAACATGCTACTACATTGCTTCTAAAAACAAAAGCAGAGGAAAATGGGAAAGGTCACCCTTTTTCGGTAGAATCCCCCACCTTGTTTCGCCCCCAATTGCTTGTAGACATTAGTAATTGTTCTCCCCACGATTTTTCTTGTCTTTTAGAGCTTGCTCAATAAACGGTGCACCCCGCGGTTCTCCTGTCTCCTCAAGTTTGCAAGCAAAACGGTGCACCCCGAAATACCAGGCGGTACATCGCACAGCAAAACGACACATAAAATCCTTGGTCCCTAACAGGTAAAAGACATGGGGTTCAAATCCAAAACTCCAAAGGAAAAATCCCAAAACTGTGCCGAAAAACACCGCAAAATAACAAACGAAACCTACCTCGACATCGACTCGCCGTCCAACGTGCGCACGCGCGTCCTTCCGACTCCTTGGAACATCTCGCGCGCGCCCCACGGGACAACCGGCGCGCTCGCGGCACCCCAAATCCTCTCCCACAAAATCCTCCCCCACGAAATCCTCCTACCCTCCCTTGGACTCTTGGTTGGAGCAAAATGAGGAAAAGAGAAAAAATGAGGGGATTCCGGGTATTTATAACAAAAAATCCCCACTTTCGGGCGCCCGAATCCCACTTTCGGGCGCCCGAAACTGCTCGGGCTGCTACAGTGGATGCCCAAGTCATCCTCATTCTGTAGTGATCCGACCCTTAGGGGTATTTTTGACTCGCATGTGATTGCTTAAGCCTTAAACGAAATAAAATTATTTAATTTTCAAAGGTCGGCCGGGGCGGGGTGCGTGTATTTTTCTGCGATAGAGCGCGAAAAATGATGACCGACGGTGCGATCGGATTCGAAATCCGATGTCGGGATCTCCCGGAACGGGATCCTTAGTGACGCGGGGATTAGTCACGCATCGGAATCCGTGCAAAATATCTTGCACCCGTAGGAGATAAGGTGGGTTATCTCGTAGGGGATAATTAATTAATTAAGTAATTAATTATCCGTTGACGGAAATTTGAATTCTCTTACGTACGAATAAAAGGGGGAAATTAATTATATGTGTATTTAAAATTGGGAATTTATTCCCGAGATTATTTAATGAAGGGGATTAAATAATCGGTGGCCAGGATTTAAAAGGTGGGGATTTTATCTCGTAGATCGGATATTTAATAAATCCGGATGTTTACGGGTTTTTCTTTTCTACGTATCGTATAATAAAATAAATAATTAAATAAAAGGGGGTATTTAAACAATCGCCGTTATCCGAAAGATAAAAAAAGGAAATTAAAAACCCTAACCGGAGAGAAGAGAAAGAAAAGGGAAAAAAAAATGGACACGCAATTTTCCGCTTCGATTGACTCAAAAACCCCCGGGGGCGTGACAGATTAAATGGTATCAGAGAAATGCAACCACAACCATAGTAGACGTGATCCACATCCACAGTGTAAGGTGCCACAAGCAAATTGGACATGAGATAACCAAGGTATAGGTGCGTAGTACGTGAGAGTACGGGGAAACGGGAACGTAATATAGGTGTAATCGTGAGACGGGGTGCTAGGGTTATAACCATAGGGTTGACATGGTTTCTTTGGTTACAGCGAACAATGGCTCGGACTAGATCGTCCACCGATGATGCAGACGCAGACGGAGCGGCTCTGGCCGCCGCAGAGAACCAGCTCCTCCGGCGACAACTGCGGGAAATGGCCGGGCAGTTAGCGACACTGACGGAGCAGGTTCGCCAACTGACGCAGCGACAGGCGACCGCGCCAGCCGAGCGCGATCCGACTCCTCCGCCCGAAACCACCGCACCCACTACGGAACCGCAAGGGGCGAGTGGTACAACAACGGAACAGCCCCCGGCCCCAAGGGAAGTACCCACCCCGACGACTTCGGGGCCCGTGTTGGGAGCGACAGCGGGAGAGGCAGGAACGACCCCAACTCTTGGGGGGTCCGCCACCGCAGGTGGGAACACAGAGCAGCGAGCGACGCGGGAAAGGATCAGGACGAATTTAACCGAGTTCAAGAAGCATGACCCTCCCACTTTCGAGGGAGAAACGACCGATCCGTGGGTCGTCGAGAAGTGGGTGGATACCATGAAAAAACTCTTCGAGGACCTACTGATGGAGGAACATGAGCGGGTTCCACTAGCTGTCCACTTTCTTGAAGGGAATGCGCGCATCTGGTGGAAGACGGTACGTCCGGATCCGTCTACAAACGACCCGCTACCGACATGGTCGGTCTTCAGAGAGGAGCTCTTCGGCGCGTTTTTCTCCGATAGCGTTAAGCGGCAACTGGAAGACGACTTGAAGAACATTAGACAAGGGAACCGCTCGGTCGTGGAGTATCAAAGGGAGTTTGTAAAATTGGTTAATTGCGTCCCGTTTGCTATACGGGATGAACCCCACAAGGCCCGTCTTTTTGTTGATGGGCTACGGAGTGACATCTTCGAGATGGTTCAGGCAGCGGACTTGCGCACGTTCCGGGAGGTGGTGGACAGGGCCACCATCGTGGAGCGGGGGTTCGCTATCACCCGAGCTCGACGTGAGGGATCAGAGAATAACCGGGAGAAGAAGCGAACACAGACTTACCCGGGAGGGGGCCCTTCTGGTGGGAGCCGACCCCCAAAGTACCCCAAGACGCAACCAGGAAGCAAGAGTGCGCCTGCCGGGAAGCCACGACCAGCGAACAAGCCATGCGTTATTTGCGGAGCATCGCACCCAGTGACGGAATGCCCTAAGAGACAAGACCACTGTTATCGCTGCGGCAAACAGGGGCATTTCCGATTCAACTGTCCCCTGAACACTGGAGCGGCATCTTCCGCAGCTTCCACCGCGCCGGCGCAGGCACCAGGACGGGGTAGAGCGCCAACGGGAATGCCCTCACACCCTCCGGCGCCAAGATCAGGAGGGGAATCGCGACCGCAATCCGGAGGGAGACTCTACTCCATGGATCAGCACGGAGCGGTACCGCCAGAGGAAGTGGTAGCAGGTATTACCTCCGTTTCTAATTTTCGAGCTCGAACCTTGTTTGACACCGGAGCGACTCGCTCCTTCATCTCCCGCACTTTTGCACAAACACATGTGATAGAAAGTAGCCCTCTCGATGTTATGATGACCGTCCAGACACCTGGGGGACCAATCGCGGCGACTGGCCTAGTACCCTCGTGCTCAATAAGACTGGGAAGGTTGTCGTGCCCCTGGGATCTGGTGGTCATACCGCTAAAAGAATACGATGTGGTTTTGGGCATGGACTGGCTTAGCGAGTATCAGGCGGTCATCGACTGCGACAAGCGCCAGGTGCAACTACAGAAGCCGGGATTCCCGGAAAACGTGTACTTGGCATGTAAAAGCACTTCCTTTTTGTCTGTCATCTCCGCGTCGCGGGCTAGGAAGCTAATAGAGGGCGGGTACGTGGCCTATCTAGCCTCGGTAGATTTAGCCACCCGACCCGTTCCCTCGCCTTCCGAAATTCCCGTCGTAAGGGAATTTCCGGATGTATTTCCGGCGGAGCTCCCCGGAATGTCGCCGGAGCGAGAGGTTGACTTCCCAATTGAGCTGCTTCCCGGCATCAAGCCCATCACCAAAGCACCGTACAGAATGGCCTTCGCGGAGTTGAAGGAACTCAAGGCGCAGTTGGAGGACCTTTTGGATAAGGGTTTTATCAGACCTAGCGCGTCACCCTGGGGCGCGCCCGTCCTGTTTGTGAGAAAGAAGGACGGTAGTCTCCGGTTGTGCATCGACTACCGGGAGATAAATAAGGTCACCGTCAAGAACAAGTACCCCCTGCCAAGGATCGACGATCTCTTCGACCAATTACAGGGGGCGACGGTATTTTCAAAAATTGACCTGCAGTCGGGCTATCATCAGGTCCGGGTTAAGGGGGAGGATATCCCCAAAACGGCTTTTCGCACTCGCTATAGCCATTACGAATTTACGGTAATGCCATTCGGGCTCACCAATGCCCCGGCGGTGTTTATGGACATGATGAACAGGGTATTCAAACCCTTCCTGGACTTATTCGTGGTGGTCTTCATCGACGATATCCTCATCTACTCCCGTACAGACGAGGAACATGAAGAACATCTGCGCACAGTCCTCCAGACCCTTCGGGAACAGAAACTCTACGCCAAACTCAAAAAGTGTGAGTTTTGGCTCCGTGAGGTCGGTTTCTTGGGGCACGTAATCTCGGCGGCTGGAGTCGCAGTGGATCCGAAGAAGATAGATTCGGTGACGGACTGGCCCCAACCGACGACGGTGACGGAGATTCGAAGCTTCCTGGGATTAGCCGGGTATTACCGGCGCTTCGTGGAGGGTTTCTCCAAGATAGCCACCCCCTTGACCCGTTTGACTAGAAAGGAGGAAAAGTTTATCTGGACGGACAAATGTCAAGGAAGCTTCGAGGAGCTCAAGGGTAGATTGACGCAAGCCCCGATTCTCGCCCTGCCAGAACCAGGGGAGGAATATGAAGTATATTGCGATGCGTCGCGAAATGGATTGGGTGGAGTACTCATGCAACGGGGAAAGGTAATAGCCTATGCGTCAAGGCAGCTCAAGGAGTACGAGCGGAATTACCCCGTACATGATTTGGAACTCGCAGCGGTTGTGTTCGTCCTCAAGCTTTGGAGACACTACCTGTATGGGGCACACTGCAATGTGTACTCAGATCATAAGAGCCTCAAGTACCTTTTCACCCAAAAGGAGCTAAATCTGCGACAAAGGCGGTGGCTTGAGCTACTAAAGGATTACGATCTAACGATCCACTATCACCCGGGAAAGGCCAACGTGGTGGCCGACGCCTTGAGTCGCAAGGGACAGGCCGAGGAAGCGGATGTAAGCGCCATTACACAGCAAGACAGACTGATTGCGGAGTTTTCGCGGTTAAGACTAGAAGTAGTACCGGCAGGTATAGTCGCACAACTTCTGACACTGGTAGTCAGACCCACTCTGCTGGACCGGATTCTCGAAGGGCAATCAACTGATGACCAACTCCAGCTGGTGCGAAGTAGAATAACCGCCGACAAGGAGGGCGATTTCACGGTGAACTCCGACGGTACGATACGATTTCGGGGACGAATCTGCGTACCGGATCTGCCAGAACTCAAAGAGGAAATCCTACGGGAGGCGCATACCGCCCCGTATGCGGCGCATCCCGGGGGAACAAAGATGTACAAGGACGTCAAACACACCTTCTGGTGGCCCAAAATGAAGGGAGACGTGACTCAATTTGTGGCACACTGCCTGGTGTGCCAACAGGTGAAGGCCGAGCACCAGCGCCCGGCAGGAAAATTGCAACCTTTACCAGTGCCCGAGTGGAAATGGGACATGATTACCATGGACTTTGTGACCGGATTCCCAAGGTCGCCACAGGGACACGATGCAATATGGGTGATTGTGGACCGTTTGACGAAATCGGCCCACTTTCTGCCCATACACACGACGTGGACTCGGGAACGACTAGCACAAACGTACATCGACGAGATAGTAAGGTTGCATGGAGTACCGACATCCATCACGTCGGACAGAGACACACGTTTTGTGTCGAACTTCTGGCGAAGCCTGCAGCGAGCAATGGGGACCAAATTGCACTTCAGTACGGCTTTTCACCCGCAAACCGATGGACAATCAGAGCGGGTGATACAGATCGTGGAGGACATGCTTCGAGCATGCGTTTTGGACTTGGGCGAAGGGTGGGCACGATGTTTGCCCCTGGTGGAATTTGCCTACAATAACAGTTACCAGGCCAGCATTCAGATGGCGCCATACGAGGCACTGTACGGGCGCCGCTGTCGGTCTCCAATATGCTGGGACGACTTGGGTGAGCGTAAGTTTCTGGGCCCAGATTTGGTGGAGACCGAAGCAAAGGTGCGACTGATTAAACAAAGACTACTGACCGCCCAAAGCAGACAGAAGAGCTACGCGGACAACAGACGCCGAGACTTAGAGTTCATGGTGGGCGAGCATGTGCTGCTCCGGGTTTCACCCTCCAAGGGGAACCGACGTTTCGGCATAAAGGGAAAGCTAAGCCCGAGGTACGTGGGGCCGTTTGAAATCCTGGAACGCGTAGGACCGGTGGCGTACCGTTTAGCCTTACCACCGAACCTCGAACGAGTCCACAACGTGTTCCATGTCTCAATGCTCCGGAAGTACCTCGCTGACCCCTCTCATGCCTTGGATACCTCCACCATCGAGTTGCGAGAGGATTTGAGCGTCGAGGAGACGCCGGTGCGGATTTTGGCAAGGGAGGACAAGAAGTTGCGAAATCGAACTATCTCCTATGTGAAGGTCCAGTGGAGCAACCACGAAGAGCGCGAGGCGACGTGGGAACTGGAATCGAAAATGAGGGAATGTTTTCCCGAATTGTTTAGTGAGGTTTGTACTTAAGTTTCGGGACGAAACTTTTTATAAAGTGTGAGTGGTGTAGTGATCCGACCCTTAGGGGTATTTTTGACTCGCATGTGATTGCTTAAGCCTTAAGCGAAATAAAATTATTTAATTTTCAAAGGTCGGCCGGGGCGGGGTGCGTGTATTTTTCTGCGATAGAGCGCGGAAAATGATGACCGACGGTGCGATCGGATTCGAAATCCGATGTCGGGATCTCCCGGAACGGGATCCTTAGTGACGCGGGGATTAGTCACGCATCGGAATCCGTGCAAAATATCTTGCACCCGTAGGAGATAAGGTGGGTTATCTTGTAGGGGATAATTAATTAATTAAGTAATTAATTATCCGTTGACGGAAATTTGAATTCTCTTACGTACGAATAAAAGGGGGAAATTAATTGTATGTGTATTTAAAATTGGGAATTTATTCCCGAGATTATTTAATGAAGGGGATTAAATAATCGGTGGCCAGGATTTAAAAGGTGGGGATTTTATCTCGTAGATCGGATATTTAATAAATCCGGATGTTTACGGGTTTTTCCTTTCTACGTATCGTATAATAAAATAAATAATTAAATAAAAGGGGGTATTTAAACAATCCCCGTTATCCGAAAGATAAAAAAAGGAAATTAAAAACCCTAACCGGAGAGAAGAGAAAGAAAAGGGAAAAAAAATGGACACGCAATTTTTCGCTTCGATTGACTCAAAAACCCCCGGGGGCGTGACACATTCCCACATGGCGGCCAATGGGAGGCCGCCACGTCGCACCACCCCGCTCTCCCAGGGTCAATGGGGCCAGCGACGCGTCGCATTGCGCGTCGCGTTGCGCGTCCAACGAGGGCCCGCCACGTGGCGCCCCCTCCCCGCTGACCCGCACCAGCGCCCGTGCGCGTCCCTACGCTGGCGTGCGCCTCGGTCGATGCGGCCAGTGGGGTGCCGCCATGTGGAGCCCCACCTACCTCCCTGCTCCTCACGTCGCGCGCCCCTGCGCCCAGAGCGCCTCGCGTCGCGCGCCATCCCCTCGGGATCAGCACGCCATCCCTCGGGATCTGTGCTCTACCTCGGGATTCGCACTTACCTCGGGATGCGTGCCTGCCTCAAATGCGTGCACATCTCGAAATGCATGTGCGTCTCGAAATACGTGCACGCTGCCTCGGGATGCGTGCCTGCCGCCCTGGGATGCTTGCCCGCCTCGCTACAGTACAACCGGGCATAGGTACAGTAACAACCGGGCGCCCGGAAGTACAGCCTAAATTCGAATTTCGCCCGTTTCACCCGTTTTCCCCTGTTTTTCGGCCGTTTTCGTTCGTTTTCGTCCTATTTGCACCCAAATTTGACAGGCAGACTCTCGTGTGTTAGCTTAAACTTTCAGTTTGGACCCTTTACAAATCACCAAAAGTCTCGCTGTATTCAAAATCGCTGATAGACCCTTTTCTCGCTGCTCGGGTATCCGATTGACGCGAAACGTTTATTGTGGACTTAAAACATAAATACGGACCGCCCCAATTTTTCTCAGAATTTTCTGGCACTGTAAATTTTCTGCCAAAATCTGAGCCCCCTCCTCATTTAAAATTCTAATTGCCTCATTTTTATTCTGATTTTAGCCCAAATCACTTCCAAATTATTCTTTACTTCTCTAAGTTCAATAAAAATAGTATTTCATACCATTCTTATTTATATTTGCTTTTATATACCAAAAATCTGATACATTACAACGTGTCTCTGTCGAGCCCAATCTGGCTCATGTAGGCTATAGTCCAAATCCATGATCAATCAGATCAACAATATCCAACTCACAACACTAACCCACTGGCTGGAGGTACTCAACAGCCGGGACCGCCGTCAACTCAAACGGCTCCCAAAAAATGAATCCGACACAACACACTAAAACTCACTGGTTGGAGATACTCCATAGCCACAACAACGAAGGGTCCGAAAACCTCGGAAGACTAATACCTACAACCCCAATCAAACGAGAACGGGCTATAGGCATAGCCTCCCATTGTTCTCGACCCAAGAATGGAAAAAGCCCTTAGAACCCAGATCACTCAAACCCTCTCGGGTGAGAAAATTGTAAGAAAAGATTATTTTTATTGGTAAATACCATTCCACTCAGACCCTCTCGGGGTGAGGATAAAAATAGCTCAATTTTTAGAAAATCATCTTGATTTGAGAAAATCAACTTTTATAGATTTTAGTTCTTGTGAAAATCGGTTAAAAACAAGTTTATTTTTCGTACCTCGAAGGGCTAATGCCTACGCCCAATCAAACAAGAACAGGCTCCGGCGACCCCTAGAAATTGGGAAGGAAAAGTACTGGTTTACTAAAATCATGAGTGTCCAAAAATATTCTGGGTTCAAGATCCTGATATCACAAGTACACCACGGCCACAAACTCGGTGGCGATAACAAATCGGAGAATACCCGACGACCCGAGACCACCGTTTACCTAAACGGTTCCCAACACAAGCACAACACTAACCACGATTACCAGACTCCACTCGGCCCCCACGGCCGCGCTGCCTCCCCCGCACGTCAACGCCTTGGCCGCCGCGCCCAATGCGGCGGCGCCACGTGGTGCCATCGACGTGCGCCCATGCCCCGCGCCAGCGCCCGCTCCGCGGGCTCTTCCTGCATGACATGTGGCATGGCGCGGGCTCGCTGCTCTCGGTGCACGCATGTGGGCCGTGAGCCAGCCCGCGACCAAAATGAGCCCATTAATGCCCGAAAATAGCCAATTTTCACTATTTTTTCACGCGCTGAGTGCGCTTTTGGAGTCCGTTTGACGCGCAACGCACTCAATACACCAAAAATTGGTGTTTTCTCGCCGCCCACGGTCAAGCCACACGGGAAAAACGGGACACCACACCCTCCCCCACTAAAAGAAAGTTTCATCCCCGAAACTACAACACACCTCAACAGGAGCCCCGGAACAAAAAGGTAGGTATCCATCAACACTGTCTCCAGCTCCCAAGTCGTCGCTCGCTCCTCGCGATTACTCCTCAACAACAACAAGTGGGGCATGGTCCAATTGCGCAATCCTCTCATCTTACGAGCTAGAATTCGCAACGGGCGTCCTTCGGACTCCAGACACTCACAGGTCTCAAGTGGAGTGAGTCAACCACGGGCGAGGGATCCAAATCATAACACCCTTGAGCTGAGACGAAAAACCACAAGGACTCCAACAATCGCGCGGGGGGAGGGACGACAAGCTCCAACAACTCACCCAACCAACCAAGAAAGGGAAAAGCCCCAACATCAGGAACATCATTAACTCTAACTCTTAATTTTAGAACATTGCCGACAATAGCAAAAAGTCTGAAAATTTTGAAAGGCTAGTGCTTCACCCCAATCAAACAAGAACAGGCTCTAGCACCGTCTCCATTTCTGGAGTAGCCTTCCGAAGTTTTTGTCCTATTTGCAAGCCTCAGTGTAAAGACGTGAAAAAGGGAGAGAAGTGTTGAAATTGTTCCTGCTGTGGCTGCACAAACGAAGGCTACGATCTACCACGACCCCCCATAGGGACACAACCTCAAGCCCTAACGTCGCCTCTACTCCAGTAGCAGCGCCTACTGTGCGATCATCGGGCTCAAGCTCTGCACTGCACTCCTGCCCAAAACATCCACACACATCTGAAGCCGTTGGGGTGCCACTGCAAGTCAACCTCTGCTGGCAGGCCAAGTGATCTACCATCTCTGCCATAATAATGAAGGTGCTCCCCAAGGTGAGACACTAGGTCTAACAACCCTCTAACCATCAGTTCCATCATTTGTGCCATCCGCTTTCTCAGCTTTACTGGTGCCATCCAATAATGTGCCTTCAAAATCGATGCGGTTCCCAGAACCACGTCAATCACCAACTCAATCCCCATATCTGGTGGCATTATCATCAACTAAGGTGAAACCATATCCGAGAACCTGCGGACAATATGGGTATCCTGGAATCCCGGTGCTGCCGTAGGCGCCTTTAGCACAGTCGCGCGAAGAATGATACAACCTTGGCTCATCCTCCAACTGATCCTTGCCGATGAAATCACCGCTGCACATTGCGTACTCCGACAGTCTCTGTAGATGAACTCCTCCTATCTAGCTCGCGGAAGGTCACAGTCCTCCTTCCTCAGTCTATCATTTCATGATACTGCGCCAACTAATCCAACGCACCGTGTATTTGTTCTAGGACTGCCGCAAAACCTGTCAGTCTGTCGATGTGATCGACGGCCTCAACTGCACAAGACATGCTTCGCGATCTCCTCCACATGCACAACCTACTCAAGGACCTACACCTCCAGTGCACGTGGTAACAACCCTACCTCTAGTCCATGCAGGGATGCAAAATGCTCTACTAATACATGCATGAGAGGCGTCTGTATCAAACATGCTCTAACTCAGACGACTGTAAAGGAAATCATACCTGGTACGATGCAGTCCACTATCATGGCGCCCTCCAACTGGGCTGCATAATCTCATTCGCTCGGTGTTGGTGGTCGTCGCTCTATCTGCCTCGACGTTGTGGCCCTATCTGCCTGGCGGTAAGTCGGAGGAGCTCCTTCATCCTGAATAGGTAGTAGGGGTGTCGTTGCAAATGGTAGTACCATGAGCACTGCTCGGGGGCACGCTGCCTGGAAGTGTCCCGACTATCCACATGAAAAGCATCGCCCCTGCTTGTGATCTCACTGCGACAGTGAATGCGGCCCACCGCAGATGACACACTCGTCCTGTCGCTGCTGCGGAAACTGCTGTCACTGCCGTTGCTGCTGGGGTCCACCAAATCCCTGCCAGTCCGAATGGCTATGACCCTGAAACTGAGGTCGTTGTGAGCTAGACGATCCCCATCCACTGGTGTGTCCCCCATCAGGTGGTACTGGACGGTTCTCTCCAGAGCTGGTCCCCGGTGCTCTGTCCCTCTCAGTCAGAACCACTGATCCTCTCCTAACCCACAGTGCATGCCCGATCGCTGCATCCAAAGTCGGCAATCGCCAGGAGTGAACAAACTGATAAATATCCCGGTGTAGTTCCCTCTCAAAAAGATCAACGCGCTGGGCCTCATCCCGTGCAACATAGGGTATGCAGTTCAGCAATCGCATAAACTCACGAATGTACTCCTGTAGTGGCCGACTCTCTTATTGCTGATGTCTCAAGTCCCCCTCAAGTTTCTGCTTTACACTGTTAGGGAAAAAGGCCCCAAGCAGTAAAGCACGAAACTCACTCAAAGACAACAACTGAATTCCTCGTGGTCCAACAGGACGAACCCTACGCCACCAATCTCGATGTCCTTCTCAAGAAAGTGAGTAGCCAAATGCACCTGATACTTCTCCTGCACGAAGAAGTTCTCGAACAGCTTTTCTATAGCCGCTATCCAGTTCTCCACCTTCTAAGGCTCTGAACTTTGTCCTGAGAACCACGAAGGATGATACTGACAAAAACGAGTCAGTCGGTCGGTCAAGTCCTACTCCTCCTCCTCTGTCAATGGTACAGTCGGAACCGGAATTGGCGATGTCGCAGCTAGAGATACCACTGGTAGCACTACAGGGGAGACTCTCTGCTTGAACATGCACATCAAACGCTCCATGTTCTCCTCCCGGCGCCGTATTACCTTAGACATCTGCGTCACCAGGGCCCGCAACTGGCGGACCTCGCTCTGCTATATCTGCTCAGCCTCCCGCTGCTCGGGCTCCTCATCTGATGCAGGATGTGCCCTCGTCGCTGCACGACGTCTCGGAGGCATCGTAGTCAACTGCAACAAAAGCAAACATCAGGACACAACAAACACTCGACCTGATCAAGCGAAAGTCTAAGACATGTTACCCATTCTAAAGCATTATGTCGTTTGCAGCCAACATAACCACTTTAAGAGAATAAACATGCAAAATCACTCTTCCCGTCTCTTGGGAGAGGTAAAATCTCAATCAGGACTCTCGCTGCAAGTCACGACTCTTACGTAGTCATCCTAGGATCCAACCACAAGCCTAGGGTTTCTAAGTCCACAATGACCTACATCCTAGGCTCTGATACCACTCTAATCTGTCATGCCCCGGGGTCGAAACTGTGACCCGGGCCCGCCAATAGATCCGCCGCCCATATGGGAAGCCCCGCATAGACGAAGCATTCAACCTGTAAAAGATAGTACTACAGCTATGCAGATATCAGAGCGAAAAATAAATTGTTGTAAATATAAAATCCAACTACTGTACAACTGGGGTAAAATACAAGATCCATATCCCAAATACAATGGTACAAAATCTGATCTATAGGAAAAGTACAAATAAAAGATCCTCCTATGCAACATCTATGAATCCAAAAAGGAAGATAACTAAAACAAGAAATAGAGCAGAGTACAGTAAAATCCCACAACCCGGGATAATACACTTATCTCACCAAAATGAACTACACTGGTAGGGATCTATCTCGTGACTCCTTGTCCTCGGTCCGTCAAGCCAGCTAGAGCAGGAACGGAAATGGTAAGCCTATGCAAAATTGTCACCGACGGAGGGTGTGAGAACTACATCCTACAGTAGTTCTCAGTGGGTACAGTCTTTAAGACCAAGGGTCTGCCCACTAAGTATACTAGAGGCAAAAGATAATAGAATACTGAAATGAAAGGATAAGCTGGAAAGAAATCTACAGCTATCATGCCTCTATCTATCATGCTCAATGGGGAAAAATAGATGATGATATGTAACCACTCGAACACGAGGTGCTCAATCGACCCAATCGTAATCACTGCCCAAAAGGATCCAATCAAACCTGTGCCCACCTACTACCACACATCCACAAGAGAACGGAATTTACGTAGGGCGTCCCACACGGACGGCATCGACAAGTCGCGAAAACAAAATAACAGGCCCAGCTCCGGAGCGGCACTCGAGGGGAGCGACCCCACAGAGGAAGTATCCGCGCATCTCTGTCGAGCTCAATCTGGCTCATGCAGGCTATAGTCCAAATCCACGATCAATCAGATCGACAATGTCCAACTCTCAACACTAACACACTGGCTGGAGGTACTCAACAGCCGGGACCGCCGTCAACTCAAACGACTCCCAAAACAGGAATCCAACGCAACACACTAAAACTCATTGGCTGGAGATACTCCATGTGGGTTATGGAATCCAAGGATCTAAATAGAGAAAAAACTACCTAGAGGGGGGGTGAATAGGTGTAAACAATAAAACTTAGAAATCTTTGTGTAAAAAATAACCTAATGCGAAAAATAAAAATATACGCAAGATTTTACATGAAAAACTCCATCACAGGTAAAAAATCACGGGACTGATCACACGAAAAAATCCACTAAGATTAAACATGTACAAGGTGATATAACGCAATACTACGACTTAACCTTTTCCATACGCTTCGAGTAGACCTTTTCCGCAGTCCACAATGCGCCTCGATCACACGATTTGCGTTCAACTTCGAATCCACGATGTCCAACCGAATCCGCGGTCTTCACCAATTTTGGCACGAGTCGATCACACGAACGCGCCTCGCTCTGAATCCACGAAGTTGATAAACACCTTGAATCACAAGGCCACGCGAATCCACGCGCCGATTTTCCTTACGAAAATCGTTGTTTTGTTTATTGGTGGTGATGATATTTGAATACTTAGATACTCATAGAAAGACATGAAAACACTGTCTAAGTATTAATCAATTTGATTCTACAAAAGAAAGAGTTTGAGAAACCCTAGAATCAAATCGATCAATATAGAAAAAGAAACATAAGATAGACGTGTTTTCCTCTCTTTTCTATATGTGGATTATCTACGATTACTTTTTGGAATACCCTAAAAGAAGATATTAGGATTTATTTATAGGTTAGAAATCTTTTGGAAAGAGATAAGAATAAAAAACTACCTTAACTGAATTTTTCCAGCACGGCGGTCCGGACCGTATTTCATTTGATCCGGACTGTCGTCATTGACAAGAAAATTTTCAGGAAAAAGGTTCGGGGTCCGGACTGAATGGTTCTGATCCAGATTGATTCATGCGATATAACCAAAAAAAAAGTTCGGGGTCTGGACTGGATAGAGGTTGATCCGGACTAGACTTTTGCATGAACCAAACCATGTTCGGGGTCCGGACTGGATCTGCCTGATCCAGATCCATAACATATAAAATGTCCTATGCAATGAAAATTATTCCAAGTATTTCTAAACTATAAGAATGTATTCGAATCACCAAAAATATTTAATTTAACGTACCTGATCATTTTGAATCCATTATTCTTGAGATTGATGTATGTGATCTTCAAGTCTTTAACTTCAATCTTCAAGATTCAAAACACTCCACGAAATATACCAATACAAAAATCCTTAACACTCCACAACGACAACAACGAAGGGTTCGAAAATCCCGGAAGACTAATACCTACAACCCCAATCAAACGCGAACGGGCCATAGGCATAGCCTCCTGTTGTTCTCGAACCGAGAATGGAAACAACCCTTAGAACCCAGATCACTCAAACCCTCTCGGGTGAGGAAGTTGTAAGAAAGATGCTTTTTATTCCTAAATACCATTCCACTCAGACCCTCTCGGGGTGAGGATAAAAATAGCCCCCTTTTTAGAAAACCGTCTTGATTTGAGAAAACCAACTTTTTTATATTTTAGTTCTTTTGAAAATCGGTTAAAAACAAGTTTATTTTCCGAACCCCGAAGGGCCATGCCTTCACCCAATCAAACAAGAACGGGCTCCGGCGATCCCTAGAAATTCGGAAAGAAAAACACCGGTTTACTAAAATCATAAGTGTCCAAAAATATTCTGGGTTCAAGGTCCAGATATCACAAGTACACCACGGCCACAAACTCGATGGCAACAACAAATCGGAGAATACCCGACAACCCAAGACCACCGTTTACCCAAATGGTTCCCAACATAGGCAAAACACTAGCCACGGCTACCAGACTCCACTCGGCCCCCAGGCACGAGTGCGACATACATCCCACACTATCCCGACCACTCGGCCCACTACCCGGGCGAGTAAAAGCTCTATGTTCAGAAAAAGGAATGTAAGGGGTGGAAACTAGAACATAAAAGAACCTGTCACGCCCTGGGAGAGGTTTAACAGCGAAAAACAGACCTATTTTTTTTTTTTTCACAGTCTTTCCTCCCGGTACGTGGCCAGACCGCCACATATACAAGATCTCTCTATTCAAACGGATAGAGTCTCCCATGTATATGTACGACGTCGCACAACATACATACATCAACCACAACCAGTTTTTCATACACAGAGTGCTAAATAAAGAGATAAGCTAATCTTTGAATTCATACAAGAGAAGATCGCCGACACAGCATACTCTAGTTGAAAGAATAAAACCACAAGGTTTAAAGCAGTGCCTACACGACACTCAGTTTTAAAAACAGATTTCACAAACATTTTGCCGTTTGAAAAGCTCCATATTCCTCATGCAATCACACAATAATAAAACCAAATCCAAAAGACTATTATCCATCCACATAGTCTATATGTCTCGCATCCACATCACAAGGTGTCCATATCACACAATGTAGGACCCCTGAACCCCATGCAGCTTTTTCCTGTGAATCCACTATGCAAACACCTGTTGATGGTGTGTTTAGCCCATAGTGCATCAAAGGGATGCCACAGATGGACCCTGTGAGCTTTTATTAGCTGGGTTGGCCTTCGGCTGCTTTTGCCGAATTTTAGAAAAGGATTTAGGCCAAACGGAGGTTGGATTTGGATTCAGCGCAGAAAAATGCTTGAAAACGGCTATTTGCTTGTTAAATTCTGAGTCCGGATGCCCAAAAACGGACTCCCGGAAGTTTTACTGAATTTTTGGTGCATGGGGGAGCCGTGGACCGGCGGGGGTGCCATGTGGTAGGGCCTGATTGGCCGGCGCACGCGGCCTGGTCCACGGAGAGTCGGGGGAGAGGCCGGGGTGCATCGCGGGAGGCGTGGACTGACGGGTGTACACGTGGCAGCGCCAGATTGGGCGGCCCACGCGCGCTCGGTCCACGGGGGCGCGCGGGGGAGCGTGGACCGGGGCTTGCCACGTGGCGGCTCCGGGTTGGCGGGTCCACAGGCGCGCGGTTCACGCAGCGCGCGGGAGCAGGCGTCGGGGGCAGGTGTCGTACGCGGGGCAGGTCAGGGCAGGTGGCGTGCGCCACGTGGCGCCTGCTAATTCGCGGGCGCCACCTACCGCGCTGACCGCAGGCGGGGCCACGTGGCGGGCGCTGGCGGGGCTTGCACGGCTGTCCCGTGTTCGGCGGACACGTGTGAAGCCCCAAGGCGGGTTGGACGGCTGCGGGGTTCGGTCGGATCCCGTGCGATGGGACGGGCCGGGCTGGGCCGCACTGTGCGCGCCCGAAAATTGGCGGGCCGGGCCGCACTGTGCGCGCCCGAAAATCGGGCGGGCCGGACCGGGCGCCCAGAAATTGGGACAATTTCGGTATTTTCAAAATTGTTCCCCACTGTCTATAAATAGCAGCCCGAGGTGCCTTTTTGGAGGTTTTTCTCCCATTTTCGAGCCTCCTCTGCCCGAGCTCCCTTAAGGTGATTTGTTCTTCTCTAAGTTCTTGATCCACCTGCAAAGTTTTGGAATTTTTAGGAGCTCGCATCCCTAGGTTCCAGATTTTACGGCGCGGTGCGACGTTGCATTCCCGGTGTTCTTCTTCGTCGCAGTTCGGTGTAAATTTTTCCCTGGGCTACCCCGACATTCTTTTTCAGCGATTCTTGCACCGGCATACTCCTAAGAGGTAGGGCTTCATCTTTCTTATTGATCGCGCTTTTCCGTTTCGAGTTTTTGGCATGGATCCGAGGCATCACTGTGACCTATTTTCTGTGTGGCTTTTTGGGACAGCATCGGAGTGTTTTGGCCATATCTTCGCGTACGAGCGTCAGACGGAAACGTGCTTGTACAACTTTTTCATCTACAGATCGCAAGGAACGCGCTCGTATTTTTCTTGGATTTTTTAAAGATTTATTTGGAGGTAAAAATCCCTGTTTCTCTGTGTACAGTGCTACAGTTTTTGATGCAGATTTTGTTTGAGTGTACCACCTTGCCGAATTTATATCTTGACTTACCAAACTCAGATTTGGGCGTCCAAGCAGCCGTTTCGAAGGTATCGACGCGAGGATCGCTGTGATATTTTTCTAGGAATTTTCTGGACATTTTCAGCAGGTGAAATTTAGGCATCTTTGGGACTGAGTTTGTATGTGGCGGTAAGAACAGTTTTGGGAACTTACATGTATTGTGGACTTTGTGTTGTACCCAGGAGAGTTGCGGGTATTGCTGGACTCATTGGAGTAGGAGATTTGGATTTACCTGGTATTTTCAGCTGTTGGGATTTGGACGGACAGCACTTCAGGTGGGTGGTTGTTGTACTCCTCTCCTTTGGTATGCCCACTAGGAATATCAGAGTGACCCAATGTTAGTGATGCTGAGTTTATTGTTGGTAGCCTTGCATGCACTAGGAAATTAATTAATTGATAATTAATCCATGATGGTGATATTTTTGGCATGATGTTGATAGCGTGATCACTCTATGTAGTCGCTTAATTATTCTGGACAGCATGTTTAGGGGCAGGATAGCAATTAATGACTTTAAATTAATGATCATTCCAATGAGACTGTAATCTTTGCTTTTGTTGCTTTATTTTGATTACTCTTGTAAAATAGACTAAAATACTGGGGCAATTGCATGTTTAAACTGGTCACTTAGCTAAGTCACTTTTTACTGCTACACTATCTTCTGAGATTTGACTTAGGAGAAACCATGCTTTCATTTCTTTCTCCATCTTTTAGACTTCTGAGATAGCATGCTCGGGTTCGAGCGGGGGTTGGAATAGTATAGTCAGGTTGCTGGGAGTTTGGGACAGGCTGGCTTTATGACAGGGTATTGCGGCAACCACGGATTTTGGGTGGTTGACCGGGTTATACTGTTGCATCAGATTGGGTGAGGGGGATCGGGCTATCTTTTGTGGAGGGTTTTTCCCACTTGATTTGAGTCACGATCCAGTCCTCCTATATCAGGTTACTTGTGAATATTTACTTTTCCTCGTGTGGGTCGCTCCCCACGAGTGCCACTCCGGAGTGCGCGGCAGACAGACTTTGAGTCCTTGAGACTCCTTTGCTTCGGTGTTATGCGTAGGCTAGTATACCCGTCGCGGCAGAGCAGGCAGTACCAGTGTCCACTGGTGGTCAGATTGGGTTATTTTGTCGGGCTTCTAGATACTGATGCATACCTTTTTCCATTCATGCTTGCTTGACATGTAGAGGCATATTAGGGGTAGCACTTTATCAGTTGTTATACTTAGTTTTTCCCCCTTTTCTTCCCTTTTTGCCTCTGGTTCACCTGGTGGGCATGTCTGAGTTGAGGCTTTACCCACTAGGGGAGGCTACTGTTTATAGTAGTACTTACCCCCATTGTCTTTTCTTCGTTTCTTTTTCCTCCTTGTTTTGCAGAGTCCTCTGCGGGAGTTGCTGGGCCGTCAGCAGCTGATCGAGGTAAGAGGATTGCGGATTAGATAGCGAGCCACCCGAGTGATGTTAGTTGGAGCTTTTGGTGTACCCGGTTTTCTCAGACAGTTCTTTTCTATTTCTTTTTGGGTCTGGCTTTTGCCAGCTATTTGTATATTTGTGGTGAGCTGGGAGAGATGTTTGTATTTATTTTTACAGTTGTACTTTATTTACTTCCAGCTTCTGTCTGAGATACAGTAGTTTTAGTTCAGCTCTGATTCTTATGCTCTTTTATTATTATCTCTTATATTTGACCAGGTTGCCGACGCTTCGTGTATGCGGGAAATACCGCATGCACGGCGGATCTGTAGACGGGCCCGGGTTCTGGTTTACACCCGGGGCGTGACAGATTAAGTTGGTATCAGAGCTTAGGGATAGGTCAGTTGGGACTTAGGAAACCCTAGGCTTTTGGACAGACCCTAGGATGATAGGGCGTGAGTGGCGTGACATTTTGCGAAAGTCGGTGATTTTTATAGTTAACTCTTCCTGTGAGTGAAGAGAGATCGACATAGTCTATTTCTGTTGAACCATTATGTTGGCTGCAGACAACATAAGGTTACAGAAATAGGGGGATGTCTTTTGACTTTCACCAGATTGGGTCGTGTGGGGTTTTGTTGCTGATGTTTGGTTTCTTGTGGCAGGATGCCTCCTCGACGCCGGATTCCTACTCGGGACACTCCTTTACCCCCTGATGAGCCAGAGCAGTCCAGACCCTCTGAGCTTAGCGAGCTGAGGGCCTTGGTGGCCCAGTTGGCGGAGGGTCAGCGCCAACAGGAGTAGAGGATGGACCAGTTCCTTGCCCAGAGAGAGGCACCACCCTCGGCTGTTCCTGAGGCCCCTGTGCCCCCTGTTGCACCTTCTGTGCCATCGGCGCCATCTTCTAGTAGTGGGGCTCCAGGAGCTATCTGTTACGGCTTTTTGGTGTTGGCACATTTCGTGAGTCAAGTCAGTAAGTTGAGTCGGAGTCTTAAAGGGATCAATTTGTCAAATCAGCCTTCGAAGACTCGTTGAAGATTCAACATGAGCCCAAGTCAACTCTCAGGTATGATTAAATATAGCTCATGGTGATTAAAGTTCATTTATAATCATTGGAAACAGAAAATTAATGAAAACCGGTTTAGACTTGGTTTTAGGAACTTGGTTTTAACTTATAACTTGTTTTAAGTTTGGACTCCGGTACTGGGTTTGTTTTGGATAAAGTTTATCTTGGAAAAATCAGTTTTTACATTGCGTACCGGAACCACACTTGAAGTTCCTCTAACCCGACACAGAATTTTCTGTAAATTGCATTGCGTACCGGAACACGAACTCGCGTACCGGAACACAATAGAAAAATCTGTGTTTTGCACCATTGCGTACCGGAACACGATATTTGGTACCGGTACACAATGCCCTCTCGGGAAAAGTTTCCTAAACCGACTCTAATATGTTTCCAAGGGCTATAAATAGACATTTAGGGTTTCTCAAAAACGTGGGGGTTCAATACCGATCAATTTATAAAACACTTGAGAGCAACCCTAGAGGCTAGGTTTTTATCGTTCTTCTTTATAGCCTCTTTTAGGTCAATTCGACGGTTCTTCCAAGATCTTTCTTTTGTCGAATTGATCTAATCTTTGCTTAGAGATTTTTCCCATGGATCTTCATTGATAATCTAAGCAAAGGATCACCATCGAAGCCAATATTCTTACCGGCTGAGTTTGCGTCGTGGATTCGACGTGGCACCGTGGATTCGGTGTGTTGAAGGCGTTTCGTGGATTCGAAACGTGTGCTCGTGGATTCGAGTGGCGTTCGTGGATTCGAACGTGTGCAGTGGACGTGCAAACGGTGGAGCGCAAGGTCCGAAGAAATTGAAGGAGGGGTTGAATCCGTGGAGACGGTAATCACCTTGTTATTCTTCGTTTCTTAGTGGATTGTTATTGCGTGGACATCCAACCGGTCAGCGCAAGGTCCGAAGAACTTGAAGGAGGGGTCGAGTCCGTGGAGTCGGTAATCACCTTGTTATTCTTCAATTCTTAGTGGATTGTTATTGCGTGTTGGTCCCGTGGTTTTTCTCCTGGATTGGAGTTTCCACGTAAATCTCGGTGTGTTGATTTTTATTTTCCGCATTGATTTTTTATTTTTGCACTGAGATTGGTTTTTATAATATTACACCTATTCACCCCCCTCTAGGTGTTTGATAGTACCTATTTAGATCCTTGTGGATCCTAAATAACTCTACAATTGGTATCAGAGCGGGTTTTAGGTTTATCTATCATAATGGGTGAAAGTGGTAATATTTTTAGACCTCCTCTTTTTGATGGGACCAATTATGCATATTGGAAAATGCGGATGAGAGCTTTTCTCATCTCTATTGATGAGCGGGTATGGCAAACCGTTGAATACGGTTGGGTGCATCCTGTTGAGGAAGTAGGAAATTCTACTACCCCAAAACCTCGCTCTAGATGGTCTAAAGAGGAAATCGAAAGATCTTCTTACAATGGGAAAGGTATGAACGCTTTTTAATTCTCTTTCCTCGACTGAATTTTTGAGAATTTCCGCGTGTGAAACCGCGAAGGAAATTTGGGATATTCTCAAAATTACACATGAGGGTACTAATCTTGTAAAAATTCAAAAGCTCCAGATGCTTACAAGTCAATTTGACTCTATTCATATGGAAGAGCATGAATTGTTTACAGATTATTACACTAGACTTCAAGATGTAATTAATACATGTGCTAATTTGGGAGAAAAGATCCCGGAGTCGAAAATTGTAAGAAAGATTCTTCGGACTCTTCCGGAACGGTTTAGGGCAAAGGTTACCGCCATTGAAACCGTTAGTCATCCGGATGAGATGAGTGTAGAGGAATTAGTAGGTGCTTTGCAAACTTATGAGATGACTTTTCCTACTAATCAAAATTCTTCCAAGTCTTCTTCTAAGCTTACAGGTATTGCATTCAAATCAACAAAGGAAGAAGATGACGAATCGAGTTCCGACGATGAAATCTCTTTTGCCGATTTTGAAGAACAACTGGCGCGGATCACAAAGAAATTTCGTCGGAAATTTTGGAAGAATCGAACCGATGGATCTTCATCCACGAAACCATCTAAAGGATCATCGGGTTCTAAATCCTCTAAACTCAAAGGCGTTGCAAAACCTTCTAAAGAAAAAGAAAACGATGATTTCGAAGGGGAAATCCGATGCTATCGATGTAGAGGCTACGGCCATATTTCAACGGATTGTCCTTCTAAGAAATCATACAAAAAGAAGGCTTTGCAAGCAAATACTTGGGACGATTCTAGTTACGATGAATCGACCTCAAGTGAAGAGGAAAAAGAAAAAATTGTTGCTTTTCATGCCTCTCAAATTCCCTCTTCTAATTTGTGCTTATCATCTTTAGTCACTGACTCTATTCCTTTGATTTTGCATGAAACATCAACATCCGGAGGAGAGTCATCAAGTGAGGGGGAGTCGGACGAAGAAGAACTCGTTGAGGCATACCAACAACTTCTTGCGGAATCAAAGAAGATGGCCAAACTTAACAAGAAGTTGAGGAAGCAACGACATGAAGTTCAAGACGAGAATCAAGCTTTAAAGATCAAACTTCATGATCTCGAGGAGGAACATGGACGGGTTTTAGACAACAATAGAATCCTCCAAGAAAAGCTAAACCAATCGGAGACAAACGCTAAATCATATATGGACAAGGTTGGTTTTCTTGAAAAGCAGTTTGAAGAAATTCATGTCACCAACCAAGCTTTGACCAAGCAAGTTCATCAACTTAAATCCGACATACAAAGGCTTTCAACCGGTTCCAAGAAACTTAATTGTATGTCCGGATTAGGTCAAGCAAGCAAGGTTGGTTTGGGATTTAAAAAGGACCAAACTGCACATGCTTCAAGTTCCACAATAAAATCGAAAGGAAGGACATGTCACCTTTGTGGACTTGAAGGACATTTGGTGAAGAATTGCCCGAAAAAGAGAAAGAAGAATTCTTCGGCAACTTCATCTACAGAGCGAACTCAACGGATTCAAAAGACATATCAAGTCAAAGGAGTTCACTCAACCCACCAAAGGTCCGAGCCGCAACATCAATCTTTCAAGTGGATCACTGCACGGCAAAGACCTAAGGTGGACCAACAGTCAAAGCTACCAACCCCCGGGCACAACGAATCAAGACAACCCAAAATCCAGCGATTTTGGATTCGGAAAGGTGATATCTTTCCTTGTCTTAAGTTCTAAATAGCTTATGACTGTGTGTAATGCTTTGATTGGTTTTCCCTTCATATTTTTCTTAATCTCTGCATTACATGTTTTTCGATGCTCTTTGTTTTTATACTTTGTTCTTGAACAAAAGGGTTTCTAACGAACAAGTGCATTGAATAAAAAGGGGCTTCACGTTCATTCACTCCAAATTAAATTTTTCTTGGATTATCAACTTGACTCCATATTCATAATCTTGAAGACACTTCATTTAAAGGAGTTGTTTAATTGAGCATTGGCTAAATTGACTTTAATTGCATCCTTTCACGCATTTAGAAATTTATTATGCTTTTGATATCATAATATTTCAATGTTGCAATGATCATTTATGTTAATTAATTCATCTTTTAAGTGATCAAAGTCAATTTCTCTCTCAATGATCTCTTGGTATAGTCATTATCATATTTGATTGCTTAGTCGAGTATGAATTGCGAGATCAATCTTTGGTTGAATACCTTATATATTAAATAATTGATAGCCAATTGAGGGGGAGTCAATGAAATGTAAATATGCTCAAAAGATGTGGAAAGAGTTACATCCCAATGAGGAGTGTGAAAACTACCACCACATGGAGGAAAAGAAAAAGAAAAAGATACTCCATGAATGCAAAGCAAATTTTTGTTTCAAAAATGTTGATGAAATGCATAATGAAATATTTGACTCAGTCATATTTCATGGTTGGTATAAGGTGGGATTTTTGTTAAAAGATGCTCGAAGAGCCACTCCTTCAATAGATTGTCTAGATATATTATCTAACTTATCGGGGATTTCAAACATCTATTGATCTTTGTACTTCATTTTCTTTACCAAAATTGATGATTTGATAAAGGCATTACTCATAAGATCAGGTTAGATGTAATTGAAAGTGTTCAACTTTAAGAGTTTTAATTTCCATCAATTTTCGTTTCATTTTTGAGTATTTGTGATAGATTTGGTATAATCTATTTCTTGTTGCATGAAACGATGACTTTTGTTTAAAGTTGATACGCTAAAGTGCTTACATACTCTTTCTGATTATTATTTTTCTAAATTATTCTAATGAAAGAAATTTGGATTGAATGACATCTATGCAAATTCTTTGTTCTTCAAAGCACTTAAATGGTTTTCTTGATGGAATACAAATCGGTATTTGAAAAGATTTCAAAATTTGGATTTGTTTCAAGAAATTTTTGCTTTTTGGCTCTGTTGTTCCGGTACCTGCTGTTTAGTACCTGAAAATCCAATCCGGATTAGAAAATCCAATCCGGATCCCGAATGTGAATTTTTTTGGTTTTTCACTGGCGTACCGGTACTACTCTTTTAGTACCGGAACTACTTTACGGATCCGGATTACCCCCTGTTTTACAATCCGGAACCCGAACGAAGGTTTTTCGATTTTTTACACTACGTACCGGTACGCGACTCCTTGTACCGGTACGCGGACTGGAATTCTTTATATTCCGAAACAACAATGTTTTTATTTCATCTCTCCCACTTCAAAACCCTCCCTCTCTCTCTCTAAAACATCTCTAAGGGGTTTTTCCTCAAGATCAAGTGATTTGTTGCACTCATTTGTAAGTTTCTACTTAGATCTTGGTTTCTCTAACTTCAAAACCCTAGTTTTTAGGTTTTGATGTTTTATTTTGGTTTTTTTTTGAGTTGATCCTTACTCCAAATGAAATCTCTTGCTTAAATCACTCTTAATTCATGTTTAGAACATAAATGGTTGTTCTCTATGCGATTAGATTCATGTTTCCATGCTTATTTGCTTGAATCTAACATTTTCATGTGTTCTTAACATAGAAAAAATTGAGAATTAGGGCTTTTTGATGTAAATGAATTTTGAATGATGAATCATCACTTGTGACATGTTTAGAATGTTTCTTAGACATGTTTAAGCCTTTCTATAAGATCAAATCATAGTGCATTGTGTTCTTTGTAGGAAATGGCATGTTCATGGCTTCTTGCACTAGTGATCTTAATGGCCACTGGAAGTGGACGTGGTCGTGGTTCTGGAAAGAAGAAGGCTATCAAACGATCACGCAACGAGGATTCAACTAACTCAGATTCTGAAAATTCCTCAGAATATGAAGAAGAAACAGTTCAAGGAAAGGGAAAAGCACCTATGGCTCCACGGAAAAAGAAGGGTGCGGATTCTCCTCCGCGTAGAAGTACCGGTGGACCGGTAATACGCGACCGCTCTCAACGGAGATCTAATGTTGATGAAAGTGAACCGCATGTGAGTGCAAAACGCCGTGCTAGATTTGCAAACCGCACATGCATTGGAGAGCGACACGTGAACTTTAATGAGCTATGTCGTGAGGTGCCAGACTTTGCAAGGATTTTGGAACGAAGCCATATTCGGCCACTTGGCAGCGTTCAACCTAAGATGGGTTTTTGTGTGGAGATCATCAGGGAATTCTACATGCAAGGTAACATACTTCAAAAAGACCATGACACCGGGGCCTTCGTCTTTGAAACAACAGTTAGAGGCGTCAAGTTTGACATTACTCCAGCAGTAATTGGTGCAAACCTTGGATTAGCTGTTGACACTACTGGTCTTTATTATACTGATGGAAACTTCCTACATGATACCCATTGGGATATGGTTGTGGACTCTATTTGCAAGACAGGGACGCACACGAACAGATCATATGTTGAATCAAAGGACCTAAAACCAGAGTATCATATTTTGTCCTTAATCGTATGCTACAACCTATTGCCCACACTGGGGACCAAAAGGATTCGATGGGATCGATTGTTACTTCTCTTTCTCCTTGGTCACCCGGAAAGTGCAAATGGAATTAACACCAACATTCCATTTCTCATTTGGCAGCAGATGGTGCATGTCATTGAAGGATCTAGACAACGTGACTTTCTACCGTATCCGATCTTGATTACGCGTATTCTGGAAGATCACGGAGTGGACATTACTTGTGCCAAATATGATTATGGCTTGGGGGCAATTGATGGAATCACTTTAGCCAAGTCAATTAGCACTTTGAAGACTTTTGGGCATACAAAAGCCTATGCAAGTGAAGCGACAGTGAGTGCACCACCTCGTCAAGAATCTCCTGAACCAGATGAGGTTGTAACTCTTCAAACCCTGCATCGGGATGTTCGTTCACTAAAGAAAAGGATGGAGCAAAGGATGGAGCGAGGCTTCAAGAAACTTGAGGATAGCTTAAAGAAAATCTTCGATATCCTTGGATGCAAACATGATGATGTGGTCACTGGAGCAACTGCACCGAGTACATCTCACAGACCTACATCACATGAGGACGATGAAGATTTAGATCAGGATGAGTGATCTCTTTACCTTCTTGTTTTTGCTTTTTAGTTTCTTTTCACTTTGTGTTGAACAAGAACTCTAATGGGCATGTAACTAAGAACTTATCCTTCTAGTATGTTCTCTTTTTGTTTCTATTAACTGTTTGACAATTTGTGACAAAAAGGGGGAGAACGGAAATGATCGTAGGGGGAGAACACGATCACAAAGGGGGAGAACATGGAGAACATGTTGGAGATGCTCAAAATAGGGGGAGACATTGAAAGAGCCGAAAAACAAAAGAACCAAAAGGAAGACGGATCAAATGTAGGATTTTAATTTCTAACGACTAACATTTGATTGTGTTTGGAGTTTTGTTTTTGCAGGAATTACATCACTTTAAGACTCCAAGTCCTAAGTCATAGAGTTTGTTCTAGGACTGTTTGGTTCAAATGTATTTTGTATTTATTGGATCTTTCACGCAAAGAAAATCAATGTTCTGGTGATGACATTGAATTTCGATCTTTTGGTTTAAGATGAGTGACTTGAGAGTTTTTATGTATTTTTGGGTTTTGTCACGAAATTGCCAAAGGGGGAGATTGTTACGGCTTTTTGGTGTTGGCACATTTCGTGAGTCAAGTCAGTAAGTTGAGTCGGAGTCTTAAAGGGATCAATTTGTCAAATCAGCCTTCGAAGACTCGTTGAAGATTCAACATGAGCCCAAGTCAACTCTCAGGTATGATTAAATATAGCTCATGGTGATTAAAGTTCATTTATAATCATTGGAAACAGAAAATTAATGAAAACCGGTTTAGACTTGGTTTTAGGAACTTGGTTTTAACTTATAACTTGTTTTAAGTTTGGACTCCGGTACTGGGTTTGTTTTGGATAAAGTTTATCTTGGAAAAATCAGTTTTTACATTGCGTACCGGAACCACACTTGAAGTTCCTCTAACCCGACACAGAATTTTCTGTAAATTGCATTGCGTACCGGAACACGGACTCGCGTACCGGAACACAATAGAAAAATCTGTGTTTTGCACCATTGCGTACCGGAACACGATATTTGGTACCGGTACACAATGCCCTCTCGGGAAAAGTTTCCTAAACCGACTCTAATATGTTTCCAAGGGCTATAAATAGACATTTAGGGTTTCTCAAAACGTGGGGTTCAATACCGATCAATTTATAAAACACTTGAGAGCAACCCTAGAGGCTAGGTTTTTATCGTTCTTCTTTATAGCCTCTTTTAGGTCAATTCGACGGTTCTTCCAAGATCTTTCTTTTGTCGAATTGATCTAATCTTTGCTTAGAGATTTTTCCCATGGATCTTCATTGATAATCTAAGCAAAGGATCACCATCGAAGCCAATATTCTTACCGGCTGAGTTTGCGTCGTGGATTCGACGTGGCACCGTGGATTCGGTGTGTTGAAGGCGTTTCGTGGATTCGAAACGTGTGCTCGTGGATTCGAGTGGCGTTCGTGGATTCGAACGTGTGCAGTGGACGTGCAAACGGTGGAGCGCAAGGTCCGAAGAAATTGAAGGAGGGGTTGAATCCGTGGAGACGGTAATCACCTTGTTATTCTTCGTTTCTTAGTGGATTGTTATTGCGTGGACATCCAACCGGTCAGCGCAAGGTCCGAAGAACTTGAAGGAGGGGTCGAGTCCGTGGAGTCGGTAATCACCTTGTTATTCTTCAATTCTTAGTGGATTGTTATTGCGTGTTGGTCCCGTGGTTTTTCTCCTGGATTGGAGTTTCCACGTAAATCTCGGTGTGTTGATTTTTATTTCCGCATTGATTTTTTATTTTTGCACTGAGATTGGTTTTTATAATATTACACCTATTCACCCCCCTCTAGGTGTTTGATAGTACCTATTTAGATCCTTGTGGATCCTAAATAACTCTACAATTGGTATCAGAGCGGGTTTTAGGTTTATCTATCATAATGGGTGAAAGTGGTAATATTTTTAGACCTCCTCTTTTTGATGGGACCAATTTTGCATATTGGAAAATGCGGATGAGAGCTTTTCTCATCTCTATTGATGAGCGGGTATGGCAAACCGTTGAATACGGTTGGGTGCATCCTGTTGAGGAAGTAGGAAATTCTACTACCCCAAAACCTCGCTCAAGATGGTCTAAAGAGGAAATCGAAAGATCTTCTTACAATGGGAAAGGTATGAACGCTCTTTTTAATTCTCTTTCCTCGACTGAATTTTTGAGAATTTCCGCGTGTGAAACCGCGAAGGAAATTTGGGATATTCTCAAAATTACACATGAGGGTACTAATCTTGTAAAAATTCAAAAGCTCCAGATGCTTACTAGTCAATTTGACTCTATTCATATGGAAGAGCATGAATTGTTTACAGATTATTACACTAGACTTCAAGATGTAATTAATACATGTGCTAATTTGGGAGAAAAGATCCCGGAGTCGAAAATTGTAAGAAAGATTCTTCGAACTCTTCCGGAACGGTTTAGGGCAAAGGTTACCGCCATTGAAACCGTTAGTCATCCGGATGAGATGAGTGTAGAGGAATTAGTAGGTGCTTTGCAAACTTATGAGATGACTTTTCCTACTAATCAAAATTCTTCCAAGTCTTCTTCTAAGCTTACAGGTATTGCATTCAAATCAACAAAGGAAGAAGATGACGAATCGAGTTCCGACGATGAAATCTCTTTTGCCGATTTTGAAGAACAACTGGCGCGGATCACAAAGAAATTTCGTCAGAAATTTTGGAAGAATCGAACCGATGGATCTTCATCCACGAAACCATCTAAAGGATCATCGGGTTCTAAATCCTCTAAACTCAAAGGCGTTGCAAAACCTTCTAAAGAAAAAGAAAACGATGATTTCGAAGGGGAAATCCGATGCTATCGATGTAGAGGCTACGGCCATATTTCAACGGATTGTCCTTCTAAGAAATCATACAAAAAGAAGGCTTTGCAAGCAAATACTTGGGACGATTCTAGTTACGATGAATCGACCTCAAGTGAAGAGGAAAAAGAAAAAATTGTTGCTTTTCATGCCTCTCAAACTCCCTCTTCTAATTTGTGTTTAGCATCTTTAATCACTGACTCTATTCCTTTAATTTTGCATGAAACATCAACATCCGGAGGAGAGTCAACAAGTGAGGGGGAGTCGGACGAAGAAGAACTCGTTGAGGCATACCAACAACTTCTTGCGGAATCAAAGAAGATGGCCATTCGTCGCTCGTGACGGTCCGCACCAGGTGGAGTTGTTCGAGGCAGGCCTCCGTCCAGAGATTTACACATTAGTGCATGCCCAGAGGTTTCAGACCCTTGAGGCGGCCGCAGAGCATGCACAGTGGGTTGAGAGAGGGAATCAGGTGGTAGCTAGACGGAGGGGCGCGGTCGCGGAGAGTTCCGACAGGAAGCGACCAGCCCCTGATGACGGGGGACAGGCCAGTTCATGGAGACCACCACGACCGTCGCAGCCTCAGTCTTACGACCGTGGGCGTTCTGAGAGGAGAGGGCCAGGTGGACCCCAGAGACCGCCGCAGCATCAGCAGCAGCATCAGCAACAGAGATCACAGCCGAGGCAGCAACGATCTCAGCAGCAGTCCTCGAGGCAGCAGCAGCAGCCGAGACAGCCCCGATCTTCTAACAGATGCATCTTCTGTGGGGGTCAGCATGCCGCCGGCACTTGTGATCAGAGGTGGGGTCGATGTTTTAGATGCGGAAAGTCGGGACATGTGCGAGCTACCTGCCCCCTTACTACTTCCTCGGCGCCTTCTTCGGCATCGGCTCCATATTCCCCTCAGCAGCAGCGGCCACCAGCTCAGGGGCCTTATGCTCCAGCGAGCAGGCTGTCCACCTCTTATCCCACCGATTTCCGACCTCCAGCATCGAGCGGGCGGGTATATGCCGCCCAGTTAGCAGATTCTTCAGCGGCAGATCAGGTGGTGGCAGGTATTATCCTACTCTTTGGTATTAGGACTCGCACTTTATTCGACACTGGAGCATCTCATTCTTTCATTAGTCGAGCATTTGCATCCCTTCATGGGTTAGAGATAGAGTCCTTGTCGCATGCATTAGAGGTGCGGATTCCTGATCACGTTTTGCATGTCGAGGAGCGTTGTGTGGCTTGCCCGGTGCAGTTGGGGCCTTGGATATTGCCTGCAGACTTGCTTGTCTTGCAGCAGCTCCAGGATTTTGACTTGGTGTTAGGGATGGATTGGCTGTCACGGTATTCCGCCACTATCGACTGCAGAGAGAGGACGGTGACTCTTCACGAGCCAGGACAGGAGGAGTTCATCTTCAGAGGTTGCCAGAGCACGCTGTTTGCAGCGACTATTTCCTCGGCGAGAGCTAGACGGATGATGAGCAGAGGTTGCACGGCCTTTCTGGCCACTGTTGTGGAGGTGCCTACGGCGGCACTGGGACTCGAGGATATCCCTATTGTCCGCGAGTTCCCAGATGTGTTTCCCCCAGAGTTGACGACGATGCCGCTGGAGAAGGAGATAGAGTTTGTGATTGATGTGGTTCCAGGGACTGCACCAATCTCAAAGGCACCCTATAGGATGGCGCCTGTCGAGTTGCGGGAGTTGAAGGCCCAGCTTCAGGATTTGTTGGACAGGGGCTTTATCAGGCCCAGTGTTTCTCCGTGGGGAGCGCCTGTATTGTTTGTGAAGAAGAAGGATGGGTCGCTTCGATTATGTGTGGATTTTAGGGAGTTGAATAAAGTGACCATTCGGAACAAGTATCCCCTCCCCCGGATAGATGATTTGTTTGATCGGTTGCAGGGAGCGTCTGTGTTCTCGAAGATTGATCTGCAGTCCGGTTACCACCAGCTGAGGGTGAGGGCCGAGGACATCTCCAAAACAGCATTCAGATCGCGGTACGGGCATTATGAGTTTACGGTGATGCCTTTTGGGTTGACTAATGCCCCTGCCGCATTCATGGATTTGAAGAACAGGATATTTCAGCCATTTTTGGACCGGTTTATGGTGGTGTTTATTGATGATATACTGATCTATTCCCGGAGTGATGTGGAGCACGAGCAGCACTTGAGGACTGTGCTACAGCTTCTGCGAGAGAAGAAGTTGTATGCCAAGTTTAAGAAGTGCGAGTTTTGGCTCCGGGAGGTCGCCTTTCTGGGCCACATTGTTTCAGCTGCAGGAGTGGCGGTTGATCCGGCCAAGGTGGATGCTATTCGAGATTGGCCGAGGCCGACGACTATCACCGAGGTGCGGAGTTTTCTTGGATTGGCTGGCTACTATCGGCGATTTGTGGAAGGCTTTGCGAAGCTTTCCTCTCCCCTCACACGTCTGACCAGGAAGGGGGTTAAGTTTATTTGGAGCGAGACTTGCCAGAGCTGTTTTGAGGAGCTGAAGCAGAGGTTGATGACTGCCCCGATCTTGGCTCTCCCGGTTATGGGAGAAGGATTTGTGATTTACAGCGATGCCTCTCATAGTGGTCTGGGGTGTGTGTTGATGCAGCATGGTAGGGTGATTGCCTATGCTTCCCGACAATTAAAGGACTATGAGAAAAATTACCCTACTCATGATCTTGAGCTGGCAGCGGTGATGTTTGCTCTGAAGCTGTGGCGGCATTATTTGTATGGAGAGCACTGCGAGATATACACTGATCATAAAAGCTTGAAGTATCTATTCACTCAGAAGGAGCTGAATTTGAGGCAACGCCGGTGGTTGGAGTTGTTAAAGGATTATGATTTGAGTATCCTGTATCATCTCGGCAAGGCCAATGTTGTGGCAGATGCTTTGAGTAGGAGGACGAGTCTGAGTCTGATGATCTCGCAGCAGGCGCCGTTGGTCGAGCAGATGAGGCGGTTACAGTTGGAGGTGGTATCCCCTGGTGTCTCTGCTAGACTTATGTCTTTGGTCTTGCAGCCCACTCTGTTGGACAGGATTAGGGACACTCAGAGTGAGGACCCCCACTTGACGAGGATCAGGACGCAGATTCAGGCGGATCAGATAGGGGATTTTTCTGTGGATAGCTCGGGAGTACTGCGGTACAGGGACCGAGTATGTGTGCCTATGGATCATAAGATTAGAGACTAGATTTTGAGGGAGGCCCATTATACACCTTATACCATTCATCCTGGTGGTACTAAGATGTATAAGGACTTCAAGGCACATTTTTGGTGGCCCGGAATGAAGCGGGACATTGGGAGATTTGTAGCTCATTGTTTAACTCGCCAACAAGTGAAGGCAGAGCATCGGGTTCCTGCTGGCAAGTTGCAGAGTCTTCCAATTTCCGAGTGGAAGTGGGACCACATCACTATGAATTTCGTCACTGGATTGCCGAGGGCGCAGAGCGGGGTAGATGCGATTTGGGTTATCGTGGATAGACTCACCAAGTCTGCACATTTCATACATGTTCAGATGACTTGGCCACTAGAGCGTCTGGCGCAGTTATATTTGGATGAGGTAGTGAGGCTTCACGGTGTGCCTGCTTCGATTGTATCAGACAGGGACCCGAGATTTGTGTCGCACTTTTGGGGGAGTTTGCTGTCAGCATTGGGGACCCAGCTCAGGTTTAGCACCGCTTTCCACCTACATACCGATGGACAGTCTGAGCGCACCATATAGACCCTCGAGGATATGTTGAGAGCGTGCGTTATGGATTTTGGAGGAGGGTGGTACCGACACTTATCATTGGTTGAGTTTGCGTACAACAACAGGTATCAGGCGAGCATCCAGATGGCTCCGTTTGTGGCGTTGTATGAACGCAAGTGTCGGTCTCCCTTGTATTGGAGTGACGTGGGTGAGAGGAGGACTTTGGGACCGGATTTACTTTTGGAGGCTGAGGAGAAAGTCAGAGTTATTCGCCGACATCTTGAGACAGCCCAGAGTCGTCAGAGGAGCTACGCCGATACTCGACGGCGAGACCTAGAGTTTCAGGTTGGTGATCATGTCTTCTTGAAGGTCTCGCCCTCGAAAGGGGTCCGGAGATTTGGAGTGCGCGGGAAGCTCAGTCCCCGCTTTATTGGACCCTTTGAGGTACTTGACAGAGTTGGTCCTGTGGCATACAGAGTTGCCTTACCCCCACGCCTGGCCGGAGTTCATGATGTCTTCCACGTCTCAGCTCTGAGGAGATATGTTTTTGACCCGTCGCACGTGATTGACTTCACTTCGTTGGAGATCGGCGAGGACTTGGTCTACGAGGAGCGCCCGTTGCGAATTCTTGCTCGTGAGGTGAAAGAATTGTGCAACCGGGCCATTCCATATGTGAAGATCTTGTGGAGCAATCACGAGAAGCGAGAGGCTACTTGGGAGCTGGAGACAGAGATGAGAGATACCTACCCCTTTTTGTTCGAGACTTCTGGTTGAGGTACGTCTGTTTTGCTTTTCCTTATTTCGAGGACGAAACTTTTTTTTAGTGGGGGAGGATGTAGGACCCCTGAACCCCATGCAGCTTTTTCCCGTGAATCCACTGTGCAAACACCTGTTGATGGTGTGTTTGGCCCATAGTGCATCAAAGGGATGCCACAGATGGACCCTGTGAGCTTTTGTTAGCTGGGTTGGCCTTCGGCTGCTTTTGCCGAATTTTAGAAAAGGATTTAGGCCAAACGGAGGTTGGATTTGGATTCAGCACGGAAAAACGCTTGAAAACGGCTATTTGCTTGTTAAATTCTGAGTCCGGATGCCCAAAAAAGGACTCCCGGAAGTTTTACTGGATTTTTGGTGCATGGGGGAGCCGTGGACCGGCGGGGGTGCCACGTGGCAGGCCCTGATTGGCCGGCGCACGCGGCCTGGTCCACGGAGCGTCGGGGGAGAGGCCGGGGTGCATCGCGGGAGGCGTGGACCGGCGGGTGTACACGTGGCAGCGCCAGATTGGGCGGCCCACGCGCGCTCGGTCCACGGGGGCGCGCGGGGGAGCGTGGACCGGGGCTTGCCACGTGGCGGCTCCGGGTTGGCGGGTCCACAGGCGCGCGGTTCACGCAGCGCGCGGGAGCAGGCGTCGGGGGCAGGTGCCGTACGCGGGGCAGGTCGGGGCAGGTGGCGTGCGCCACGTGGCGCCCGCTGATTCGCGGGCGCCACCTACCGCGTTGACCGCAGGCGGGGCCACGTGGCGGGCGCTGGCGGGGCTTGCACGGCTGTCCCGTGTTCGGCGGACACGTGTCAAGCCCCAAGGCGGGTTGGACGGCTGCGGGGTTCGGTCGGATCCCGTGCGACGGGACGGGCCGGGCTGGGCCGCACTGTGCGTGCCCGAAAATTGGCGGGCCGGGCCGCACTGTGCGCGCTCGAAAATCGGGCGGGCCGGACCGGGCGCCCGGAAATTGGGACAATTTCGGTATTTTCAAAATTGTTCCCCACTGTCTATAAATAGCAGCCCGAGGTGCCTTTTTGGAGGTTTTTCTCCCATTTTCGAGCCTTCTCTGCCCGAGCTCCCTTAAGGTGATTTGTTCTTCTCTAAGTTCTTGATCCACCTGCAAAGTTTTGGAATTTTTAGGAGCTCGCATCCCGAGGTTCCAGATTTTACGGCGCGGTGCGACGTTGCATTCCCGGTGTTCTTCTTCGTCGCAGTTCGGTGTAAATTTTCCCCTGGGCTACCCCGACATTCTTTTTCAGCGATTCTTGCACCGGCATACTCCTAAGAGGTAGGGCTTCATCTTTCTTATTGATCGCGCTTTTCCGTTTCGAGTTTTTGGCATGGATCCCGAGGCATCACTGTGACCTATTTTCTGTGTGGCTTTTTGGGACAGCATCGGAGTGTTTTGGCCATATCTTCGCGTACGAGCGTCAGACGGAAACGTGCTTTTACAACTTTTTCATCTACAGATCGCAAGAAACGCGCTGGTATTTTTCTTGGATTTTTCAGAGATTTATTTGGAGGTAAAAATCCCTGTTTCCCTGTGTACAGTGCTACAGTTTTTGATGCAGATTTTGTTTGAGTGTACCACCTTGCCGAATTTATATATTGACTTACCGAACTCAGATTTGGGCGTGCAAGCAGCCGTTTCGAAGGTATCGACGCGACGATCGCTGTGATATTTTTCTGGGAATTTTCTGGACATTTTCAGCAGGTGAAATTTAGGCATCTTTGGGACTGAGTTTGTATGTGGTGGTAAGAACAGTTTTGGGAACTTATATGTATTGTGGACTTTGTGTTGTACCCAAGAGAGTTGCGGGTATTGCTGGACTCATTGGAGTAGGAGATTTGGATTTACCTGGTATTTTCAGCTGTTGGGATTTGGACGGACAGCACTTCAGGTGGGTGGTTGTTGTACTCCTCTCCTTTGGTATGCCCACTAGGAATATCAGAGTGACCCAATGTTAGTGATGCTGAGTTTATTGTTGGTAGCCTTGCATGCACTAGGAAATTAATTAATTGATAATTAATCCATGATGGTGATATTTTTGGCATGATGTTGATAGCGTGATCACTCTATGTAGTCGCTTAATTATTCTGGACAGCATGTTTAGGGGCAGGATAGCAATTAATGACTTTAAATTAATGATCATTCCAATGAGACTGTAATCTTGGCTTTTGTTGCTTTATTTTGATTACTCTTGTAAAATAGACTAAAATACTGGGGCAATTGCATGTTTAAACTGGTCACTTAGCTAAGTCACTTTTTACTGCTACACTATCTTCTGAGATTTGACTTAGGAGAAACCATGCTTTCATTTCTTTCTCCTATCTTTTAGACTTCTGAGATAGCATGCTCGGGTTCGAGCGGGGGTTGGGATAGTATAGTCAGGTTGCTGGGAGTTTGGGACAGGCTGGCTTTATGACAGGGTATTGCGGCAACCACGGATTTTGGGTGGTTGACCGGGTTATACTGTTGCATCAGATTGGGTGAGGGGGATCGGGCTATCTTTTGTGGAGGGTTTTTCCCACTTGATTTGAGTCACGATCCAGTCCTGCTATATCAGGTTACTTGTGGATATTAACTTTTCCTCGTGTGGGTCGCTCCCCACGAGTGCCACTCCGGAGTGCGCGGCAGACAGGCTTTGAGTCCTTGAGACTCCTTTGCTTCGGTGTTATGCGTAGGCTGGTATACCCGTCGCGGCAGAGCAGGCAGTACCAGTGTCCACTGGTGGTCAGATTGGGTTATTTTGTCGGGCTTCTAGATACTGATGCATACCTTTTTCCATTCATGCTCGCTTGACATGTAGAGGCATATTAGGGGTAGCACTTTATCAGTTGTTATACTTAGTTTTTCCCCCTTTTCTTCCCTTTTTGCCTCTGGTTCACCTGGTGGGCATGTCTGAGTTGAGGCTTTACCCACTAGGGGAGGCTACTGTTTATAGTAGTACTTACCCCCATTGTCTTTTCTTTATTTCTTTTTCCTCCTTGTTTTGCAGAGTCCTCTGCGGGAGTTGCTGGGCCGTCAGCAGCTGATCGAGGTAAGAGGATTGCGGATTAGATAGCGAGCCACCCGAGTGATGTTAGTTGGAGCTTTTGGTGTACCCGGTTTTCTCAGACAGTTCTTTTCTATTTCTTTTTGGGTCTGGCTTTTGCCAGCTATTTGTATATTTGTGGTGAGCTGGGAGAGATGTTTGTATTTATTTTTATAGTTGTACTTTATTTACTTCCAGCTTCTGTCTGAGATACAGTAGTTTTAGTTCAGCTCTGATTCTTATGCTCTTTTATTATTATCTCTTATATTTGACCAGGTTGCCGACGCTTCGTGTATGCGGGAAATACCGCATGCACAGCGGATCTGTAGACGGGCCCGGGTTCTGGTTTACACCCGGGGCGTGACACACAATGTCCACATCTCATGCAAATAGTATCAACCAAATGTAATGATCAAAAGGGAGGAGTAAAAGGTCACCAAAATGACGAAAAACCGAATCACTCCCAAGGCGTAGCCTCTCCTTCGTCCCCGCCCGAACCTATCACACAGTGGAAAATCAGTGACAAAAACATAGAAAGGAAAACGAATAAAACGATGCTCAAGTGCCAAAAGATAGGTACGATAAAGTAAACAGAACATCAAACCGAAAACCAAAACTCCCAAGTAATTCTCACCGCTTTTTCTCGGTTCCCAACACGGGAACACGAGAAAACATCAACCATGCTCATCCCCCTGGCACTCAACCCCTAACTGCGTCTGCCGCAACCGCAACAACGCGAGGGCTCCCCTATCACGACAACTGTCGTGTAGAGTTCACGGGTCAACCGACCACTTCTCCGAAAAGGTACACCATTGCGGTGGACAAACCGTTGGTGTACATAACAGTGCCATGAGCCTCACGATCCTATACTTGAGGAATAAGATGCGATATGCCTCACGATCCCATACTCGTGGAAAAAGTCATGGTTCACCTCACGAACCCATACTCGTAAGATAAACCAAAAAGTTACCGAATCCGTCCATATCCTTTACGTATGTACCGTTCCGTTGTCACAAAAGTGACTATGTCCTTTCTGTCATTTTAAAATAACAATACCGAAAATAACAACAAAAGGAAGAGGAGGGTTGAACACCACCGTTCAACAACATCCCCAATCTTGGTTTTGGTTACCCACCTCTACCGACGAAGAAACAATGTTCAAAAATCCTTCCAAATCTCCTTGACTTTGACCGAACGAAAACTACACAAAAATTAATCGTTAAAAACATTCCTGTAACACAATTCCGTAAATCGTATGTCAACCCGGGATTCTGATGGCGAAAACGACAAGAACATCGTAACCAGAAACCAATTCCGTCAACGGAAACCCAAGCCCACATCAAATTCATAAATCACGGGTTAAATCGAAAAATCTGACGGCCAATAACCTAACCATACCCAACGATGGCGGATGCCAAACAACCCTAAAATCACGAAAACGGAGCAAAACAGGCCGAAACCCGAGTTGGAGCAGGGTGATGGGCCTCGGGCTGGGTTCTTTGGGCTGGGCCGGACGCGGGTGCACAAAACCAGGCGTGGACCGAGTTCATGTCACGGGGCAGCGGGCTTGTGCGCCGGCCGCACGCCAAGACATGGACCGCGTGGAGCTGGGCCGAGTTGGGCCGCGCGCAAGAGCAGGCTTGGCGCAGCTGCTGGGCCGGGCCGCGCAGAGGAGCGGAGCGTGCATCGGGTACACAGCAGGGAGCAGGGGGCCCTGTGAGCCGGCTGTAAGCCTGGCATGTGGACCGCGCTCCGTTGGGCTGGTGCAGCGGGTTGCGGGCCAGGCACGTGCGGCTGGACCGGGCACGGGCCGTGTAGGAAGATGGGCGCGCTCTAGGTTCACGCCCGAAGTAGCGGAACGCGTGGACCGGGTCCACACCATATGTCATGCCCCGGGGTCGAAACTGCGACCCGGGCTCGCCAACAGATCCGCCATCTGTACGGAAACTGCCGCACAGACGAAGCGTCTACCCTGCAAGTCAGATCTAGAGCTAAAAACATGTATCAGAGCTGAAATAAAACTAGAAGCTACAAATATCAACTGAACATCTGGATAAAATAAAAGTCCTCAATACAAAGTCTGTCTAGCTATAAGAAATAGAAACAATCCTCACAAGCCTCTCAGAATGTCCAGTACAAAAGTGGAATCATAAAATACCCCGGGTACATCTACCTTAGACTCTCAATGCTGGTAAGGAACTAATCGGCCGCGTCCTCACGTCGATCTGCTGTCTCCGTGCGATCCAAGCCGGAACAGCTGCCTCAAACCTGTCACCGCAGCGGGTGTGAGATCTACTGCAGAAGGCAGATCTCAGTGGGTACCGTCCCAATATCCACGGTATGCCCACTAAGTCTACTGGAGGCAAAACAGATAGGTATGCAGATAGATAGATAAAAGGAAAGCAGGAAATGAACTACAGCTAATAAGTAACAACATCATGCTGAACGAACTCTACTCTGACCCTGCTATGCATACACTAACACTGCTAATAATATGCCTCAAGTACTATGCTCAAGGGAAACTCATCAATGAACATGCTATGCCATCACTCTCTCAATGTCACCCAATCTCAATGACTGCCTCATAGGGTCCAGTCAAGCCTGCGCCAAACCTACTGCCACCTCATCCACACTGGGACGGGACTTACGTAGGGCGTCCCACACGGACTATCTCAAGCGAACTCTAGTGTATCAACTAGTCGCATCATCGCAGCCTCGTCAGGCTCGGTATCATCATCGCACCCGGGGCGTAGCTCGAGGGGAGCGACCCCACCGAACTCAAGTAACACATCTGTCTCACTGTCTCAATAAGCGGCACATGCAGGCTATAGTCCACGATCAAACAGATCGGTATCTCAAAGCTCGAAAACACAACTCAGTCGAAAAAGAACCTCGACTAAAATATGAATAGCCCAAACACTCTCACAGGTATGTCGGAGAACCCTCAATGACTCAATCTGATAATGCACGACCATGGCTGAGTCGGGAAACCTCCACGACTCAATCTGCCGAAACCCCAAGATCCACGAAGCTAAGTGGGAGAACCACTCCTATCACTAAATCAGAATACAACCCATGATCTAGAGTAATTTCACTATCCATAAGGAAGCTCAAATATCAAATGACACTATAATTCATCTCAAAACTCAAAAAGAGACCCGTCGGCCCCCAGGCACGAGGTCTAATGCACCCTGAATCCATGCCATACCACTGGCGAACTCATAATTTAAAAACTACCTTTGAAAATGATATTTTTCGTTAAAACGGGCTTTCTCGATTTTAAAACGATCAGGGTGCAAAAATAATGCCCAAGAACATGCGGCCTAGTGTCATATGATAACAGGAGTATACTAAAAATAATCTGGGATTCTAAATAATTTTCTAAAAATTCTCAGGCAACTATCAGATGTAAAAACAGTAAAAAGCATGATGAGTATGATCAAATTGCATTCAGGAGCATTAAAGGGCATTCCATACATTTTGGAGAAATTCCAACCCACCTGAAACGCTTTCCGCAGGCAATTGCTGAAGTCGGTGAAGTGTCGGAACCTCGAGCTGAGGAAACCTCGAAAATCGGGCTGCAATTCCCAAAAAATCCTCGGAAGCTCCAATAAATTCTCTCGAGTCCGCACAAAAATTCCGGCGCGCAACGGCTCACCCACACATCCACAACACACAAGCACACATAAACTAAGTCCATCAGCTACTACAAGGTGATTACAATTCATCTTACCTTCACATCAATCCAACTGCCAACAAAAACACAACCCACAACTCAATCTCCATGCTCACAACACACAAAAAGTTCCACAATCCATACCCTTATGCTCCTTGCCCAATTAATTTACATAACCACTTAAACCTAGATAGTTAATCCCAAGTCCATCTATATATTCAAAAGAATTACATGCTCACATAATACCATTTATCAAAAATCCACAATCCACTCTCTACAAGCTCCAATTAACAAGTTTCCCCCAACATCTGCTCACTAACAATCAAATGCACACATGACAATGTACTTGCTATCCCACATACCACACAAACTACCAGCACACTAACCCCAATTAAAAACACCAAGTCCACAGTACACATACATCTCTCACATGCATCCTCTATTATACTCACAAAAGAAATTCCACAACACCAACAAGTCCCCCATAAAAATCTGCATACTACTAATTAGATGCCCACATACATACAAGATTTTCCAAATAAGTCTCCCGTGTAAAAATCTGCATACTACTAATTAGATGCCCACATACATACAAGATTTTTCCAAACAAGTCTCCCATGAAAAAATCCGCATACTACTAATTAAATGCCCACATACACACAAGATTTTCCAAACAAGTCTTCCATGAAAAAAATCTGCATACTACTAATTAAATGCCCACATACACACAAGATTTTCCTAAATCACCCACACTTCACAACATTAACCATTTAACCCTGTACACAAGAAAAAGGAATTCCCTCTCTCAACCACTAAGCTCCATGACCTCGAGCCAATTACAACCCAAAAACTGCCGCGCACTCGATCCGGGCTCCGCGCAGCTTCTCGCCGAAAACTGATCAAACAGACGACGTCCTGGCAAAGAAACAGGAAAAACCGACGTTAAAACAGTCCAACAACGTCCCTATGCACAGCCGACGCGCGCGCGGCTCCGTCCAGCTCCAAATCAAGGCCACACAAGAGCACCCTCTCTTTTCTTTCTTTTCCTTACATTCTCCTTCTCTCGTTTCTTTCTTTCTCTTTCTCTTCTTTCTCTGGCTGAGAAGAGAGGAAGTGGGGGAGTCCATTTATAGAGGAGAGAGGGTTCACAGGGACAAGAGGAGGGTTAGAAAGTGAAAAGACCAAGTTACCCCTGCAAAAACAATCCACCAAAACTGCTCCCAGGGCAAGTCAAAGAAACAAAAGAGCAAAAGACGCGCGGGCCCAAGCTCCTGCCGCGCGGCGCCCATGCGCGCGCCCGTATGCGCGCGGCCGCTTGCTGCGCGCGCCCGCCCACAGCAATCTCACCAGCAGCGCGCGGCGCCTCCGCGCGCCCGCGCGGCGCCCTTTGCTGGTCAAACCTCCACCAACAACAACTCCAACCTCAAATCCATCAACCGAGAAGATCCAATTCAACTCCAAAAATAAAAAAAAAGCTCTCTCTCTCTCTCTCTAAAAAACTGCACAATCCTCCATGAGGCTCGACGCGCGCGCGCTCCGCTCGGCTTCCGACGGTAGGTCCACACTAAGAGCACTCCATCACCTCTCTCATTTCCCTATTTTAATTCACCTCAAAACCTCTTCTTCTTCTCCTATTTCTCCTATCTTTAAATCCTCTGTTGAAGCTTAATTCCTCTGTTTTGAAACAGGGAAGAAGATGCTTACGTGGCATGTTGCTAATTAATTAGAGGAGCATGGGTGTATGGTGCATGGTGAAAGAGAACCCCAACACACTTTCCAACACCAACACCAACACCAAAAACCAACTACACACCACTAATCAACACACTCTCTTTCAAATCCTTTCCTTCCTTTACACATCTTTCACTAATTCCTTCACAGAATACTAATAACTTAATTAATTAACCAATTAAATAATCCAATTAAGCCCCCGTCAACTCACTTTTTGGCCTCGGGGCCTCCGCACCAGTCCGGAACTTCCCAAACTCCGCTGTAATCTTAAAACAAACCTGTTCCAAGTATTTCCAAATTTTCTACACTCCACGATGAAGTCGAGGTTTCTCCGAAACCAGTCCTCTATCGGCGCACAATGCCCGGAAAACTCCGAATTAAGTCGGGGCTTCCGCGTTGATTCCGAGTCGACCCGAACTCATCTGTAACCCAATATGGAACATGCACCGGCGATTTATCCACACCACGCCATCTCACTAGGTCGATGCGCTATCCGAAATCCCGGTACTCTACACTCTCCCCTCCTTAAAAAGGTTTCGTCCTCGAAACCCAAAATAAATCCATAACTCAGGAGGGTGACTCAACCAGAAAGGGATAGGGAATCCTCAACTCATCCTCAGGCTCTCAAGTGGCCGTTCTCACTCATCACGATGGCTTCACTAATCCTTCACTCAAGGTATGATCCGTCTGCACAATTCCTTCGCTTAACGAGCAAAATTGCATCGGCTGCTCCGGATTCTCAATCCCTCGACCAACTCCAAGGAAGTGAAATCCAAAACATGAGGGGGATCAAGTACAGTTCTTCCAGCCAGATAATTACTCACGGACCAAACACCCCGCGTAAACTCAAATCAGCAAATCCCTGCGGATAGAGGCTTCCACAAATCAAGATCCCCAAAACCAAACTCTAAGCCTCTAATTGGCATAACATCTCCGTTGCTCCTAGCAACTAAAATTGCTCCAGTTCCGCAAATATAACTCTCACATTCATCCACAGAGAAAAAGTTCAACATCGGGAACAATGCTCAAATTCCAAATCTCAAATCCCAAGTTCCAAAAGTGGCAACCACGGATCGAACACCTCATTCCAAGGTTACACTGCTCGCCTAGCCAAGGCGTACTAACCATAAAGTCCTTGCCGGAATAATGATATACTATAAAATCAATCTTACAATCCCAGTAACTCTGTCCACCGGCGTTGCCTCAACCAAAACCTCCTGAGTAACCAAGTACTTCAGGTTCGAGGGTCTCTGGTTAACTCCATGCTCTCTCTATCACTGGTAAACATTTACATCCATGCTGGTATCCTCCTCAGCTCTAACTCATCCAAGCTTCACTGGCCTTGCCTAGTCCAAGAACTTCTGACCCCTGTCACTATCAGAGGCTAAAGCTACACCCCAAACGGCATCGCTCTTAGTTGGGCCCACAGTCACTCTTGCAGCTGAAAACACAAGGTCTAACAACAACACCTTCCGAAGTCAAAAGCATACTCTCACAACTTGGCGTACAACTTCTCCCCTCTTAGAAGTTGTAGAACTATCCTCAAGTGCACCTCATGCCCTAAGTCACTTCGAAAATTATCCAAATATCCACGACGGGTACTGTTACTAACCCGACCCAACACAGCTGGAATACTCACTTCCTCAGGTCCTAAAGGCAACAGGCATTAGTCAATCCACTAACCGCGATGTAAGCTCACAATGCCTCTACCGGATCTTGAACACTTTCTGGGCATAGCCCTCGGCTATTAGGCTCCATAAAGCTACCTCTCTCACAAGGGCATCTGCCGAAAATAAACCAACCAAATCTGTCTGTACTCAAACCATTAAGGAACCCTCACCGTCGTGTAGTCACAACGTGGCGTCACTGCCATGTACCAACAACATGGCATCATACTCCAGCTGTCACGCCCCGGGGTCGAAACTGCGCCCCGGGCTCGCCAACAGATCCGCCACCTATGCCAAACCCGCATAGGCGAAGCGTTCTACCTGCAAAAAGAGCTACAGCTAAACAGATATCAGAGCTAAAAGATAAAACTGCTATAGAAATAAAATCAACCACTGTACAACTGAAGATAAAACAACAAGGTCCATCTCCCAAAAATGATAATCATACAATAACCTCGAGTACAAAACTCATAGCTCAACGGGGAGATATCTCAATACAATATCAGTGTACAAGCTCTCAATACATCAAATCCTCACTACAACAGTCTCTCAAAAGAGGAAGTAAAAACCAATCTACCGACTATACCGAAGATCTCCTCAAAAGGGGGGTACCGCTACTCTCCAAAGATGGGTCTGGATCTAGCTCGCTACTCCCTCACCTGCGCACATCAACCACAGAACGGCAACACCCGCCAAGACTCTGCAAAACAAAGGAGAGAAAGGACAAAAAAAGGGGAAAACCCCCGACGGGCGTGAGAACTACGCAAAAAGGGAGTTCTCAGTGGGTATCGCCACTAGGCCCGACGATCGCCCACCAAGACTACTAGAGGCAAAGGATAATCAATGCAGTGAAACAGAAGAAAATGCTGAAGACACTCTACAGCTATCATGCCTCCATCTAAATGCTCAAATGGGGAAACTCTGATAAAGATAAGAAACACTCGCACACGAGGTGCTCAATCGACCTAATCGAGCTGACTGCCACATCGGGTCCAGTCAAACCTGCGCCCACCTACAACCACCTCCCTCTGACGGGCAGGAATTACGTAGGGCGTCCAAACGGACTAGCTCGCTATCGAGTAATGGCTCATGCAGGCTATAGTCAAAATCCATGCCCTCTCTCTCAGAACGGATAGCCTCCAGATGATCAACCTCTCGCACAATGGTCAAAGAACTTACAACGACCACGGGACCACCGTCAATCCCCAAACGGTTCCCGACAACACTGGCACTGGTCTAAACACAGCTACTAGACTCCACTCGGTCCCCCTGACACGAGTGCAATAATAAAGTAAATGCCTGTAAACTCAATCTAGTATCACCAGTGAAACTGGTACTGCCTGCTGCCGCCCTCATCATCGGGCAATAACCGCGCCGATGTGATAGCAAAAACCGTCAATAACTGTCTGGCCCCGGCCTCCGGAGGGGAACTCGAGGGGAGCGACCCACTCGAGGAAAGCACTACCGGGCAATAACCGCGCCGGTGTGATAAAAGCATCACCGGGCAATAACCGCGCCGGTGTGATAAGTAACCAAAGCAGGACTGGATCATGACTCTGATCAAAGTGGGAAAGCCCAACCACTAAAGAAAGCCTCGGTCCTCAATCAGATGCAAAAGTACTCAAATAGTGAAAACCCTGTCCACTAGAGAATTCATATACCCAATCTGGTGCATAAATAAGTGTCCGGTCAACCGCCCAATATCCGCGGTTGCCGCAAAGCCCCACAACTAACCCAACCTGTCCCAGACGCCGAGTCCCGACTACACTACCCAGACCCCTGCTCGAACCCGAGCAGCACTGACCACCTGACTAACAAAGAAGGAGAAAAGGAAAAGCATGGTTTCTCCTAAGTCAAGTTCCAATAAGTAGTGTAGCAGTAAAAGATGGCCTAGCTACATGTCCAAACAAGCATGCTTTGGTCCCCAAGAAGAATAAAGAAAATAACCCTCATGCCAAAATTATCAATGACCATACCTGTCCATAATCCTCGATCCATAATCGCTCCTCAGAGTAGAACCTGCACATAACTATATAATCCTATCCCATTGCATAAGCCAGCCTCATAAAAGGTTATGTACTAACAAGGCATAATACTTAATCATATATGGTAACCTTGCCTTAGGTAGGCTTCCACTAATCATCAACATGCATACTTGTTTAATACCAGCTATTGTACCATACACCTGCATGCAATGCTAACATATAAAGATTTAGGGAACCGTCCACCGGTTCCAGGAATAAGGCACCCACCTGAAGTGCTGACTGTCCAAATTCGTACAGCTGATAATACCAAAAATTCCAATCCCTTGATCCAACAAGTTCAGCACACCTGTAACACTCCTGGCACAATACAAAGTCCACTAAATACACTTAGGCTCCCAAATATTGCTCTTATAATCACATACAATATCTGTCCCAAAACTGTTAAATTATCACCTGCAGAAAGTGCCCAGAAAATTCCCAGAAAAAATATCACGGCGATCCTCGCGTCGATAGCTTCGCAACGGTACCTTGCACGCCCAAATCCGAGTTCTGTACAACAAGATAAAAATTCGGCAAGGGGGCACACTCATACAAAAATCTGTATTAAGGACAGATTACTGTTCACTGAGAAAACAGTAATTTTCAACTCGAAATAAAATTCACAAAAATCCAATAAAAATACGAGCGCGTTCCTTGCGATCCGTAGATGAAAAAGTTGTATAAGCTCGTTTCCGTCTGACGCTCGTGCGCAAAGATATGGCCGAAATACTCCGCCGCTGTCAAGTAAATCCACACAGAAAATGGGGTCACTGTTTGCCTCGGGATCCATGCCAAAACCTCGAAACGGGAAAGCGCGACCACAACGAAAGATGAAGTCCTACCTCTTAGGAGTCTACTGGTGCAAGAATCACAGGAAAATGATGTCGGGGTAGCCCAGGGGAGCAAAAATACTATCGCTGCGCCGAAGAAGAACACTAGAAAGCAACGTCGCGCCGCACCGTAAAATGGGGAACCTCGGGATTCGTGCCTCCTAAAATCTTGAAACTTGGCAGGGAGATCAAGCACAAAGAGATGAAAATCTTTGCTTAAGGGTGCTCGGGCTGAAGGTGAATGGGTTGGGAGATAAAGAGGGAGGAGTGGAGCTCGGGTTGGTGGCTTATATAGGCTGAAAAGAACAATTGAAGAAATACCCAACATGTCCCATTTTCCGGGCGCCCGAAAAGTTTCGGGCGCACACAGTGCGGCCCGGCCCAAGATTTCGGGCGCGCACAGTGCGGCCCGGTCCACCACACAGCCCAGTCCACCACACTCCCGGGCCCCGCTGCACCCGGAGCACCTGCACCCGCAAATGGCGACGCGCCACGTGTCCCGGCAAACCGTGCACCACGCACGTCGCGCCGTGGACCGCGCACGTCGCGGCTGACCCGGGCCGTACGGCCACCTGCCCCGCCGTACGGCCACCTGCCCCGGTCAATCAACTCCACCGGTTGCGTGGACCGGGAGCACAACACCGGACCAACCACCATACGCCACGTGTCCCCCGGTCTACCGTGCACCCGGGCCTAAACTCCGTGGACCGCGTCTGCTGCACCGGCCAACCGAAAGGCGCCACGTGGCCCGCCACCGGTGCACGACCCCCGCGGTGGACCGCGCTCCTGCCCGCGCCCTCAGCCGCCTGCCCGCGCCCTCAGTCGCCTGCCCGCGGCGGCGCCGCCGCCCGCGGACGCTGCCCGCCGCCGCCGGCCGCCGCCGGCGATCGCCGGCGACACTGTTCCGGCGTGAACAGTACCCGCAAGCTCAAAATCAACAAGTAAATAGCCCATCTTGACCGTTTTCGCGCGCTGATTCCAAATCCGGCGTCCGTTTTGCCAAATTCCAATCCTAAAATTTGCCGGAGGCTCCCAGAAAGGTATTTTTAATCCGAATTTCGCGCCGAGTCCAAATTTAATATCCATTCTATGCGGAAACACTTCTAAACATCCGACGGGGTCTTCCGGTTACCCACGTGATCCGTTTTAAGCTCCGAGTCCATCACTTGTGTCCAAATTGGCGCACGAACACCGCCGACATGCCACGTAGGCTTCCAGAAGCTGCCGGACACACTGTAGAAGCCCTGCAAAGATCCGGGTCACCACATCCTCCCCCACTAAAAGAAAGTTTCGTCCTCGAAACTAAAGCAACTCCCAAGGAGTCTCAGAACCCAGGGGTCAAAACTCAACACCGCCGTCTCCAGCTCCCAAGTCACCAATCACTCCCCGTGATTACTCCGCATCAACCACAACAGCAACAACCAGAACGGCAAAGCCCGATTGCGCAATTCCCTCACCTCACGAGCCGGAATTCGCAACGGGCGTTCCTCGTACACCAAACTCTCATAGGGCTCAAAAGAAGCGAGTCAATCACGGGCGAGGGGTCCAAAGCATAACACTCCTGAGCTGAGACACAGAAAAACCACCAAAACTCCAACAAAAGACCGGGGGAAACAGAACGACAGCCAGTGCAACACGCTCTAAAAAAAAAAAAAAAAAACTCCCAAGAGCCGACTCAACCAAAGCGACCCGAAACACACTCACACAAACACCTGCACAGAAAAGGGGCCCAAACAAGCAGGGGTTCACACTCGGTCGCCCTCAAAACTCAACCACCCAAGCTCTTCTGCTCCAGGTATCCGCCACCACAGTGGCTCTGTCGGGGTGATACTGGATGCTCATCAAAATCCAATGGTAGCTCTACAGCCACTATGGGAGGTATCACTATAACTCACAAATCCATCTCCCACCACTGACTAGGTTAAAATCGGCGCTGGTACCAATCTCATCATCTGCTCGTCAAGCTCTGCTAGCACTATCCGGTCCAAAAACTCCTCACCCCAACAATAACCGCCGATCTTGGCCAGTCTTAAATAGCATCCATTTTGGCCGGATTTCCACAGGCGCCCCTATGGCTAGAATAGGCAATCCAGGAAGCCATGCTCTCGAAGCTAAAACTTGTACTGCAACGACTTGGCATAAAGCTTCTTCCTCACAGACCTTGCCACAGCATCTACAAATGCTCCACAAGCTCAAAATCATTCGGGAAGGGGGTAAAGCCAAAATATCCCTAGAGAATGCCGCTATCAATCCGTTCAAGTCCCACTGGAAAACAGAGTTCCTCAATCTTAAAGGCAACAAGGCATTAGTCATTCCATTGGCTTTACTGTACTCACAATGCCCCTTACCGAGTCCTGAACACCATCCAGACAAAGCCCTTAGCTGAAATTCCAAATTGGGGTAGGCATCATACAATAACTGCCGGAATAACTCCATCAAAAGGCCCTAAATAATACCTGGACCTGCCTGGGCTTCAATCACAAAGGACTCTCACCGTCGTATATCAACGACATGACACTAGGTCAAACAGACCCTCTATCCGTCAAATCCACGCACCTAAGACATCATCTCTCGCAGCTCTATAGGCGATATCCAACGAGGTGCTATGAAGTTGGCGCGGTTTCCAGAATCACGTCAACCACAATCTTAATCTCCCTTTCTGGCAGCATAATCATCGGCTCAGGTGGTCTCACACCCGGGATCTCACGAGCAATAGGGATATCCTTAAGTCCCGCTGTCGCCGCAGGCACCTCTCACACTGTCGCTGTAACCTGTGTGCTCTAACAGTCTCAACAAACAAAATGCCTTCCATTATCTGCCTTGCAGAGAATCAAAGTCCTTTATCTCAGCAGTCAAACATCCTGTGGCACTACGCCAACCAATCCCAAGCACTGGGTCAACACCAAGCTGCCACAAATACCAATATGTCTGCCGGCATAACACACGGCCTCTACTGCACTGGACATAATCCACCAGCCTCCCCCACCTGCGCGATGCCAACAGTAACCTGTACCTCAAGTGCATAAGGTAACGACTCTACCTCTAGTCCATGCGGGAATGCATTATGCTCTAACTCCGACTGCTGTGATGAAATCATACCTGCGACAACTCAATCCACTACTGTGGCGCCCTCCAACCGGGTGGCACAGATTCATCAGCTCGATACAAGTGGTCGTCGCTCAGCCTGCCAAAATATCTAGAACAATCACAAAGGGAGCACGACCTCTGTCCATGCTCACACTGAGGTGCCGAATGTGGTCTCTCGCAGACCGCCAATCCACGCTACCGCTGCGCCATTCTGATAAAAGGGCTGTCGCTATCATCGGGTTCCACCCAACCCCTGACGTCTCAGAAATCCATCTGGATATCATCGTCATACGACCTAGCACAATTGACTCAAGCAATTTCTTATACAATTATCCTTACTGAGCTCACCCCTCAATCACATGTGTTACACCCCGAGCATGCCAGTTATCAATCACACAGGGTAACATCCCCCTCGGGTAAGCTTTACATAATCCATCCACAAGGATATCCACCATCCTGGAAGGGAAAACGAACATGTCTCTGCCGGCCGATCTATCCTCCATCATCTGGCATCAAACGCCTCCATCCAGAACTTGCCTCTGACAGCAGATACCCATCCAAAAGAACTGCAGCGCCAGCTCCAAAAACACTGCCTCCACCATCGAAGCACCCCAAAGTTCAAAACCTGCAAAAGATGGGCCGAACAAACGGAAAGGTATCCTGGCGCAATCCACTCTCAGCCACGCATATCCTATGCGCCTCGTCCCTCAAATCATAGAACGCGCAGTTCGACAACTGCGTAAACCCTTTTGACACCAGGAGACTCTCAAGCAGTCTCTCCATCACCACCAACCACGATCCTACCCCAAGAGGCTCCAAACTTAATCCTATGAACCAGGGGGTTTATCTGCCGAAACTGGCTCAACTGATCATTGGTGTCCCCTAGCTCATCAGCTGTCAATTATCCACCCTGTCTCGGCGCCTCGGCACCAATCATTAGCACGGAGGGGGCTACTCACTCTATTGGCGCCACAGAAATCCCTGCCGCTGAGGATACTACATCCTGGTGGTCTCAGAAGAAAAGTACTGTCGGGCTGCCCACTGCTCTGACAACTGTGTCACCAAGCTAGCTGCTCACTCCATCGCTGATATGCCTCCAACAATCCTGTCATCTGGGTCCGGAACTCTCTAACCTCAATCCGGGTATCCAACCCAAAACCAACCGCTCAGGCTCAACTGCCATGACAGGATGCACGAGGGTCCCAAACCCAGCGTCGGGGAGACACCGCTCGCCACGACGAAACCACAAATCAGCACACAACAACGCTCGACCCAATCCGGCGAAAGTCTAGAGCATGTTACCCATTCCACAGCGTTATGTTGTCTGCAGCCAACATAACTACTTAGGAGAATAAACATGCCAATCACCCCTCCCGTCCCTTGGGAGAGGAGCACGACTCAATCAGGACTCTCGCTACAAGTCACGACTCTCACGAAGTCATCCTAGGGTCCAACCACAAGCCTAGGGTTTCTAAGTCCACTATGACCTATCCCTAAGCTCTGATACCACTCTAATCTGTCACGCCCCGGGGTCGAAACTGCGCCCCGGGCTCGCCAACAGATCCGCCACCTATGCCAAACCCGCATAGGCGAAGCGTCCTACCTGCAAAAAGAGCTACAGCTAAACAGATATCAGAGCTAAAAGATAAAACTGCTATAGAAATAAAATCAACCACTGTACAACTGAAGATAAAACAACAAGGTCCATCTCCCAAAAATGATAATCATACAATAACCTCGAGTACAAAACTCATAGCTCAACGGGGAGATATCTCAATACAATATCAGTGTACAAGCTCTCAATACATCAAATCCTCACTACAACAGTCTCTCAAAAGAGGAAGTAAAAACCAATCTACCGACTATACCGAAGATCTCCTCAAAAGGGGGGTACCGCTACTCTCCAAAGATGGGTCTGGATCTAGCTCGCTACTCCCTCACCTGCGCACATCAACCACAGAACGGCAACACCCGCCAAGACTCTGCAAAACAAAGGAGAGAAAGGACAAAAAAAGGGGAAAACCCCCAACGGGCGTGAGAACTACGCAAAAAGGGAGTTCTCAGTGGGTATCGCCACTAGGCCCGACGATCGCCCACCAAGACTACTAGAGGCAAAGGATAATCAATGCAGTGAAACTGAAGAAAATGCTGAAGACACTCTACAGCTATCATGCCTCCATCTAAATGCTCAAATGGGGAAACTCTGATAAAGATAAGAAACACTCGCACACGAGGTGCTCAATCGACCCAATCGAGCTGACTGCCACATCGGGTCCAGTCAAACCTGCGCCCACCTACAACCACCTCCCTCTGACGGGCAGGAATTACGTAGGGCGTCCAAACGGACTAGCTCGCTATCGAGTAATGGCTCATGCAGGCTATAGTCAAAATCCATGCCCTCTCTCTCAGAACGGATAGCCTCCAGATGATCAACCTCTCGCACAATGGTCAAAGAACTTACAACGACCACGGGACCACCGTCAATCCCCAAACGGTTCCCGACAACACTGGCACTGGTCTAAACACAGCTACTAGACTCCACTCGGTCCCCCTGACACGAGTGCAATAATAAAGTAAATGCCTGTAAACTCAATCTAGTATCACCAGTGAAACTGGTACTGCCTGCTGCCGCCCTCATCATCGGGCAATAACCGCGCCGATGTGATAGCAAAAACCGTCAATAACTGTCTGGCCCCGGCCTCCGGAGGGGAACTCGAGGGGAGCGACCCACTCGAGGAAAGCACTACCGGGCAATAACCGCGCCGGTGTGATAAAAGCATCACCGGGCAATAACCGCGCCGGTGTGATAAGTAACCAAAGCAGGACTGGATCATGACTCTGATCAAAGTGGGAAAGCCCAACCACTAAAGAAAGCCTCGGTCCTCAATCAGATGCAAAAGTACTCAAATAGTGAAAACCCTGTCCACTAGAGAATTCATATACCCAATCTGGTGCATAAATAAGTGTCCGGTCAACCGCCCAATATCCGCGGTTGCCGCAAAGCCCCACAACTAACCCAACCTGTCCCAGACGCCGAGTCCCGACTACACTACCCAGACCCCTGCTCGAACCCGAGCAGCACTGACCACCTGACTAACAAAGAAGGAGAAAAGGAAAAGCATGGTTTCTCCTAAGTCAAGTTCCAATAAGTAGTGTAGCAGTAAAAGATGGCCTAGCTACATGTCCAAACAAGCATGCTTTGGTCCCCAAGAAGAATAAAGAAAATAACCCTCATGCCAAAATTATCAATGACCATACCTGTCCATAATCCTCGATCCATAATCGCTCCTCAGAGTAGAACCTGCACATAACTATATAATCCTATCCCATTGCATAAGCCAGCCTCATAAAAGGTTATGTACTAACAAGGCATAATACTTAATCATATATGGTAACCTTGCCTTAGGTAGGCTTCCACTAATCATCAACATGCATACTTGTTTAATACCAGCTATTGTACCATACACCTGCATGCAATGCTAACATATAAAGATTTAGGGAACCGTCCACCGGTTCCAGGAATAAGGCACCCACCTGAAGTGCTGACTGTCCAAATTCGTACAGCTGATAATACCAAAAATTCCAATCCCTTGATCCAACAAGTTCAGCACACCTGTAACACTCCTGGCACAATACAAAGTCCACTAAATACACTTAGGCTCCCAAATATTGCTCTTATAATCACATACAATATCTGTCCCAAAACTGTTAAATTATCACCTGCAGAAAGTGCCCAGAAAATTCCCAGAAAAAATATCACGGTGATCCTCGCGTCGATAGCTTCGCAACGGTACCTTGCACGCCCAAATCCGAGTTCTGTACAACAAGATAAAAATTCGGCAAGGGGGCACACTCATACAAAAATCTGTATTAAGGACAGATTACTGTTCACTGAGAAAACAGTAATTTTCACCTCGAAATAAAATTCACAAAAATCCAATAAAAATACGAGCGCGTTCCTTGCGATCCGTAGATGAAAAAGTTGTATAAGCTCGTTTCCGTCTGACGCTCGTGCGCAAAGATATGGCCGAAATACTCCGCCGCTGTCAAGTAAATCCACACAGAAAATGGGGTCACTGTTTGCCTCGGGATCCGTGCCAAAACTTCAAAACAGGAAAGCGCGACCACAACGAAAGATGAAGTCCTACCTCTTAGGAGTCTACTGGTGTAAGAATCACAGGAAAATGATGTCGGGGTAGCCCAGGGGAGCAAAAATACTATCGCTGCGCCGAAGAAGAACACTAGAAAGCAACGTCGCGCCGCACCGTAAAATAGGGAACCTCGGGATTCGTGCCTCCTAAAATCTTGAAACTTGGCAGGGAGATCAAGCACAAAGAGATGAAAATCTTTGCTTAAGGGTGCTCGGGCTGAAGGTGAATGGGTTGGGAGATAAAGAGGGAGGAGTGGAGCTCGGGTTGGTGGCTTATATAGGCTGAAAAGAACAATTGAAGAAATACCCAACAAGTCCCATTTTCCGGGCGCCCGAAAAGTTTCGGGCGCACACAGTGCGGCCCGGCCCAAGATTTTCGGGCGCGCACAGTGCGGCCCGGTCCACCACACAGCCCAGTCCACCACACTCCCGGGCCCCGCTGCACCCGGAGCACCTGCACCCGCAAATGGCGACGCGCCACGTGTCCCGGCAAACCGTGCACCACACACGTCGCGCCGTGGACCGCGCACGTCGCGGCTGACCCGGGCCGTACGGCCACCTGCCCCGCCGTACGGCCACCTGCCCCGGTCAATCAACTCCACCGGTTGCGTGGACCGGGAGCACAACACCGGACCAACCACCATACGCCACGTGTCCCCCGGTCTACCGTGCACCCGGGCCTAAACTCCGTGGACCGCGTCTGCTGCACCGGCCAACCGAAAGGCGCCACGTGGCCCGCCACCGGTGCACGACCCCCGCGATGGACCGCGCTCCTGCCCGCGCCCTCAGCCGCCTGCCCGCGCCCTCAGTCGCCTGCCCGCGGCGGCGCCGCCGCCCGCGGACGCTGCCCGCCGCCGCCGGCAGCCGCCGGCGATCGCCGGCGACACTGTTCCGGCGTGAACAGTACCCGCAAGCTCAAAATCAACAAGTAAATAGCCCATCTTGACCGTTTTCGCGCGCTGATTCCAAATCCGGCGTCCGTTTTGCCAAATTCCAATCCTAAAATTTGCCGGAGGCTCCCAGAAAGGTATTTTTAATCCGAATTTCGCGCCGAGTCCAAATTTAATATCCATTCTATGCGGAAACACTTCTAAACATCCGACGGGGTCTTCCGGTTACCCACGTGATCCGTTTTAAGCTCCGAGTCCATCACTTGTGTCCAAATTGGCGCACGAACACCGCCGACATGCCACGTAGGCTTCCAGAAGCTGCCGGACACACTGTAGAAGCCCTGCAAAGATCCGGGTCACCACACCAGCATCGATCTCTAGGATCCCTACAATCATATAGCCACGACGTGGCTCTGGGTCATTCAGACCCGCTCGATCCATCAGAACTCGCAACTGTGCTATCACTCTACTCTCTGACTCGAGTGATATTCCAAGAGGTGCTACCGAAGTTAGTGCAGTTTCCAAAACCACATCAAACACTATCTCGATCTCAATCTCACTAGACGGTGGCTTCAATACCAGCTCAAGTAGACTCATACCGGGGATCACACGGTGCTAAAAATATTCTTTAGTCCCGGTGTCGCCGTAGGCACCTCCTCTACAGTCGCTAGCAAAGCGATGCAACCACGTAACAACATCTCTAAACTGATGTAGGACTGGCAACTCAAGGAATCAAATCCAATGACTATAAGGAAGACCACCTTAGGTAAGATACAATCCACTATCCTGGTGCCCTCTAACCGGCTGCACAATCTCATCTTCTGGATGCTGGTGGTTATCGCTCAATCTGTCTCGGCATCACAGCTCAATCAGCCTGCCAGTAAGTCGGATGAACCTCTTCATCCTGAAGGGGTAGTGGGGGTACCGTCACAAACGGCAAAATTATAAGCCCTACTCTGGGACACTCTGCCGGTACCCCGCCTGTCGAAAACCTTATGGTCTCTGTCTCTCCTGAGACCCATGACCCTGAGACTGGAATCATGGCAACCTCGATCCACTTAACTAACTCAAAATCCGACGATGCTGGACGTCTCTCGCTCACCGTTCCTCTCGAACATAATCACTGATCCTTGGTCAATCCATCGAGCAGACACAATCCCTGTGTCTGAAGTCGGCGCTCGCCGAGATTACACCAAGTGATAAATATCCCAATGCAGTCCCCACTCAATCAGATCAACCTCCTGGGTCTCATCTTGGGCAACACGGGGCACACTACTCAACAATCGCAGAAACTCGCTCCAGGTCATCAACTGCACTCCCGGTGGTCCAGCATGACGAACCCGACGCCACCAACTCTCGGCGTCCTTATCCAAAATGCATGACCAAGCGCCCTGATGCTTCTCTTGGATGAACCAATCCTCGAGCAGTTCTTCCATAGTAGCGATCCAGCTCTCGGCCTCCCAAGGCTCCAAACTCTATCCAAAATCTGTAGGGGATGGAACTAGATGAAGTAAAACAACCGGTCGGCAACCTCGCTGCTCCTGCACTACTCACCGTGCAATCTGGGTCGAAGTCGATAATGTCGTGGCTGGAGATGCTCCTGGCGATACCCCGGAAGATGTTCCTTGCTCAACATACGCACCACGCGCTCCATGTTCTCTTTCTGGCGCCGCATCGCCACAAACCTCTGGGCTACCTGGCCCGCATCACTCAATTCATTCTGTTCTGTTCATTCCGCCTCCCGCTGATCGGGCTCCTCATCCAAGATCAAACACGCCCTCGCCGCTGCACGGCGTCTCGGAGGCAACATAAACCGCTGAAACAGAACAAACATTAGGACTAAAACTCTCTCGACCCAATCTAGCGAAAGTCTAAACATGTTAACCTTTCTAAAGCATTATGTTGTCTGCAGCCAACATAATCATCTTTAGAGAAATAACATGTAAGATCACTCACCCCAATCCTCTGGGGGAGGTAAAAACTCAATCAGGACTCTCGCTAAAGTCACGTCTCTCACGACAGTCACCCTACTGTCCAACCAATAGCCTAGGGTCTCTAAGTCCCAAATGACCTATATTCCTAGGCTCTGATACCACCTAAATCTGTCATGCCCCGGGGTCGAAACTGCGACCCGGGCTCGCCAACAGATCCGCCATCTGTACGGAAACTGCCGCACAGACGAAGCGTCTACCCTGCAAGTCAGATCTAGAGCTAAAAACATGTATCAGAGCTGAAATAAAACTAGAAGCTACAAATATCAACTGAACATCTGGATAAAATAAAAGTCCTCAATACAAAGTCTGTCTAGCTATAAGAAATAGAAACAATCCTCACAAGCCTCTCAGAATGTCCAGTACAAAAGTGGAATCATAAAATACCCCGGGTACATCTACCTTAGACTCTCAATGCTGGTAAGGAACTAATCGGCCGCGTCCTCACGTCGATCTGCTGTCTCCGTGCGATCCAAGCCGGAACAGCTGCCTCAAACCTGTCACCGCAGCGGGTGTGAGATCTACTGCAGAAGGCAGATCTCAGTGGGTACCGTCCCAATATCCACGGTATGCCCACTAAGTCTACTGGAGGCAAAACAGATAGGTATGCAGATAGATAGATAAAAGGAAAGCAGGAAATGAACTACAGCTAATAAGTAACAACATCATGCTGAACGAACTCTACTCTGACCCTGCTATGCATACACTAACACTGCTAATAATATGCCTCAAGTACTATGCTCAAGGGAAACTCATCAATGAACATGCTATGCCATCACTCTCTCAATGTCACCCAATCTCAATGACTGCCTCATAGGGTCCAGTCAAGCCTGCGCCAAACCTACTGCCACCTCATCCACACTGGGACGGGACTTACGTAGGGCGTCCCACACGGACTATCTCAAGCGAACTCTAGTGTATCAACTAGTCGCATCATCGCAGCCTCGTCAGGCTCGGTATCATCATCGCACCCGGGGCGTAGCTCGAGGGGAGCGACCCCACCGAACTCAAGTAACACATCTGTCTCACTGTCTCAATAAGCGGCACATGCAGGCTATAGTCCACGATCAAACAGATCGGTATCTCAAAGCTCGAAAACACAACTCAGTCGAAAAAGAACCTCGACTCAAATATGAATAGCCCAAACACTCTCACAGGTATGTCGGAGAACCCTCAATGACTCAATCTGATAATGCACGACCATGGCTGAGTCGGGAAACCTCCACGACTCAATCTGCCGGAACCCCAAGATCCACGAAGCTAAGTGGGAGAACCACTCCCATCACTAAATCAGAATACAACCCATGATCTAGAGTAATTTCACTATCCATAAGGAAGCTCAAATATCAAATGACACTATAATTCATCTCAAAACTCAAAAAGAGACCCGTCGGCCCCCAGGCACGAGGTCTAATGCACCCTGAATCCATGCCATACCACTGGCGAACTCATAATTTAAAAACTACCTTTGAAAATGATATTTTTCGTTAAAACGGGCTTTCTCGATTTTAAAACGATCAGGGTGCAAAAATAATGCCCACAGAACATGCGGCCTAGTGTCATATGATAACAGGAGTATACTAAAAATAATCTGGGATTCTAAATAATTTTCTAAAAATTCTCAGGCAACTATCAGATGTAAAAACAGTAAAAAGCATGATGAGTATGATCAAATTGCATTCAGGAGCATTAAAGGGCATTCCATACATTTTGGAGAAATTCCAACCCACCTGAAACGCTTTCCGCAGGCAATTGCTGAAGTCGGTGAAGTGTCGGAACCTCGAGCTGAGGAAACCTCGAAAATCGGGCTGCAATTCCCAAAAAATCCTCGGAAGCTCCAATAAATTCTCTCGAGTCCGCACAAAAATTCCGGCGCGCAACGGCTCACCCACACATCCACAACACACAAGCACACATAAACTAAGTCCATCAGCTACTACAAGGTGATTACAATCCATCTTACCTTCACATCAATCCAACTGCCAACAAAAACACAACCCACAACTCAATCTCCATGCTCACAACACACAAAAAGTTCCACAATCCATACCCTTATGCTCCTTGCCCAATTAATTTACATAACCACTTAAACCTAGATAGTTAATCCCAAGTCCATCTATATATTCAAAAGAATTACATGCTCACATAATACCATTTATCAAAAATCCACAATCCACTCTCTACAAGCTCCAATTAACAAGTTTCCCCCAACATCTGCTCACTAACAATCAAATGCACACATGACAATGTACTTGCTATCCCACATACCACACAAACTACCAGCACACTAACCCCAATTAAAAACACCAAGTCCACAGTACACATACATCTCTCACATGCATCCTCTATTATACTCACAAAAGAAATTCCACAACACCAACAAATCCCCCATAAAAATCTGCATACTACTAATTAGATGCCCACATACATACAAGATTTTCCAAATAAGTCTCCCGTGAAAAAATCTGCATACTACTAATTAGATGCCCACATACATACAAGATTTTTCCAAACAAGTCTCCCATGAAAAAAATCCGCATACTACTAATTAAATGCCCACATACACACAAGATTTTCCAAACAAGTCTTCCATGAAAAAAATCTGCATACTACTAATTAAATGCCCACATACACACAAGATTTTCCTAAATCACCCACACTTCACAACATTAACCATTTAACCCTGTACACAAGAAAAAGGAATTCCCTCTCTCAACCACTAAGCTCCATGACCTCGAGCCAATTACAACCCAAAAACTGCCGCGCACTCGATCCGGGCTCCGCGCAGCTTCTCGCCGAAAACTGATCAAACAGACGACGTCCTGGCAAAGAAACAGGAAAAACCGACGTTAAAACAGTCCAACAACGTCCCTATGCACAGCCGACGCGCGCGCGGCTCCGTCCAGCTCCAAATCAAGGCCACACAAGAGCACCCTCTCTTTTCTTTCTTTTCCTTACATTCTCCTTCTCTCGTTTCTTTCTTTCTCTTTCTCTTTCTTTCTCTGGCTGAGAAGAGAGGAAGTGGGGGAGTCCATTTATAGAGGAGAGAGGGTTCACAGGGACAAGAGGAGGGTTAGAAAGTGAAAAGACCAAGTTACCCCTGCAAAAACAATCCACCAAAACTGCTCCCAGGGCAAGTCAAAGAAACAAAAGAGCAAAAGACGCGCGGGCCCAAGCTCCTCCCGCGCGGCGCCCATGCGCGCGCCCGTATGCGCGCGGCCGCTTGCTGCGCGCGCCCGCCCACAGCAATCTCACCAGCAGCGCGCGGCGCCTCCGCGCGCCCGCGCGGCGCCCTTTGCTGGTCAAACCTCCACCAACAACAACTCCAACCTCAAATCCATCAACCGAGAAGATCCAATTCAACTCCAAAAACAAAAAAAAAGCTCTCTCTCTCTCTCTCTCTAAAAAACTGCACAATCCTCCATGAGGCTCGACGCGCGCGCGCTCCGCTCGGCTTCCGACGGTAGGTCCACACTAAGAGCACTCCATCACCTCTCTCATTTCCCTATTTTAATTCACCTCAAAACCTCTTCTTCTTCTCCTATTTCTCCTATCTTTAAATCCTCTGTTGAAGCTTAATTCCTCTGTTTTGAAACAGGGAAGAAGATGCTTACGTGGCATGTTGCTAATTAATTAGAGGAGCATGGGTGTATGGTGCATGGTGAAAGAGAACCCCAACACACTTTCCAACACCAACACCAACACCAAAAACCAACTACACACCACTAATTGTTACGGAATTTGAGTTGGCGTATTTCGTGAAAGTATTAAGCCTTGAAGATTGAAGATAAAAGAACTTTGGATCATATACCTCAATCTCAAGAAAGAAGAATTCAAAAGGATCAGGTATGTTTAACTAAAGATTTTTGGTGATCCGAATACTTCTTGTAGTGTAGAAACACCTGGAAGAAAGTTTTATTGCATAAACATCAAAAACTGGACATGGGACATGTTCAGGATCCGGATCGTGCTCGGCAATCCGGATCCCGAAGGGTGTTTGTTCATACACTGTTTCAATCCGGATCGCAGCATTTCATGATCCGAATCCCGAACACTGGTTTTACCTTTTCACTTGCATGATCCGGATCAGGATTTGCAATCCGGATCCCGAACGTGATGTTTGGTGAAACTGTATGAACGATCCGGATCGGGGACTACAATCCGGATCCCGAACGTGATGTTTGGTGAAACTGTATGAACGATCCGGATCGGGGACTACGATCCGGATCCCGAACTAGCATTTTTCTGGAAATCGTCTTTCTTGCTTCTGCAATCCGGATCGTCCAATTCCAATCCGGATCGCCGTCGGTAAAATTTCCAGAAAAGGCAGTTTTTGATCCTTATCTTCTTCCAATGGTTTCTAACCTATAAATAGGCCCTATATTCATTTTCTAGGGCATCCGCAAAATAGAAAAAGATAGCCGAAAGGAAAAATCCACATATAGAGAAGAAAGGAAATCAATAGATTTATTCTATGTTTCTTCATCTATATTGATTGATTTGATTCTAGGTTTTCCATACTCACATTTTGAGTAGAATCAAATCAATGAATACTTAGATGGTATTTCCGATCTATTTCTAATCTAAGTATTCGGCGGATCATCACCACCCAAAACAAACAACGATTTACCCTAAATCGGCGCGTGGACTCGCGTGGCCTTGTGGATTCAAGATGCAACCGCTCTCGTGGATTCGGAGCGAGGTACGTTCGTGGATTCGAAGCGTGCTACTGGGTGAAGACCGTGGATTCGGTCGGACGTCGTGGACTCGACGTTGGACGCTGTGGACTCAGCGTTGGGCGCGGATCGTGGATTCGAGAAGCGTCGTGGAGCGAGCGGAGAAGATCTACTAGGAGCGTATGGTAAAAGGTTGAGTCGTCTGTGAGTACGTTATATCACCTTGTACGTGTGTTAATTCTAGTGGATTTCGCCGTGTTATCGGTCCCGTGGTTTTTTACTCCGGTTTGGAGTTTTTCCACGTAAAAATCTTGCGTGTTCATTTTTATTTCCGCATTGGGTTTTATTGCGCAATGATTTTTTGAGTGTTTATTGTTTACACCTATTCACCCCCCTCTAGGTATTTTTTCCCCTATTTAGATCCAATTACTTATAACCCAACAAGTGGTATCAGAGCGGGAATAGGGTTGTAAACAATGGTTGAAGGTGGAAACATCAATCGACCCCCTTTCTTTGATGGAACAAATTATGCGTACTGGAAAGTACGGATGAAAGCCTTTTTAATTTCCATCGACGAAAGGGTGTGGCAATCAATTGAATTAGGATGGTCTAATCCAACTGAAATTATTGATGATGTTCGCACCTTAAAACCTAGGTCGAAATGGACCAAGGAAGAGATAGATTCTTCTTCTTACAATGGCAAAGGAATTAATGCTCTATTTAATGCTTTGTCACAAACAGAGTTCTCTCGCGTCTCGGCATGTGAGACTGCGAAAGAAATCTGGGATGTTCTTCAAGTTACGCATGAGGGAACTAACCTTGTGAAGATTCAGAAACTGCAAATGCTTACGAGCAAGTTTGACTCTATCTCTATGGCAGAGAATGAATCTTTCACTGACTATTACACACGATTGCAAGACATCGTAAACTCATGTGCTAACTTGGGAGAGAAGATTCCAGAATTTAAAGTTGTAAGAAAAATTCTAAGAACTCTTCCTGAACGATTTCGCCCGAAGGTCGCAGCCATTGAAACAATTAAACACCCGGACGAAATGCGTGTAGAAGAATTAGTTGGTGCATTACAAACTTATGAAATGACATTTCCTACTAACTATTCTTCTGGAAAGGCATCCTCTTCTAAGTCTTCAGGTTATGCATTGAAATCAACTAAAGAAGAAGACGCGGATTCATCCTCCTCGGACGATGACGAGAACCTATCTATGGAGGACTTTGAGAAGCAGCTCGCTCTCTTGACAAGGAAGTTTCGCCGCAACTTTCGAAGGGGAAATTCAAGCAAAACTCCATCCTTCGGAAAGTCGAAGAAAGGCAAAGGTTCTTCAAGCTACAAGTCAAGAAAGCAAGAGAACTTCTCAAAGGATAAGAAAAGTTCAGAGGGACAAGTTCAGTGCTTCAAATGTCGAGGCTACGGCCACATTGCTACGGAGTGTCCCAACAAGAATCCGGCAAAGAAGAAAGCGATGCAAGTCGTTACTTGGGATGACAACTCCACGTCAAATGAGTCATCCTCAAGTGATGAAGAAGACAACGCGACAGCATTCCACGCGTCCACTACATCTTCACCCTTCATGTGCTTAATGGCAAGTACATCCGATTCCTTGTCCAACTCCTCCCTGTTGAAAAGATTGCAACGGACGATGAATCGAGCAATTCTGAAGGTGAAGATTTTGCTCTTGCCTACCATAAGCTTTTGAGGGATTCAAAGAAACTGGCAAAGCAAAACAAGGGTTTGAGAGGGAGATTGCAGGATCTCGAAGAAGAAGTAAAAAGGGCATCTTCTCTCTCAAACGATCTTGAAGTGGAAAGGGATAATCTAGCCAAAGCAAATGTTTCCCTTCAAGAGTCCAATGAGCTTCTCGAGAAAGAACATATAAGAATGGTGGACAAAGCGAATTACTTCTTGAAGCTCTACGGCGAGGCTCGACAGGAAAAATGGAAATGACAAAGACCATACTCCAACTAAAGGATGACTTACAGAGATTTTCTTCTGGAAGGAGTAAGTTGGACAGGCTTCTTGGTCTTGGTCAAACAAATAAGTTCGGCCTCGGATACACTCAAACTGGAGACATTCCAAGTTCGAGTGGGACAGTATTTGTGCCTCAGTCGGTATCTCCTCCTCCGACACCGGAATTCACGACAAGCAACGACAACAAGCCTACTTCATCCTCCTCGGGATCGTCAAGAACTAAGGTATGTTTTCGTTGTGGCATTTCAGGGCACATAAGGAGAAATTGCAAGATGGGAGCCAAACGCACACCTCAAGCATCTCTTGCAATGACTACCAAAAGGTGATTCCTCGAAAATCAACTGCAAATCTTTGAAGGAAAAGAGCCTTGGTAGTTCACCGCTCAAGACGACATCATCAAGGAGCAGCAATTCTTCAACAAGACGCTTTCACCTAGGAGAATAACTTCACGACCATTACCGACGCATTCCAAAAAGGTTTGGGTGCGCAAAGGTGAAATTTCCCCTGTCTTGTTACTAATGTTTCCTTGCATGCATATGATAGTTCGTCTTGGTATCTGGATAGCGGGTGTTCCCGTCACATGACCGGTGACAAAAACTGTTTTCAAAACTTTGAGAAAATCTCCGGAGGACTTGTTGTTTTCGGAGATGGTCGGTCTTCCAAAATTGTTGGAAAGGGAACGGTAGCTATTCCAGATGGCCCGGTTTTGAAAAATGTGTTATTTGTTCATGGCCTTAAGACTAACCTCATAAGCATAAGTCAACTTTGTGATAATGGTTATTCAGTTAATTTTTCATCTGATAAATGTACTGTAACTGACAAGAACCATGCTTTCTTTTTAAAAGGGGTTAGATCAGAAAACAATTGTTATGTAGTTCCTACTAAATTTCTGAAAAATGTAACCTAGCATCTTTGAAAAATGAAACACTTTGGCATGAAAGGCTAGGTCACATAAACTTTAAGGAACTTGCTAGAATTTCGAACAAAGATGTGGTCAAGGGGGTTCCTAAACTTTCTTTTGAACAAAACATTGTGTGTGGCGGTTGCCAAAAGGGAAAACAGTCTAGGACTGCACACAAGAACTTGAACCACATAGGTACAAAACGGCCTTTGGAACTTTTGCATATGGATTTAATGGGGCCAACTCGTCAACCATCCTTGGGAGGTAAATGGTATATTTTCTTATTGGTTGATGATTTTTCTAGATATACTTGGGTAGCATTTTTAAAAGAAAAAGCTGATACTTTTGATTCTTTTCACGAAATCTGCCATCGTATTATGATTGAAAAGAATGATAAGATTACTCGAGTTAGAAGTGATAGAGGTGGTGAATTCATAAATTCCAAATTCATTGATTTTTGCACTTCTAACGGCATTAAACATGAATTCTCCGCACCTTATACACCTCAACAAAATGGTGTAGTCGAGCGCAAAAACAGGGTCGTACAGGAAATGGCACGTGTTATGCTTCATAGCCGGAACCTACCTTTATATTTTTGGGCTGAAGCGGTGAACACTGCTGTTTATGTTATTAATCGAGTGTATTTGCGCCCGGGGACTTTGAATACACCATATGAACTTTGGTTTTGTAGAAAACCTAACATCAAATATTTTCGCATCTTTGGGAGTCGGTGTTTTATTTTACGTGATCGCGAGAATCTTGGAAAATTTGACTCTCGAAGTGACGAAGGGATTTTCTTAGGTTATTCTACAAACAGCAGAGCATATCGAGTTTTTAACTTAGAATCTAAGACGATCGTAGAATCGATAAATGTTAAGGTAGATGAAGCTTTTCACTTTGAATCTGAAAAATCTACCCTCGATATCTCTCTTGATGATGATACACCTGCTAATGCATCTTCTTCTAACAATTCTTTCGATAATAATGATGCATCTAACGGTTCTTCAAGCTTATCTGATGTGCAGGAATCATCTCGTGTACCTCCGACTACTCCCTTACCTCAAACGTTACGCATCTCCAAGGATCACCCTGAATCGAACATCATTGGAGATCCACAAGAAGGAGTTAGAACACGGAGACAATTGGTTTGCGGATTTGCATGCTATGTATCTCAAATCGAACCAAAGAATGTTGATGAAGCTCTTCAAGATGACTACTGGATTAAAGCAATGCAGGAAGAGCTCCATCAATTTGAGCGAAACAAAGTCTGGGAATTAACGAAGCCTCCGAAGCAACACAATGTGATAGGTACCAAATGGATCTTCAAGAACAAGAAAAATGAAGATGGTACTATCATCAGGAACAAAGCAAGGTTAGTTGCTCAAGGCTACTCTCAAGTAGAAGGTATAGACTTTGATGAAACTTTCGCCCCTGTAGCTAGACTCGAGTCCATTCGTATATTGTTTGCGATTGCTTGTCATTTTAAAATCAAATTATTTCAAATGGACGTTAAGAGCGCCTTTTTAAATGGTTTTTTAAATGAGGAAGTTTATGTGGCTCAACCGAAAGGTTTTGTGGATCATAAACTACCTAACCATGTTTTTCGTCTGAAAAAGGCTCTTTACGGTCTGAAACAAGCACCGCGAGCATGGTACGAAAGGTTGACAAAGCACCTTTTGGAAAAGGGCTACACTCGAGGGGGAGCTGACAGGACTCTCTTTGTGAAGCATTATCAAAACAATTTCATAGTTGCACAAATCTATGTCGATGACATTGTATTTGGTGCAACAAGAGATAATGATGCTTCTAAATTCGCGGAGACCATGGAAAGCGAATTTGAGATGTCCATGATGGGCGAATTGACTTATTTTCTTGGATTACAAGTTAAACAAAACGATGAAGGTATTCACTTGTGTCAATCCAAGTATGCAATGGAGTTGGTCAAAAAGTTTGATCTAGAAAATTCTAAGGATTTTCCGACTCCAATGGGAACTAGCCATAAGGGACTTGGAAGTGAATCACATAGTGAGAATGTAGACGAGAAACTGTATCGCAGTATGATTGGAAGTCTACTATATCTCACGGCTAGTCGCCCGGATATATCCTTCAGTGTTGGGATTTGCGCGAGATATCAATCAGCACCGAAGGAGGTTCACCTGAAAGCGGTGAAACGGATCATCCGATATATCAAAGGTACAATCAATTTCGGAATTTGGTATCCTATGGGAACAAGTTTGGATATTGTTGGATACTCAGATGCCGATTGGGCTGGATCGGTGGATGATCGGAAAAGCACGAGTGGTGCATGCTTCTATCTTGGCCATTGCCTTGTTGCATGGCACAGTAAAAAGCAGAATTGCATAGCACTCTCGACTGCCGAAGCGGAGTACATTTCTGCAGGAAGTTGTTCAACCCAATTGATTTGGATGAAAAGCGTGTTGAGCGATTTCCGGATTTCAGCAACTTCGGTAACCATTTTATGTGACAACACTAGTGCTATTAACATTTCTAAAAACCCTGTGTTGCACTCTAGAACAAAACATATTGAACTTAGATATCATTTTCTTAGAGAGCTAGTTGAATCAAATATTCTTCAACTGTCATATATTTCAACTGAGGATCAATTAGCTGATATCTTAACAAAACCTTTGGATCAAAAACGTTTTATTCACTTGCGTAAAGCAATTGGCATGCTTTCCTTGAAATAATCTCTTTTTGAAACCTTTGCTTAGGTTAGGTTTTGTTTTTGTTTTGTTCTCTATCTATGTTTTGTACATAGGACATTAATTGAGCATAAATCATAATTGACTTTAATTGCATCCTTTTATGCATTTAGAAATTTATTATGCTTTTGATATCATAATATTTCAATGTTGCAATGATCATTTACGTTAATTAAACCATCTTTTAAGTGATCAAAGTCAATTTCTCTCTCAATGATCTCTTGGTATAGTCATTATCATATTTGATTGCTTAGTCGAGTATGAATGCGAGATCAATTTTTGGTTGAATACCTTATATATTAAATAATTGATAGCCAATTGAGGGGGAGTCAATGAAATGTAAAATGCTCAAAAGATGTGGAAAGAGTTACATCCCAATGAGGAGTGTGAAAACTACCACCACATGGAGAAAATGAAAGAAAGAAAAAGATACTCCATGAATGCAAAGCAAATTTTTGTTTTAAAAATGTTGATGAAATGCATATTGAAATACTTGACTCAGTCATATTTCATGGTTGGTATAAGGTGGGATTTTTGATAAAAGATGCTCAAAGAGCCACTCCTTCAACAGATTGTCTAGATATATTATCTAACTTATCTGGGATTTCAAACATCTATTGATCTTGGTATTTCATTTTCTTTACCAAAATTGATGATTTGATAAAGGCATTACGCATAAGATCAAGATAGATGTAATTGAAGTTGTTCAACTTTAAGTGTTTTAATTTCGTAAATTTTCGTTTCATTTTTGAGTATTTTTGATAGATTTTGTATAATCTATTTCTTGTTGTATGAAACGATGATTTTTGTTTAAAGTTGACATGGTAAAGTGCTTACATACTTTTTCTGGATTTTATGGAATTTTTCTAAATTTTTTTCTGGAGAAAAAGTTGAAGCCGATCCGGATCGGGATAAGTGATCCGGATCCCGAACGCAGGCTTCCTCCTGCGGGTAGCCGATCCGGATCACATTCACGATCCGATCCGGATCACGGCTAGGGTTTATAACAGAACAAAGAGATTTCAATTTCTTTTACCCTAATCTTTTGTTCCCAAGCTTCTAGAGTTTCTCTCTCTAGATTTCTTGCATCTTGGAGCTTCCAAACTCAAAGTTCTTCAATTCCAAGTAAGTTTTGTTGATCAAATCTCGGTTTTTCACAGTTTTTATATGTTTTCATCAAACGTGAGTAGAAATCATGGATCTTTTTCGTTTGTGAATGGTTTTTGATCAAATTTCTTTTGAAATAAGAACTCTGGGTCGATTAGTTTTGCTTTTATGCTGGGTTTTCTCAAGATAAACGAATTTTTGGGCTTCGATTTCTAAAAATTCTGTTTTAGGGCATAAAAGAGGAATTTTTGAAAATCATGCGATTGATCTATTTTTAAAATTCTTTTTGCAAAACTAATTTGATTCTTAGCTTCTCTACATGATTATGATTGTTTGGGTACAATTTTTCCAATTTTTCAAAATTGACGATTTTTCATGTTCTTGAGTTGCTCTTCACAGGACACTTTCTCTGAACTCAAAGCACTAGAGTCAATGGCATTCACCTGGATCATTCTTCTCCTGGTTTCTATGGTGCACACGAGTACTTCTGTTAAAAAGGAACAGGATGATTCCACTCAAGACAGGACGAAAGAAGCCGGGGAGGACAGCTCAGAGTATGATGAGGAGGAATGGGACGAATTTTTCAAAGATGTTCAACGGAAAATTGATGAGGAAAACAGGAAATCTGTCAAAGGGAAAAGGCTTATGAAATCTGCATCAACATCTAAGCAGTATACAAGACGAAAGAATGTCCAAAGAAGTGAAAGTCAGCGCAGTGGGCCTCTTACCAGAGCACGCTCACTTTCTGGGGTTCTACAAACTGAATCTCCATGGGTTAAGGGACTGGATGCACCATCTGCCTCTACTCAGCATCCATCACACTCGAAGACACAGACTACAGACACAGAGGCTTTGGAATTGGTTCGCCAGGAACAACAAAGACTCTCTGCTGAACAAGAAAGAATATCGAAAGAACTTCAGCAAATTTCCTCTCAGCACAAGAAGATCAAGAAAAAGTATTCAAATATTTCAAAAATGCTTAAAGGGATTTTGAGCAAGCTGAGCTGTACCAGTTCAGACTCTTCAGACTAAGCAGCACCTTCTGTTCACTTTTTCTATGACTTTACTCTCTTGCAGTTCTCAGTTCTTCGGTTCTTAACATTTAGTTTCATTTTTAGGACTTAGTTTTTGTTCTAACTTGTAGTTTAGTTCTCAGGTTGTGCATATTAATGGAACTTTTTAACTCTCCTTACATTTTGTAGCTTTTGCTACGTTTTTGGCTTTGTTTGTGACAAAAAGGGGGAGAGAGTTTAAGAGAGAACTTGGACAATGCAACTTGAACAATGACGAAAATGTGTGAATATGAAAACATTAAGGTAAGTATGATCTCAACTTCAACTTTGGTTTTTATTTGTTGATTGGTTGCATGCCCTACTAACTATTCGACTAACTATTTGGGCATGTAATATGACTAACAAGTTGATGTTGGACTAACAGTTTGTGACATTTGGTTTTTGAATGCTTAGAAGATATGTTGGTTTTTAACTATGATTCTCTTACATATCTGAATTCTTCAAATGTCATGATGAGAATAAACTCTATCTCTGTACTTGGTTTTGTATGTTTCAATTCTTGAGGTATCTAACGATTTTGTTTGTCAAGAATGATTTCTTTGTGCAGAGATTACAGATGTCTAAGTCTAGAGTCTGTTTTAGGAGTTTATCTCATGTATTTAAATTTTTGGATCTCCATTGTAAATTTTTGTTGTATGGTGATAGCAACAAAAATATCTTTTTGAATTTTCTTTTGTGGATTTGTGTTTTGTCACGAAACCGCCAAAGGGGGAGATTGTTACGGAATTTGAGTTGGCGTATTTCGTGAAAGTATTAAGCCTTGAAGATTGAAGATAAAAGAACTTTGGATCATATACCTCAATCTCAAGAAAGAAGAATTCAAAAGGATCAGGTATGTTTAACTAAAGATTTTTGGTGATCCGAATACTTCTTGTAGTGTAGAAACACCTGGAAGAAAGTTTTATTGCATAAACATCAAAAACTGGACATGGGACATGTTCAGGATCCGGATCGTGCTCGGCAATCCGGATCCCGAAGGGTGTTTGTTCATACACTGTTTCAATCCGGATCGCAGCATTTCATGATCCGGATCCCGAACACTGGTTTTACCTTTTCACTTGCATGATCCGGATCAGGATTTGCAATCCGGATCCCGAACGTGATGTTTGGTGAAACTGTATGAACGATCCGGATCGGGGACTACAATCCGGATCCCGAACGTGATGTTTGGTGAAACTGTATGAACGATCCGGATCGGGGACTACGATCCGGATCCCGAACTAGCATTTTTCTGGAAATCGTCTTTCTTGTTTCTGCAATCCGGATCGTCCAATTCCAATCCGGATCGCCGTCGGTAAAATCTCCAGAAAAGGCAGTTTTTGATCCCTATCTTCTTCCAATGGTTTCTAACCTATAAATAGGCCCTATATTCATTTTCTAGGGCATCCGCAAAATAGAAAAAGATAGCCGTAAAGGAAAAATCCACATATAGAGAAGAAAGGAAATCAATAGAATTTATTCTATGTTTCTTCATCTATATTGATTGATTTGATTCTAGGTTATCCATACTCACATTTTGAGTAGAATCAAATCAATGAATACTTAGATGGTATTTCCGATCTATTTCTAATCTAAGTATTCGGCGGATCATCACCACCCAAAACAAACAACGATTTACCCTAAATCGGCGCGTGGACTCGCGTGGCCTTGTGGATTCAAGGTGCAACCGCTCTCGTGGATTCGGAGCGAGGTACGTTCGTGGATTCGAAGCGTGCTGCTGGGTGAAGACCGTGGATTCGGTCGGACGTCGTGGACTCGACGTTGGACGCTGTGGATTCAGCGTTGGGCGCGGATCGTGGATTCGAGAAGCGTCATGGAGCGAGCGGAGAAGATCTACTAGGAGCGTATGGTAAGAGGTTGAGTCGTCTGTGAGTACGCTATATCACCTTGTACGTGTGTTAATTCTAGTGGATTTCGCCGTGTTATCGGTCCCGTGGTTTTTTACTCGGGTTTGGAGTTTTTCCACGTAAAAATCTTGCGTGTTCATTTTTATTTCCGCATTGGGTTTTATTGCGCAATGATTTTTTGAGTGTTTATTGTTTACACCTATTCACCCCCCTCTAGGTGTTTTTTCCCCTATTTAGATCCAATTACTTATAACCCAACACTAATCAACACACTCTCTTTCAAATCCTTTCCTTCCTTTACACATCTTTCACTAATTCCTTCACAGAACACTAATAACTTAATTAATTAACCAATTAAATAATCCAATTAAGCCCCCGTCAACTCACTTTTTGGCCTCGGGGCCTCCGCACCAGTCCGGAACTTCCCAAACTCCGCTGTAATCTTAAAACAAACCTGTTCCAAGTATTTCCAAATTTTCTGCACTCCACGATGAAGTCGAGGTTTCTCCGAAACTAGTCCTCTATCGGCGCACAATGCCCGGAAAACTCCGAATTAAGTCGGGGCTTCCGCGTTGATTCCGAGTCGACCCGAACTCATCTGTAACCCAATATGGAACATGCACCGGCGATTTATCCACACCACGCCATCTCACTAGGTCGATGCGCTATCCGAAATTCCGGTACTCTACACCATAGGCGTGGACCGCGCCGCTTGGCCAGGCCGGCCTCACAGTAACAAGCCTCCTTCTTTTTTCTTTTTCTTTTTCTTTTTTTTCCCCTTTTTGCCCTCCTCAACTCCGGTGGTGACCCTGCGACAACGGCAACGGCAGCGGTGGCCTCCTATCTAATCCGAGGGCGGCGGCGGCCTCCCGTTTAAACCTCCTGCTTCGATGGAAGTCCCAAGAAACCCAAACGAAAGTACGAAAACCCCACGAAAACTGAAATGATGATAATGAAAAGCCAAGAACCAACCTCTCTGCCGACGTGAACCAATCTCTCTCTCTCGACTAAATCTCTCTCAATCCTTGGTTCCAATTTTCAATGGAGAAAATTATGAATTTTGGAGCATCAAAATGTGAACTTTTTTTATTTCACAAGATCTTTGGGATCTAGTTGAGTATGGTTATATAGAAGCAGAAAGTTTAAAAAGTACAGATAAGACAGCAGATCAAAATGAGCTCTGCAAAAAAAATGTCAATGCGTTGTTTATGTTGCAGTAGGCAGTGCACGGCACTAATTTTCCTCGAATTGTAAATGCCACCAAATCAAATGAAGCTTGGACTATCTTGAAGCAAGAATATCAATGAAATGACCGAGTTCGAACAGTGAGGCTACAAACTCTCCAAAAAAAAATTTAAAAATCCCTACATGAAAAATACTGAAGGTATGCAAGAATACTTTTCTCGAGTTGCCATCATTATTAATCAGATGAAAAGTTTTGGTGATGATATTTCTGAGAAGAAGGTGGTCGAAAAAGTTTTGATAAGTCTTCCTCCTAAATTTGATCATATTGTTGCCACTATAGAGGAATCAAAGGACTTATCAAATTATTCATTTAATGAATTAATTGGTTCTCTTTTAGCTCATGAACAACGACTAAATAGATCGATCGAGAAAAGTGCAGAAAATGCATTTGAATCAAGAGTTGATAATTCAAAGTTAAGAGGCGACCAAAAATATATAGAAAGAGACCGTGGAAGAAGTGACTTTCGCGGTCATGAAAGAGGCCGAGGCTATAGTAGAGGAAGATCCGATACAAACTATCAACAAGATGACAACGAGAAAAGCAACCAAAGCCAAGGCTATAAAAGTAAGCAATGCCATTCTTATAAGAAATATGGTCATATAGAATTTTATTGTTTGGCTAAAGCAAAACAACAAGTCAACTATGCAACAAAGAAAGAAGATGAAGGTAAACTATTTCTTACCTGTCTGAACTCTAATGTTAGTAGTGTTGATTTGTAGATTTTGGATAGTGGATGTAGCAACCATATGTTAGGATTTAAGAACATTTTTCATCACATTGATGAATATGTAAAATTGCAAGTTCGGCTCGGAGATGATAAAGTTCTACAAATTGAAGGAAAATGGATGGTTGCTATAAAAACTAAGTTAGGTATGGAAAAGCTTATTAACGATATTTATTATGTACATTCCTTGGTTCATAACTTTCTAAGTGTTGGATAATTGATTGAAAAGGAATATCATGTTAAATTTCATGATATTTTTGTGAGATTAGTCATGAAAGATCTGAAATGCATTTGATTAAAATTCATATGGCTAAAAAAAAAATGTTTGTACTTGACATTTCATGTATTGACAAGTGTGCTTTGGTTGCTAATACTAAAAATAAATCATGGCTTTGGCATTTGCGTTATAGTCATTTACATTTTAATAGATTGAAATTGTTGACTCAAAAGAAAATGGTGTTTGGCTTACCGAAAATAAGATTGTATGGATGAAGTTTGTGAAGGGTGTGTTTATGGCAAGCAACACCGAATTTCTTTTCCCATTGGAAAATATTGGAGAGCTTTAAGACTTTTACAGTTGATACATGCCGATATTTGTAGTCCAATGCAGACTCTTTATTTTAATAAAAGTAAGTACTTTTTGTTGTTTACTGATGATTTTACCAGAATGAGTTGGGTGTAATTCATTGTACAGAAATCAGAAGTACTTGACAGATTTTTGGAAGTTTAAGGCGCAAGTTGAGAACCAGAGTGGGTATTCCATCAAAATTCTCCGAACGGATTGAGGGGAGAGTTTTTATCTGTTGATTTCTTTTTTTTTGCAAAGAAAATGCCATTTGCAGGTAATTAACGGTGAAGTATACACCGGAGCAAAACGGAGTTGCCAAGCGCAAAAATCGAACAATAGTGGAGATGGCTCGAAGTATGCTTAAAGAGAAGAAGCTTCCAAATGATTTTTGGGCTGAAGCTGTAACAACCTTGGTGTTCCTCCTAAATCAACCTCCAACCAAGGCGGTTTGTAATATGACACCTTTTGAAGCTTAGTGTGGAAGAAAGCCCGAGGTAAGCCATTTTAGAATTTTGGGTTCTGTTGCCTATGCATTTGTTCACACCGAAAATCGTAAAAAAATTGGATGACAAATTAAAGTGAAAAATGTATTTTTATTGGCTATAGTAATGAATCAAAAAACTATCGACTATACAATCTGATGACAAAGAAACTACTTATAAGCCGAAATGTTATTTTTGATGAAGATAGTTTTTGGGATTAGAATGAAAGTGTACAGGTACCATTAGCAATTGAGGAAAGAAAGTCACTCGCACTTCCAAATTAAGAAGTAGAAGCTTCACAAGCCACTCCAAAAAGCCAAAGGAAAGAAACTGTGAAAAAATCGACTTCATCATTGTCGGATTCAGAAACCCCTCCTTTAAAGGTAAAGTCCTAGAAAGAAATTTATGAAACTTGCAAATTTGCTCTTATGGTTGCAGAGCCCGTATGCTTTGAAGAAGCTTATGAAAAAAGGGAATGGAAGAATGCAATGCATGAAGAGATTGCAGCTATTGAAAAGAACAAAACTCGGAAGCTTGTTGACATGCTGAAAGAAAAGGAAGCAATTGGTGTAAAATGTGTTTATCGGGTGAAGCATGGTGTTGATGGAAAGGTTCAAAAATATAAAGCACGGCTTGCAGCCAAAGGATATGTTCAAAACCTGGTATTGATTTTCTTAAACTTTTTCACCTGTTGCTCGTTTAGAAACTGTTCAAATTATTTTAGCATTAGATGCTCAAATGAATGGCATGTTTATCAATTCGATGTTAAGACGACTTTTCTTAATGGAAATTTGGATGAAAATGTTTATGTAGATCAGCCACAGGGTTTTGTCATTAAAGGAAAAGAGGAGAAAGTCTACAAGCTCAATTTATGGCTTGAAGCAAGCCCTAGAGCATGGTAAAGCCTCCTTGATATCCATCTCCGGCAACATGATTTTCATAGAAGTGAGAATGAACCTACTTTATATGTAAAGGTGAAAAGTAAAGAGATTATCATTATTTGTGTCTATGTCGATGACATAATTTATACGTGTTCATCGGATCTTCTTATTCGTGATTTCAAGAACATTATGATGCATGAATTTGATATGTCAGATTTGGGACTTTTACATTATTTTCTTGGTCTTCAAGTTATGCAAACTGATAATGGTATCTTTTTGACCCCAGAAAAGTATGTATTGGACTTGCTCAAAAAATTTAAGCTGCAGAATTGTAAGGGATTTGCAACTCGTATGAATTCGAATGAAATATTGACAAAAGATGATGTGACAGAAAAAGTTGATGCATGAATTTTCAGAAGTATAGTTGGGGGTTTAATGTATTTGATACATTCACGTCCTGATATTATGTTTTTCATCAGCTTAATATCCAGATTTATGTATGATCCTACAAAGCATCACCTTGGAGCTGCAAAACGAATTCTACGCTACATTTGGGAAACTATTAATTTCAGCATTTGGTACCACCCAATTACTAATTTCAAATTGGTTGGTTTTAGTGATAGCGATTAGGCAGGTTCTCAAGATGACATGAAAAGCACAAGCGGATGGATCTTCAATTTTGGATCAGGAACTATTACTTGGGCATCAAAGAAGCAAGCTGCTACCACATTGTCCTCCTCTAAAGTTGAATATATGGCAGCAACATCGGCCGCCTGTCAAACTGTTTGGATGCAAAGAATTTTGGAGGATCTACATCAAGCACAAGAACATCCAACAGAGATATATTGTGACAACCGTTCAACCATCGCAATGACGAAGAATCCGGTATTCCATGGTCGTATAAAGCACTTAGAAATACGTCATCACTTCATTCGGGATCTTGTCAATGATAAGCAAATTGACATGAAGAATTGTTCCACCAACGAACAAGCTGCCGACAGATTGACGAAACCTCTCTCTCTCTCTCGACAATAAATTTTACTGTTATTCATAGAAATTTAGTTTAAATTAAGAAATTTCTCTAGCTTTTCACTTTATTATTAATTATTATTTACATTAAAAATTGTATTTCTTTTACCCTGCGTTTTACTGTTTCAAATAAAATTTTAAATTTAGAGTAATTATTTAATTTGGATGCAAAACATCATGAACAAAAAATTGATTTTACATTTAGGAGAGTAGAATCACACAACTCCAATATACTGGGTCTAAGTTGTGTTGGTGTCATGTCCCATCCCGTATTCTAAAAAGGGGTATCCTGCGAGCGTGTTGTCACGGGGTCAGCTTTTTCGCCTTAAAATTGCCCCGTGTGGCGCTCAAGTGTCGCACGCCCGAGCCAGCCTTCCCGAGTCCCTTGCCACGGACACGCCCTCGAACTTAAACAGCGGGATCACAACTCAAGCATTAACCAAGTATGCTCCTCCACGAGCCTGACTGCCCGGCGCCGCGCCTTACATCGAACCCCTCGTCGAACTCCGCGAGTTCCGAACACACAGCCTCGCCAACGAGGCTGGCCTTCAAGCCGAGTATATTCCGCCTAGCCGGACAAACTCTGATCGAGAGTGCTAATTAACCGAATGCCCCTTTGCCTCTGAAGCAAGCATCCGGACAATACAATTTCTCACAACTTAGTCCATTTGAATGGGCCCGAGCGAGCCGCTCTTGCGCGTTCCACTCGTCTGCTTAACCGAGCGACCTGTCCCACGCCCGTCCGCCAGCCCATTGCCTTGCCAAGGCGCCCCGCGCCCTTCAATTTCCACTACGGGATCCATAGTCGAGTCGGGCCTGTCTCGTTCCGCCGGCCACCTAGTTCCGTCATCGCTCCCGATTCGGTCCAAGGTCCGCTTCCCGAATACCCCACACTACTTGTTCCCGCGTGTGTTCCCTTCGCAAGGGTTTGCCAACCTAACGACATTCTTCCCGCATCGCCAACCCCCTGGCACCTTCATTGCACGACCATGCTCGGCCGCCAACACACTCGGCCCAGCATCCAAGGTTTGCTTGACGGATGTCACAATCGAATCGGCCCCGCTCCGCTCCGCTAGCCATTCGGCACCTCCATTGGACAGCCATGTCTGGCCCCCAACACCCTCGGTCCTCTCCATGGCTCACTTCACGAAAACCAACATCTATTGTCTCCTCCTACTTCGTGGGCCTCGCTGTCACGCCCCGGGGTCGAACTACGACCCGAGCTCGCCAACAGATCCGCCGTCTGTGCGGAAACTGCCGCCCAGACGAAGCGTCTACCCTGCAAAAGATCTAAAGCTACACATATATCAGAGCTGAAAATAAAACTAGTAGCTAACAAAAATAAATCTCAGACAGGTGAATTAAATAATTGGCTCCACTAATACATAAATCCTCAATACAGGTCCCTCAAAAGAAAAGTCAACTACAAACCTCACTCTCTCAGTACAAAAGTGGAAAGAAAAATGAAACTAACTGGGTACAACTACCTCAGACTCTCAATGCTGGTAAGGAACTAATCGGCCGCGTCCTCACCTCGATCTGCTGTCTCCGCACGAACCAAGCCGGAACAGCTGCCTCAAACCTGTCACCGCAGCGGGTGTGAGATCTACTGCAAAAGGCAGATCTGTAGTAACCACTGGTTTAAAATAATTGCTTGAGTCCGCTTTTGGTTTTATTTATTGTTCAATTAGACTCGGAGGGTGATCCATAATTTCTTGTTCCCGGTCAGACCGTCGGGACTCGCGGGTATTTCTAGTTAATAAAGCTCGCGAAACGGAGAATGGCGGTGCAATCGGATTTGAATTCCGACGACAGGTGCTTCCAGAATAAATTCCGGAAGTTGGCTAACGATTCAGGCAACCAGCACGGTTTTTGAGGCGGGTCGGACCCCGGTTCGCACCCGTTTTAATCAATTCCGCATTTTTTTTTTTATTATTTCCGTCGTACAACTCCCGCCCCAACTTCCCACCACTTCCCCACAACTACCCACTAACCGCCCCAACTTCCCACCACTTCCCCACAACTACCCACTAACCGCCCCAACTTCCCACCACTTCCCCACAACTACCCACTAACCGCCCCAACTTCCCACCACTTCCCCCCACAACTACCCACTAACCGCCCCACTTCCCACCACTTCCCCCAACTACCGGCCACTTCCCCACAACTCCCCTTAAACCCCCTGCGTACGAAACCCCAAAAAAAAAGCGAAAACCATTTCCCAAACTTTCCATTCCCCAAACCTTCCTTACCGCTGTCAATCGGCGTGGAGTAACCGGTGGAGCAATCAAGGAGGAGGAGGAACACCGTACATCCTTTGCCTTGGGACCGGGCACACCAGACGGGGCGAGTCTTCCCTCGTTCAACCCTAGCCAACGAAATCGAGATTCGTGTAGGCCCGGGCGGGTACCCGAGACGCGAGAGAACCTAACATCGGTCAGGAGCGCGACAACAAGGTGGGTTTTTCTCCCGAGGTTTAGTAATGTTAGTGTTCCGGGGAGGATATTAAATATTATGTTAACCTGTACTAACACTGATGGCTCTATGGTTTACTATATTACCCCGTGTTTTGTTACTATGCTCGAGTGCGACACGCGCATCCGCGGTTTGGCCACCGCAAAGGGTGCTCTTTTCCGGAAAGGCGGTCTTTGACCCGTGTTTACCCACGAGGTGACGTAGTGGGGCCCCCGTAGGTGTGGGGTTTGAGGCACGAAGGTGCGAGCGGTGGGACCTATAGGGATTGGATCCCGATAAGGTCAGGTGTGGGACCGCCGGGATTGGATCCCGACGCGGTCAGGTGTTACAGGTGTACCCACGAGGTGACGTAGTGGGGCCCCCGTAGGTGTGGGGTTTGAGGCACGAAGGTGCGAGCGGTGGGACCTATAGGGATTGGATCCCGATAAGGTCAGGTGTGGGACCGCCGGGATTGGATCCCGACGCGGTCAGGTGTTACAGGTGTTACCGGGGTTGCAGATGTTACAGGTGGTACAGGTGGTTGCGAGTTACCGTTACGAGTAGAGCGGTTATTTCGGCTAGTCTTACTTTATGGTTTGGTACTACTTTACTGCTTTAGTACTATTTTTGTGATAGTGTCGCTGACTACCCACTCTGTGACAGGTACCTCCAGGGGGTAGAGGTAGGCGACGGTGAGGCCGAGGCGGTAGCAGTCGGGCCGAGGCGGCCCTAGTATGCTGTTGTACTTACTTTCTCTGCATTTCATTCGGATTTGTAGGTTATTGTGTGGTTCTCGATACCCTCGTGGGGTCGTGTGGATGTTGAGTACTTTCATTCTGGTTACGCACTACTGTTTCCTTATCATTCCCGGTTGGCCGTTTTCTAAACAAATCAACTAGAAAACAAAAGAAAAAGGACTTCGTAAACTGTTTTCAAAAGTCTAGGGTCGGGTGGGCCCGTTTTCCCAAACCTTGTGGATTTATGCCGTTTTCCAAATCGGTTTTCAAAACCTCAGACCGTGTGGGTCTGTTTTCAAAACAGTGAGTTTATACTTTCAACTTGACTGGCCACGGGTATTGTTTGTCTTCATGCACCATACTACTTCGAACTGTTGTGATTAATTGGAAGTGATTGCTTGTGTTTGACGGTTGTAATAGCCGCGACGCCGTGCATATACAGAGGAGACTCTGCCCGACTTTCGAGTGAATCTGTATATGTGGCGGGTCTGGGCACGCGCCGGGGAAGGAGGTTTTAAAGAAAAAATTTTGTACGCACCTTACGCTTACCTCTGTGTACCGTTTCCGCTAAAATATAACCCCCGGGGCGTGACAGATTAAGATGGTATCAGAGACTTCACTTTAATCACAACAGTGGCGGCCCAACATCCACCGAGACATCACACTTAACTACAAATAAATGAAATATGCAGGGTTTAAGAATTAGGACGTGAGAGATCGGGGAGGGGATTTGTAGATAACGTTTTCCTTACCTTCTCGATATTACGGTGGTTCTTTCTAGTAGAGTTGAGTGCTAAGTCTGGGTGGTGTGTCTGTACAGACAATGGTCCGAACCAGAGCATCGGCAGAGGATGTAGGGGCGGATGCGACGACACCAGCGGCTGCAGAAAACCAGCTCCTGCGGCAACAATTGAGGGAGATGGCGGGGCAGCTGGCGACCCTTACGGAACATGTGCGCCAACTGACGCAGCAGCCACCAGTCACTCCTGCCCCTCCACAAGGACCATTTTCACCGGCCACAGCACCGCAAGCGACCGGGGCCGGGGTAGGGGCAGCCCCTCTACCGGCAGCAACGGCCGGACTAGCACCTACCCAGACCACGGCGCCAACGGCAGCACCTGCAACAGCGCCCGCGGGGCCGGCGCCGGGGGCCCTCGGCGGGAGTACCTCCGCGGCCGCCGCCACCGCCGGGGAGGGGATGGTTACGCAAGCGGGTAATGACCATACCGGGTCCGGAAAGCGGTCTTCGGAATGTCCTCGTTCCGAACCCGAAGCGGGTGGTAGCCTGACTGTAGATCAATCTTTGAGAAGACCGTCGCTCCGCGTAATTGGTCGAAAAGGTCGTCGATTCTGGGCAGGGGGTACTTGTTTTTCACCGTGACTTTGTTTATTCCTCTGTAGTCGATGCAAAGTCGCAGGCTTCCATCCTTCTTCCGTACAAAAAGCACTGGTGCGCCCCAGGGTGACACACTCGGCCTGATAAACCCTTTGTCCAAGAGGTCTTCCAGTTGCGCCTTTAACTCCTTCAACTCCGCGAAGGCCATTCGGTAAGGTGCCTTCGTTATGGGTTGAGTACCTGGCAAGAGTTCAATAGGGAACACCACCTCCCTTTCAGGGGGTATCCCAGGCAGCTCCGTCGGAAAGACATCGGGAAAGTCCCTCACCACCGGGATGTCTGAAGGTGTCGTCGAGGGTCGGGTAACCAGATCTACCGATGCCAAAAAGGCCACACACCCACCCTCTATCAGACTCCTGGCTCGAACCGCCGAGATGACTGCCGGGAAGGAGGTGCTCTTGCATGCTAGGTACGCATTCTTAGGGAAACTTGGTACCTTGAGAGCCAGTCCATGCCCAAAACAACGTCGTACTCCTTCAAGGGAATTACTATTAAATCCCAAGGGCAACATAGCCGCCCTAACTTAATCGGGCAAGTGGCTACCAAGCTAGTCGCCTCTAGTGTTCCACCCGCGGTCTGGACCGTCAACTTACTTTGGAGAGGTGTTTCCTCGAGGTCATGCGAAAACACGTACTCACGTGAAATGAACGAGTGTGTTGCCCCAGTATCAAAGAGGGTTCTAGCGCGTGAATTTGAAATCGAAGTTATACCTGCAAGTACGTGCTCCGGCGGGTCCGCTTCCTGGCGGGTCATGGAATAAATTCGCCCGCCCGGTTGAGGCTGCCTATCCTCTTCGTGCCGCGTAGCCGGGGGCCTAGAGGTCGACCCCATAGGAGCTTTCCCCCGCCCCGCGAGTTGTGGTGAAGGCGTGGAAGCGGCGGAGGAGGCTGATCCCACGACAAGGGGGCAACTGCGGCGGAAGTGCCCCTGCTTGCCGCAACGGAAGCAATGATCGCCTCTCTGGGGACACTCCAACACTCGGTGCGCTCCCCCGCAGATTACACAAGGCCTGTCTCTTGGCCTCGGCTCTCCCGTAGGTGCGCTCCGTGCTCCCGACGGTGTCCTCCACCGTTTGGGGGGTCGGCTCCCTGCAGTTGTTCCCCCCCCGTAGCTCTGCGGCAGCCGCTTCCTATCTTCATGATGTGCCGAGACCTCCCTCCTAGCACGGGTAACGGCGAACCCACGCTCTACAACAGTGGCCCGGTCGACCACTTTCTGGAACGTATGCAAGTCAGCGGCCTGAACCACCTGGAATATATCACTTCGCAACCCATCCACGAACAGTTGCGCCTTGTGGGGTTCGTCCCTTATGACAAAAGGAACGCAATTTGCCAAGCGCACGAATTCGCACTGATACTCCATAACCGTCTTGTTCCCTTGCTGAATGTGGTTTAGGTCGTCTTCCAGTTTCTTCTTGACGCTATTAGTGAAGAAGGCCCCAAACAATTCCTTTTTGAACGTCGTCCATGATGGAAGCACGGTGCCCGTGGTGGGATCAGGGCGCACCGTCTTCCACCATAGACGAGCGTTACCCTCCAAAAAGTGAACTGCCAGGGGAACGCGCTCGGGGTCCTCGATGAGTTGGCCCTCACTCGTTCTCGTTCCGCTCGAACTAAAGGAGGACCTAAGCTTCGAGGAAACCCCGGTGCGGATCCTAGCAAGAGAAAGCAAGACACTTCGAAACCGAGTCATCCCCTACGTGAAAGTGCTCTGGAACAACCACGAGGAGCGGGAGGCGACGTGGGAGCTGGAATCGAAGATGAGGGAGGGTTACCCCCATCTCTTCACCGAGAACCAGGAATGAGTTTCGAGGACGAAACTCGTTTTAAGAGGTGAGTGATGTAGTAACCACTGGTTTAAAATAATTGCTTGAGTCCGCTTTTGGTTTTATTTATTGTTCAATTAGACTCGGAGGGTGATCCATAATTTCTTGTTCCCGGTCAGACCGTCGGGACTCGCGGGTATTTCTAGTTAATAAAGCTCGCGAAACGGAGAATGGCGGTGCAATCGGATTTGAATTCCGACGACGGGTGCTTCCAGAATAAATTCCGGAAGTTGGCTAACGATTCAGGCAACCAGCACGGTTTTTGAGGCGGGTCGGACCCCGGTTCGCACCCGTTTTAATCAATTCCGCATTTTTTTTTTATTATTTCCGTCGTACAACTCCCGCCCCAACTTCCCACCACTTCCCCACAACTACCCACTAACCGCCCCAACTTCCCACCACTTCCCCACAACTACCCACTAACCGCCCCAACTTCCCACCACTTCCCCACAACTACCCACTAACCGCCCCAACTTCCCACCACTTCCCCCCACAACTACCCACTAACCGCCCCACTTCCCACCACTTCCCCCAACTACCGGCCACTTCCCCACAACTCCCCTTAAACCCCCTGCGTACGAAACCCCAAAAAAAAAGCGAAAACCATTTCCCAAACTTTCCATTCCCCAAACCTTCCTTACCGCTGTCAATCGGCGTGGAGTAACCGGTGGAGCAATCAAGGAGGAGGAGGAACACCGTACATCCTTTGCCTTGGGACCGGGCACACCAGACGGGGCGAGTCTTCCCTCGTTCAACCCTAGCCAACGAAATCGAGATTCGTGTAGGCCCGGGCGGGTACCCGAGACGCGAGAGAACCTAACATCGGTCAGGAGCGCGACAACAAGGTGGGTTTTTCTCCCGAGGTTTAGTAATGTTAGTGTTCCGGGGAGGATATTAAATATTATGTTAACCTGTACTAACACTGATGGCTCTATGGTTTACTATATTACCCCGTGTTTTGTTACTATGCTCGAGTGCGACACGCGCATCCGCGGTTTGGCCACCGCAAAGGGTGCTCTTTTCCGGAAAGGCGGTCTTTGACCCGTGTTTACCCACGAGGTGACGTAGTGGGGCCCCCGTAGGTGTGGGGTTTGAGGCACGAAGGTGCGAGCGGTGGGACCTATAGGGATTGGATCCCGATAAGGTCAGGTGTGGGACCGCCGGGATTGGATCCCGACGCGGTCAGGTGTTACAGGTGTACCCACGAGGTGACGTAGTGGGGCCCCCGTAGGTGTGGGGTTTGAGGCACGAAGGTGCGAGCGGTGGGACCTATAGGGATTGGATCCCGATAAGGTCAGGTGTGGGACCGCCGGGATTGGATCCCGACGCGGTCAGGTGTTACAAGTGTTACCGGGGTTGCAGATGTTACAGGTGGTACAGGTGGTTGCGAGTTACCGTTACGAGTAGAGCGGTTATTTCGGCTAGTCTTACTTTATGGTTTGGTACTACTTTACTGCTTTAGTACTATTTTTGTGATAGTGTCGCTGACTACCCACTCTGTGACAGGTACCTCCAGGGGGTAGAGGTAGGCGACGGTGAGGCCGAGGCGGTAGCAGTCGGGCCGAGGCGGCCCTAGTATGCTGTTGTACTTACTTTCTCTGCATTTCATTCGGATTTGTAGGTTATTGTGTGGTTCTCGATACCCTCGTGGGGTCGTGTGGATGTTGAGTACTTTCATTCTGGTTACGCACTACTGTTTCCTTATCATTCCCGGTTGGCCGTTTTCTAAACAAATCAACTAGAAAACAAAAGAAAAAGGACTTCGTAAACTGTTTTCAAAAGTCTAGGGTCGGGTGGGCCCGTTTTCCCAAACCTTGTGGATTTATGCCGTTTTCCAAATCGGTTTTCAAAACCTCAGACCGTGTGGGTCTGTTTTCAAAACAGTGAGTTTATACTTTCAACTTGACTGGCCACGGGTATTGTTTGTCTTCATGCACCATACTACTTCGAACTGTTGTGATTAATTGGAAGTGATTGCTTGTGTTTGACGGTTGTAATAGCCGCGACGCCGTGCATATACAGAGGAGACTCTGCCCGACTTTCGAGTGAATCTGTATATGTGGCGGGTCTGGGCACGCGCCGGGGAAGGAGGTTTTAAAGAAAAAATTTTGTACGCACCTTACGCTTACCTCTGTGTACCGTTTCCGCTAAAATATAACCCCCGGGGCGTGACAAGATCTCAGTGGGTACCGTCCCAATATCCACGGTATGCCCACTAAGTCTACTGGAGGCACAACAAAAAGGTATGCAGATAGATAGATAGATAGATAGATAGATAGATAGATAGATAAAAGTTGAAAGGAACTATAACTATCATGTCTCAATCATCATGCTCAAGAAACTATACTAATGATGAAATGTGCATACACTCGCTACTACTAATATGCCTCAAGTATCATGCTCAAAGGAAACTCATCTATGAACATGCTATGCAATCACTCTCTCAATATCACCCAATCTCAATGACTGCCTCATAGGGTCCAGTCAAGCCTGCGCCAAACCTACTGCCACCACATCCTCACTGGGACGGGACTTACGTAGGGCGTCCCACACGGACTATCTCAAACTCACACAAGTGACCCCATGGTAACTCGGCGAGGGGTATCAAGCGACCACTAGTAAATCAACTAGGCGCATATCCACATCGTAGCCTCGTCAGGCTCGGTATCATCATCGCACCCGGGGCGTAGCTCGAGGGGAGCGACCCCACCGAACTCAAGTATCACATCTGTCTCACTGTCTCAATAAGCGGCACATGCAGGCTATAGTCCACGATCAAACAGATCGGTACCTCCAGCTCAAAGCACAACTCAGTCGGAAAAGAACCTCGACTAAATCAGGAATAGCCCAAACACTCTCACAGCTATGTCGGAGAACCCTCAACGACTCAATCTGATAATGCATGACCATGGCTGAGCCGGGAAACCTCCGCGACTCGATCTGCCAGAATCCCAAATATCCTCAAAACTAAGTGGGAGAACTACCTCCACCACTAAATCATAAACACAACCCATGATCTAGAACATCAATCCCAACAAGGAAGAAGAACTCTCATGACACTAGAACTCGACAGATGATGCTCTAAAAATACACTCGGCCCTCTGGCACGAGTACACAATCAACTCGAACAATCTGGACCATTCATAATGTTCTCAATAATTAAAACCCTTTTAAAATGGAGTTTTACTTAAAACGGGGTACTAAAAATATATGAAGGTCCAGATGCAGCCTGAATCTCAAATGAACATGCAGTCTAGTGTCAAATAACCTCTAGATCATACTAAAAATGTCTGGGGCTCAAGAATGTCATTCTACAATTTTCTAGACAACTATCAGATTTATCAATATATAATAAATAAGCTAAACATGATCAATATGCTTACAGAAGCATTAGAGGGCATTCCATAAATCTCGAAGAAATTCCAACCCACCTGGAACGCTTTCCGCAGGCAATCGCTGAAGTCGGTGAAGCGTCGGATTCGCTCGCTGCCTCGAATCCGCCGGAAAAACGAAAACCGCGCCGCACGCACACTGCCGCGATCCACGGAAAAATCTCCGAAAGCTCGAATAAATATCCCTGAGTCCTCTTCCAAAAAGTAATCATCCGGCTCACCTACGGCCAACTCGCAGCATATGCACAAGTAACCAACCAACCACGCTCAGTAATCCATCAAAACCATATAAAGAAATCCAAAAAAATCCAATAAAACTCGAAATCCCAACCACTCTCACCTTTGAAGAAAATCCGCGCGTGCTTTGGCCCACACCACGGCCAATCACGGTGCAACCATAGGCTCAGCACACCATAACAAGTGCTCACTACATCCAACAAGTCCACCATTAGTTTACAGCTTCCCAAAGCACCAACACCATACAACACTAAGCATCAGCACAAATTAATTACATACTCCTTTAAATACTAACAGCTTAAGTCCATACAACCCTTTACAAGCTCCAAAGCATACTAGTAAATAAAGTCCACATATTCACGATCTCTTAATTCCACTCTTATGCACTACCAATTCGCATAAATTCAAATCAACATAAATAAACATATAAATTCTCACACTACTCTTTAAGGTCCCACTATCCACAAAACCCAACAACAAAGCTCCAAAATCCCTCTGCACTCACAATGAATCCACAGCACACTCACACCTCACACACATTCTCACATCACCAACACAAAGCACACAGCACCCTCTAAAAAATCCACTGCACACACACAGAATTCCCCACAATCACAAAACCACGATTATTCATAACCACTCACCCACAGCACACACAACCAAGCCTCTGCACAAAATGAACCCACAGCACACACAACCAAGCCCACAGCACACTAAGTTCCACAACCACTTCATCCTCATCATCATCTTCATCAATCATCATCATCATTTCTCGATCCGGTTCTGCACAACTCCAAGCTGCAGCACCAAACAAAAACTCAGGGAAAAAAAAACAATCAAGATGCAAAGAAAACTGAAATCAATCTCTCAGGGCAAGAGACAAGCCCCCCGCACGCGCGCCGGCCGCTCGCAGCAGCCGCACGTGCGGCCGCCGCGATCGAGCTGCTCCGCTGCTGCCGCTGACCGTGCTGCTGCAGCCGCCGCGCGCGCTGCCCTGGCGCGTGCCGCGCGGCGCCTAGTGCCCGCCGCGCGGCGCAAAGGGCTGCCGCAACCTGCCGCGCGGCTCCCTGGGCCGCTGCGCGGCGCATGGGCCCACCGCGCCGCGGCCCAGCCCGCATCGAGCGCGCCCAGCGCGCTAGCAGTGCGCCCGCGAGCGCGCGCGGCGCCCTGCGCAGCGCTGTCACGCCCCGGGTGTAAACCAGAACCCGGGCCCGTCCACAGATCCGCCGTGCACACGGTATTTCCCGTGTACACGAAGCGCCAGTAACCTGCTCAGATATAAGAGATATAATAAAAGAGCAATAAACATAGAGCTGAACTAAAACTAATACATCTCAGACTGAAGCTGGAAAATAAAATACAATACATCTGTATATAAATGATACATCAGTCTCTCCCAGCTCACAAAATAAATACAACCTGCTGGCGAAAGCCAGTCCCAAAAATAAAAGTACTACCGTCTGAGGAAACATGGGTACACCAACAGTCCAGCTAACATGCTCATCCTGCCTCGAGGTCTATCTACTCAGCCGTCCTCTCTCCTCGACCCGCCACTGTAAGCCCAGTAGCGCCCGCAGAAGATACTGCAAAACAAGGGAGAAGAAAAAGAGAAAAGAAGAATGGGGGTGAGACTACTAGTAAACCAGTAGCCTCCCCTAGTGGGTAAAACCTCAACTCCGACACGCCCACTAGGTCTACCAGAGGCAAAAGGAACAAAGGTGGTATGCAATGAAGATGACTCCTGATGAAAAGCTACCACTAGTATGCCTCTAAATACTGAGCTAAAAGAATAGCTGAATATATGCATCAGAAACACAATGCCTGCCTGAATAAACCCAATCCGACCACCAGTAAACACTGGTACTGCCTGCCGTGCCTGCCAAATCGGGTATGCTGGCCAACGCATAACACCGATAGGGAAAAGGGAGTCTCAAGGACTCGAAGCCTGTCTGCCGCACACTCCGGAGTGGCACTCGAGGGGAGCGACCCACACGAGTAAAGTATCTCAGTATCCAGTAACATAGGTATCATAAATCAGCAGGACTGGATCATAACTCTGATCAAAGTGGGAAAACCCATCCACTAAAGAAAGACCCGATCTCAACCTGGTGCAAGATAAACAATAGTGGGAAACTCCTTCCACTAGAGACCTGATACCCAATCTGATGCATAAGTAACCACCGGTCAACCGCCCAAGGTCCACGGTTGCCGCAATACCCTGCCATCAAGCCTGCCTGTCCCAAAACCCAAGATCCTGACTACACTATCCCCAAACCCCCTGCTCGCGCACGAGCTACAAACACCCTGAGCCTCAATGAAAGGAGAAAAGAATAATAAAAAGGTTTCTCCTATGTCAATTCCAGCATGATAGTGTAGCAGAAAAAGGTGGCCTATCTAGGTGACCATACAAGCATGCAAATGTCCCAAGATGATATAAAATAAAACAGATATCGATAACCTTTATGATGTTAGAACATGTAGAGAACAGTATGAGAGTAGTAAATATGAGATAGCCTGTGCCTGCCTATGCCACATACCCAAAGCCCCATACATCATCGATTAGCCTTATCCTTTAACATGATGCTACTGCTCTACAACCATAAGCCCCAATCCAGTAAGTTCTAACACTATCTGTTTAATCACAATAAGCCTGCCATTGCCACACATAAAGTGCATTTAACCTTTTGATCAAAGAGGCTACCCAAATGCCTAGCGGGTACACAAAAGAAGAAGGGTTAACAACAACACCCATAAAAACCATCCTGACCCAGATCCGACATCCGATCAACCGCCTGCTATCCGCGGTAGCCGCAATACCCCAAAAGCTAAAGTCCAAGCCCTAGCTACACTATGCCAATCCCTGCTCAAACCCGAGCAACAAATAGCCGTCCGCCGAAGGAATAGGGGAAGAAGAGACAATAGGGTTCCTCCTAAGTCAGTCCCAATATAGTGTAGCGATCAGAAATGGTCTAACTAGATATCCCTGAAATCAAGCCCATCTCCTCATGGAAGAAAGAAGGGGAGTGACAAATAGTGGTTCATCATGTGTATCAAGTAATAACTCCACCTGGGTGTAATCATCACGCTAAATCACAATCCAACCGCACATGTCCATAGCCTGCTAATCACCCTCACATGAATCATCCACCTATGCCTGTCCAAAAATCCTCAAGTGATACCCTCCCACAAGACGCCTCACGATATCGCACTATGAAAGTACATCCCCCCCCTTATGCAAGGTTAACTGCTAAAACGATGTCCATGAAGCATGTATAAGTTCCAACATGTCAGGTTCCCAATATAATGTTTTCCATATGATAGGCTCATAATTATCTAGTTAAGCATGCATATCCATTAGGTGACCATTCAACATGTCCAATAAAGGGGATCACTCTAATATTCCTAGTGGGTATATCAGAAAAGAGGAGTAAAGCAACCACCCACCTGGAATTGCGCAACCCAAAGCTGTCCAATATCTCTTTTCCATGCCACGAGTCCAAACAGATAAGCCGCCGCGATCACTGTTCACAATTACCCCAAAACATGCAATTAAACATACAATTATTCCCGAGAACATGCTATTCAACAATCAGTCCAGAGTTGAGCCTTTTTCACCTGCGAGTTGTGCACAGAAAATTCCCAAAATTATACCATCGCGATCCACGCGACGAGCCGGTCGAAACGAGTACCTGCACGTTCCCACACGATTTTCCTACGCTGAGAACCAAAATCGACAAGAGAACCATCCCGAAGTAAGTCGATCGCAAAAACTGAATCTGATGGTACTGTAAACAGAGGCTTCTCACCTTCGGAGAAAATTTATAAAATCCCAAGAAAATTCAGAGAGACTCCTTGCGATGCGTAGATGCAAATCCCCTTTTGAATCGCCTCAATTCGATGTCCGGTTGCGGAGATATCGCCGAAATACCGAACCGCTGTCCAAAACTCCATCACAGCAAAATGGGGTCACAAGATGATCCGAAAAACCCATGAAAACCTCGGAATGGGGAAAAACCAGTAGAACCAAGAAACGTAGCCCTACCTGTTAAGAATCCAACGGCGCAAAAGTCGCGAAAATAGGAGGTCGGGGTGAGTCGGGGGAGCCTGAACACTGAAATGCGACGAATCGGGTTGTCGGAGAATGATCGTCGCGCCGCGCCGGAAAAATCTCAAACCTCGGGATCCGAGCCTCCTAAATTCCTCAAACTTGAATGAGCCTAAGGGAGATGGAGCCTCTAAAATGGAGAAAACTGCCTTTGAATGAGCCTCGGATGGGATTAATAGGAAAACCAGAAAAATCTTTTCAAGAAATTACCTCTGTGTCCCACATAACAGGAAACACCAGATTCCTCCAACCAAATGGCGACACGTGGCACCGACCGGCTGACCGCGCGCCAGACGCGCCTGCTGCCCTGCCTGCATAGTAGACCATCCAATAGGGGTGCGCCACGTGTCGAAGCCACCTGCCTAGTGCACCCGGTGCACGGAAATCTGTAGACCGAACCAATAAAACAATGCCACGTGTCAACCCTGGTGCACCATGAACCATGAGCCATTCTGAATATTCTGTAGACCAAATGCCGTGAGCCGACCTATCGGATGATGCCACGTGTCCACTCCCGGTGTACCGTAGACCCGAAATGCTCCGTAGACCGCGTGCTGTGAGCCATCCAACCATCGGCCGCCACGTGGCACCTCCCTGGTGCACGCCCGCGCTGTGGACCGCGCGCCTGCCCGCGCACCACGCGGCTGCCCGCGCCCTGCCCGCGCCCGCGCCGCCTGCCCGCCGCCACTGTGCCGCCTGCCCGAGGCCGCGCCGCCGCCCGCCGGCGCTGCCCGCCGCCGCCGCCGCCGCCGGCCGGCCGCCGGAAACACTGTTCCGGCGGTGAACAGTACCCGAGCCCCAAAAATGCAAGTAGATAGTCCGTTTTGACCGTTTTCGCGCGCTGAATCCAAATTCGCCGTCCGTTTCGCCAAATTCCAACCCGATAATTCGCCGGAGGCTCCCGGAAAGGTATTTTCAATCCGAATTCCGCGCCGAGTCCAAATCTGATATCCGATTTGCGCGAAAGTACTTCTAAACATCCGATGGGGCCCCCCGATCACCCACGTGATCCATTTTAAGCCCGGAGTTCATCACTTGAGTCCAAATTGGCGCCCGAACACCGCCGACATGCCCCGTAGGCCTCCAGAAGCTGCCGGTCACACTGTAAAAGCCCTGTAAAATGCCGGATCATCACATCCTCCCCCACTAAAAGAAAGTTTCGTCCTCGAAACTAAAGCAACTCTCAACGAGTCTCAGAAACCAGGGGTAAGTACTCAACACCGCCGTCTCCCGCTCTCAAGTCGCCTATCACTCCCCGTGATTACTCCTCAGCAACAACAACAGCAACAACCAGCACGGCATAGCCCGATTGCGCAATTCCCTCATCTCACGAGCCGGAATTCGCAACGAGCGTCCCTCGTACTCCAAACTCTCGCAGGGCTCCAAAGAAGTGAGTCAATCACGGGCGAGGAGTCCAAAACATAACACTCCTGAGCTAAGACGCAGGAAAACCTCAGGGACTCCATCAAAAGCCTGGGGGAAAAAGAACGAACAGCCAGTGCAACACGCACTAACACCACCCCCCTAGAGCCAACTCAACCAGGGCAACCCGAAACACAACCACACAAGCACCCGCACAGGAAAGGGGCCCTAACAAGCAGGGGTTCTCACTCGGTCACTGTCAAAACCCGACCACACGAGTAGATTGCTCAACCGCAGCCTATCCTCAAAAGGAATCCTCTGGGACACAACCTCAAGCCCTGTACACCACTATGGCCCCACACAGCGCCAGCTATGGAACTGTCACTCAACTCCCAATTTAGCTCTTCTGCTTTAGGTATCCGCCACCACAGTGGCCCGGTCGGGGTGATCCTGCAAGCTGGATGCTCATCAAAATCCAATGGTAGCTCCATAGCCACTATGGGAGGTATCACTATCACCCGCAAGTCCATCTTCCTTCGCTGGCCAAACTAAAATCGGCGCTGGTACCAATCTTACCATCCGCTCATTAAACTCTGCTGGCACCATCCGGTCCAAAAGCTCCTCACCTCAATAGTAACTGTCGATCTCGACCCATCTCAATCAGCATCTATTTTGACCGGACTTCCACCGCCGCCCCTGCGGCTAAATACGTAATCCAGGAAGATGTGCTCTCAAAGCTAAAACTTGTACCAAAACCATTTAGCATAAAACTTTATCCTCACAGACCTTGCCACAGCATCTACAAATGCTTCACAAGCTCTAAATCACTCAGGGAGGGGTAAAAGCCAAGATATCCCTAGAAATGCCGCTATCAATCCGTTCAAGCCCAACTGGAACACAAAATTCCTCAATCTTAAAGGCAACAAGGCATTAGTCATTCCATTGGCCTCACTGTATGTCACGCCCCGGGTGTAAACCAGAACCCGGGCCCGTCTACAGATCCGCCGTGCACACGGTATTTCCCGCGTACACGAAGCGCCAAACCTGCTCAGATATATAAGAGATATAATAAAAGAGCAATAAAAAACAGAGCTGAACTAAAACTAATACATCTCAGACTGAAGCTGGAAATAAAATACAATACATCTGTATAAATGATACATCTGTCTCTCCCAGCTCACCAAAAATAAATACAACCTGCTGGCAAAAGCCAGTCCCAAAGTAAAAGTACAACCGTCTGAGGAAACACGGGTACACCAACAGTCCAGCTAACACGCTCAACCTGCCTCGAAGTCTATCTACTCAGCCGTCCTCTCTCCTCGACCCGTCGCTGAAAACTCAGCAGCACCCGCAGAAGACACTGCAAAAGAAACAAAGGGGAAGAGAAAAGAGAAAGCAGTGGGGGTGAGAACTACTGTAAACAGCAGCCTCCCCCTAGTGGGTAGACCTCAACTCAAATGTGCCCACTAGGACTACAAGAGGCGAAAGAGATGAACAAAGGTGGTAAGCTGTAAATAAAACTGCTGAAGATGGATAGAGCTACCACTACATGCCTCTAAAATGCCAGCTAGGAATATAGCTAAATATATGCATCAGAATGTAAATGCCTGCCTGCCTAGACCCAATCTAGACATCGGTAAACACCGGCACTGCCCGCTAAGCCCACTGACTCACAACTCAGGTACGAGATGCAGACCGGCTCCTGACCGGCACAGTCCCATCCTAAGGGCAATGGACCGGCTACTAACCGGCACGGCCCATCCCAAAGGCGACAGACCGGCTCCTGACCGGCACGGTCCCAGTATACGCCCTCCGGAGTGGCACTCGAGGGGAGCGACCCACACGAGCGAAATAAGTCGCCAAGAGTAATCCGACATGGTAGGACTAGACCATGACACTGATCAAAGTGGAAAACCCATCCACTAAAAGAAAGCCCAAAGCCTCTATCCCAATCTGATGCAATAACCACTGTCCGGTCGACCGCCAAAGATCCGCGGTCGCCGCAATGCCCTGCCCTCACAGCCTGCCTGTCCCGAAGACCACAACTGTCTGACTACACTATCCCAATCCCTGCTCGAACCCGAGCGTACTATCCCCCAAATATAAATAGAAGAAGAGAAAAGCATGGTTTCTCCTAAGTCAATTCCAGCATGATAGTGTAGCAGAAAAAGGTGGCCTAACTAGATGTCCATTTAAGCATGCAAAGTCCTTTATTTAAAAACAGGGTTTAAATATTATTATCTTTCCCAATATAGGGGTATGCCACTAGTTAAACATGTTTCAAGTACCCGAGTTCTAACAAGTAGAGATTTGCCATTTAGATAAACATCCATATTACTAAGTTGCCCCAAATGGTTCATGTATATGTGAAAGAGGTTCCATCAGGTATATGCAACATATCCAATTTAACCAAGCACTTCCCATGATTTTAGGTGACATATTATTTACAAGAGTGAACCATTAATTTCTACTTGTCTATTTAGGATGCAAGTCCTAACAGTAAGTCCATTTCTCAATCAACATGCCATTTAACTTATACCGGTTCATTTAGCGACATAATAGCGAAGCAACCCAAATAGGCCTAGTGGGGACATCACAAGTAGGAGGTTAAACAACGGTACCCACCTCGAGCGCTAAATCCAAGTCCTGACAGCGAAGTCCGCGCCCGATCCTCAACCGTCCTCGCAAAACTGCGCCATAAATCCCAAAGGATACACACACACAATTACTATCCAAGTTAATCCCAAAATCTGTCCCCAAAACCAGATTTACTGTTCAGCCATTTTTACCTGCGAAATGTGCCCACAAAATTCCCAGAAAAATACCACTGCGATCTACGCGACGAACCGGTCGAAACGAGTACCTGCACGTTTTCCCACGATTTTTCTATGCTGAGAACCAAAATCGACAAGAGGACCACCTCGAACAATATTTTCACCCAAAAACTGTGCTACAAGGTTCTGTAAAAAGGGGTTCTCACCTTCAGGGAAATTCCACAAAATTCCACAAAAATTCAGAGAGATTCCTTGTGATGTGTAGATGCAAATCCCCTTTTGAATCGCCTCAATCCGATGTCCGGTTGCGGAGATATCGCCGAAATACCGACCCGCTGTCCAAAACTCCATCACAGCAAAAGGGGTCACAAGATGATCCGAAAAACCCATGAAACCTCGGAATGGGGAAAAACCAGTAGAAATAAGAAATGTAGCCCTACCTGTTACGAAGAAGATGGCGCAAGAATCACTGAAAAATACTGCTTGGTTAGCTCGGGGGAGCTAAAACACTGTCGCTGCGCCGAAGAAGAATCCAGGAATGCAACGTCGCGCCGCGCCGAAAAATCCAAATCTCGGGATCCGTGCCTCATAAATTCCCCAAACTTCACAGGATGCTTCCTCTCTTCTTGATGAAGATTTCATCTTCTCACCTCTAATGGAGATGGAGCCTCTATGGTGGAGAAAAACCCCTTTGAAGGAGCCTCGGATGGATTACTAGGAAAAAACCAGAAAAACATTTCACTTAATTCCCTCTGTGTCCCGCCGAACACGAAACAGCGAAATCGGCCAATGAAAACGCGACACGTGGCCTTCCCAACCGTCGCTGCCGCGCGCAGTCTGCCGCCCAGTGCACAGTTGACCGACCAATGAGGACGTGCCACGTGTCCACTCCCAATGTTCAGTGCACCCGGTGCACAAAATCCTGTGGGCCGAACGAATGGGAAGATGCCACGTGTCCAACACCGGTGCACCGTAGACCATGAGCCAACCAGAGTATTCCGTGAACCAAGTGCTGTGAGCCAACCAATCATATGATGCCACGTGTCCACCTGTCGGTCCACCGTGCATCTAAAGAATTCCATGGACCGCGCGCTGTGGACCGGCCAACCGCCTCATGCCACGTGGCACCGCCCTGGTGCACGCCCGCGCGGTGGACCGGCCGCCTGCCCGCGCCCTCGCCTTGCCTGCCCGCGCCCTCAGCCGCTGCCCGCGGCCGCGCGCCGCCTGCCCGACCGCCCTCCGCCGCCCGCCGGCGCTGCCCGCCGCCGCCGCCGGCCGCCGGCGATCGCCGGAATTACTGTTCCGGCGTGAACAGTAACCCGAGCTCCGAAAAATGCCGCAAATACTCCGTCTGAAGCGTTTTCGCGCGCTGAATCCGATTTTGACGTCCGTTTCGCCAAATTCTCACTCTAAAAATTGCCGAATGCCCCCGGAAAGGTATTCTTGGTCCAAATCTCGCGCCGAGCCCAATCTCAATATCCGTTTTGCGCGCAAACACCTCTAAACATCCGATAGGGTTCCCCGATCACCCACGTGATCCGTTTGAAGCCCGGAGTCCAACACTTGTGTCCAACTTGGCGCCCGAACACCGCCGACACGCCCCGTAGGCCTCCAGAAGCTGCCGGTCACCCTGTAAAAGCCCCAAATACCTCCCGCACACTGCGTAGACCTCCAGTAGCCACGTCAAAGCACCGCAACAGCTCTGCGGAGATCCAGGTCATCACATCCTCCCCCACTAAAAGAAAGTTTCGTCCTCGAAACTAAAGTAACTCCCTAGGAGTCTCAAAAACCAGGGGCCAATACTCAGCACCGCCGTCTCCAGCTCTCAAGTCACCAATCACTCCCCGTGATTACCCCACAGCAACAACAACAACAACAACCAGAACGGCATAGCCCGATTGCGTAATTCCCTCACCTCACGAGCCGGAATTCGCAACGGGCGTCCCTCGTACACTAAACTCTCAAAAGGCACGAGTCACTGACGGGCGAGAGATCCAAAATATAATACTCCTGAGCTGCGACGCAGAAAAACCTCAAAAACTCCAACAAAAGACTGGGGAAAGGAACGAACAGCCCGAGCAACACGCTCTAAAATCATTACCAAGAGCGAACTCAACCAAGGCGACCCAAAACACATCCACACAACACCTGCACAGAAAAGGGGCCCCAATAAGCAGGGGTTCACACACGGTCGCCCTCAAAACTCAACCACCCAAGTGGATTGCTCAGCCGCGGCCTCTAATCAAAAGATATCCTCTAGGACACAACTCAACCCTGTACACCAAGATGGCCTCACACATCGCCAATTAGAGAATCAACAAACTCAAACCCAAAGCTCTTCTGCTCCAGGTATCCGCCACCTCAGCGGCCCTATCGGGGTGATACTGGATGCTCGACAAAATCCAATGATAGCTCTACAGCCACTATGGGAGGTATCACAATAACTCACAAATCCATCTCCCACCACTGACTAGGTTAAAATCGGCGCTCGTACCAAACTCGTCATCTGATCATCAGGCTCTGCTAGCACTATCCGGTCCAAAAGCTCCTCACCCCAACAATAACCGTCGATCTCGGTCGGTCTTAAATAACATCCATTTTGGCTGGATTTCCACAGTCGCCCCTATGGCTTGAATAGGCAAGCCAGGAAGACATGCTCTCGAAGCTAAAACTTGCACCGCAACGACTTGGCGTAAAGCTTCTTCCTCACAGACCTTGCCATAGCATCTACGAATGCTCCACAAGCTCAGAATCATTCGGGAAGGGGGGTAAAGCCAAAATATCCCAAGAGAATGCCGCTATCAATCCGTTCAAGTCCCACTGGAAACCAGAGTTCCTCAATCTTAAAGGCAACGAGGCATTAATCATTCCATTGGCTTCACAGTACTCGTAATGCCCCTAGCGTCTCTTGTACGCCATCTTGGCGAAATACTCAGCTGTAAATCCAAACTGGTGCAGGCATCATAATCGATTAACTGCCGGGGCAGAACTCCATCGAAAGGCCTTAATAATACCTGGACCTGCCTGGGCTCCAATCACAAAGGACTCTCACCGTCGTGTATCAGCGACGTAGCACTAGGTCCAACAGACCCTCGATCCATCAGATCCCCGCACCTATGCCATCAACTCCCGCATCTCTAAAGGCGATATCCAACGAGGTGCTATGAAGTTGGCGCGGTTTCCAGAACCACGTCAACCACAATCTTAATCTCCCTTTCTGGCGGCATAATCATCGGCTCAGGTGGTCTCACACCCGGGATCTCACGAGCAATAGGGATATCCTTAAGTCCCGCTGTCGCCGTAGGCACCTCTCACACTAACGCTGTAACCAGTGTGCTCAAACAGTCTCAAAAATAAAATGCCTTCCATTATCTGCCTTGTAGAAAGTTAAAGTCCTTTATCTCAGCAGTCAAACATCCTGTGGCACTACGCCAACCAATCCCAAGCACTGGGTCAGGCACCAAGCTGCCACAAACACCAATATGTCTGCCGGCATAACTCACGGCCTCTGCTACACTGGACATGATCCACAAGCCTCCCCCACTTGCACCATGCCAACAGTAACCTGTACCTCAAGCGCATGCGGTAACGACTCTACCTCTAGTCCATGCAGGAATGCAACCTGCTCTAACTCCGACTGCTGTGATGAAATCACACCCGCGACAACTCAAACCACTACCGTGGCGCCCTCCAACCGGGCGGCACAGATTCATCCGCTCGCTGCAAGTGGTCGTCGCTCAGCCCGCCAAAATATCTAGACCAATCACAAAGGGGGCACGACCTCTGTCCATGCTCACACTGAGGTGCCGAATGTGGTCTCTCGCAGACAGCCAATCCACGCTACCGCTGCGCTACTCTGAAAAAGGGCTGTTGCTGTCATCGGGGTCCACCCAACCCCCGATGTCTCAAAAATCCACCCGGATATCATCGTCATACGACCAAGCACAATGATTCATGCAATTCTATATACAATTATCCTTACTAAGCTCACCCCTCAATCACATATATTGCACCCCAAACATGCCCATTATCACTCAAACAGGGTACATCCCCCTTGGGTAAGCTTTACATAATCCATCCACAAGGATATCCACCATCCTGGAAGAAAACGAACATGTCTCTACCGGCCGATCTATCCTCCATCATCTGGTATCAAGCGCCTCTATCCAGAACTTGCCTCTGACAGCAGATACCCATCCAAAAAACTGCAGCGCCAGCTCCATAAACACTGCCTCCACCATCGAAGCACCCCAAAGTCCAAAACCTGCAAAAGATGGTCCGAACAGACGGAAAGGCATCCTGACGCAATCCACTCTCAGCCACGCATATCCTATGCGCCTTGGCACTAAACATTGGCACAAAGGGGCTACTCACTCCACTACGAGACATCCGCCTCGCACACAAGGTCAAAACCAAAGAGGCGAAGATACTCTCAAGCAAACCAAGTACACCAACACCTCCAGGCCTGGCTCCCACGAAAACCGTCCTCGCAGCATAATCAGCTGCCGCGAAAAGAAAAAGAAAACCGAGCCAGCCTAACCGTCCTAAGTACCAAACCAAGCCCCACAACAAGGTCAAGACCATCAGGCCTACAGGTACAACCAAGGACTCAACCGCACCGGGCAGGACCCACGACACTCCCCCCAGGTGCAAAAGATAGGGAATACGACCTCCCGAACACCGGGTAACCGTCCTATCCCTAACCCAAAACAATGAAGCCAAACACTACCCACCAAGAAGGGGAAAACCTCTCGTATCGAAAGATACGAACCCAAGAGCCTGGAACAATTCAAACCTACCGCCACACTGGCCGCTGGAATCTACGTGCTCTGACGGTCTCAAAAATCCACTATCCAGAAAAAGAAACCAGGAGTGCCTCATCCGACTGACCTGTCCTCCAACACCCGGCGCCAAGCGCCTCAATCAGAACTCGCCTCAGGCAGCAGATCCCAATACAACGGAACCGTAATGCCACGCTCCATACCCGGCGCCTACTCCAATAAGGCGTCCCAAGAACTCTCAATCCCCCACCGAACAAGACCCTGCCACCAAAGGCTCCATACACAATCCCACAAATCAGGGCAACTCATCCGCCAAAACTGGCTCACTCTTGCAATGCAATCCCACAGTTCTCCTTGCTGTCAACTGTCCACCCTTCCTCGGTGCCCCAGCACTAAACGTCGGCACGGAGGGGCTACTCACTAGTCCGACAACTGTGCCACTGCACTGATCCGACAACTGCGCCACTGTGCTGATCCGACAACTGTGTCACTGCGCTGCTCCGACAACTGCACCACTGTGCTGATCCGACAACTGTGTCACCGCGCTGCTCCGACAGCTGCACCACTGTGCTGATCCGACAACTGTGTCACCGCGCTGCTCCGACAGCTGCACCACTGTGCTGATCCGACAACTGTGTCACTGCGCTGCTCCGACAACTGCACCACTGTGCTGATCCGACAACTGTGTCACCGCGCTGCTCCGACAGCTGCACCACTGTGCTGATCCGACAACTGTGTCACCGCGCTGCTCCGACAACTGTGTCACCGCGCTGCTCCGACAACTGCACCACTGTGCTGATCCGACAACTGTGTCACCGCGCTGCTCCGACAGCTGCACCACTGATCTGCCTCCAACACTCCTACCCTTCGGGTCCGGAGCCCCCAGACTCCAATCTGGGTATCCGGCCCGAAACAACCAGCTCAGGCCCAACTGCCGCACCAAGGTGCACTCGGTCAGAGCCCCAACGTCGGGGAGACACCGCTCACCACGACAAAACCGCAAATCAGCACACCCCAAACACTCGACCCAATCTAGCGAAAGTCAAAGGCATCCCCCTATTTTTGTAACGTTATGTTGTCTGCAGCCAACATAACTGTCCCACAAAATAGGGTATGCCGATCCCTCTTCACTCACTGGAAGAGTCAAAACCAAATCACCGACTTTCGCTAAAAGTCACGCCTCTCACGCCCTAACATCCTAGGGTCCGCCCAAAAGCCTAGGGTTTCCTAAGTCCCAACTGACCTATCCCTAAGCTCTGATACCAACTTAATCTGTCACGCCCCGGGTGTAAACCAGAACCCGGGCCCGTCTACAGATCCGCCGTGCACACGGTATTTCCCGCGTACACGAAGCGCCAAACCTGCTCAGATATATAAGAGATATAATAAAAGAGCAATAAAAAACAGAGCTGAACTAAAACTAATACATCTCAGACTGAAGCTGGAAATAAAATACAATACATCTGTATAAATGATACATCTGTCTCTCCCAGCTCACCAAAAATAAATACAACCTGCTGGCAAAAGCCAGTCCCAAAGTAAAAGTACAACCGTCTGAGGAAACACGGGTACACCAACAGTCCAGCTAACACGCTCAACCTGCCTCGAAGTCTATCTACTCAGCCGTCCTCTCTCCTCGACCCGTCGCTGAAAACTCAGCAGCACCCGCAGAAGACACTGCAAAAGAAACAAAGGGGAAGAGAAAAGAGAAAGCAGTGGGGGTGAGAACTACTGTAAACAGCAGCCTCCCCCTAGTGGGTAGACCTCAACTCAAATGTGCCCACTAGGACTACAAGAGGCGAAAAAGATGAACAAAGGTGGTAAGCTGTAAATAAAACTGCTGAAGATGGATAGAGCTACCACTACATGCCTCTAAAATGCCAGCTAGGAATATAGCTAAATATATGCATCAGAATGTAAATGCCTGCCTGCCTAGACCCAATCTAGACATCGGTAAACACCGGCACTGCCCGCTAAGCCCACTGACTCACAACTCAGGTACGAGATGCAGACCGGCTCCTGACCGGCACAGTCCCATCCTAAGGGCAATGGACCGGCTACTAACCGGCACGGCCCATCCCAAAGGCGACAGACCGGCTCCTGACCGGCACGGTCCCAGTATACGCCCTCCGGAGTGGCACTCGAGGGGAGCGACCCACACGAGCGAAATAAGTCGCCAAGAGTAATCCGACATGGTAGGACTAGACCATGACACTGATCAAAGTGGAAAACCCATCCACTAAAAGAAAGCCCAAAGCCTCTATCCCAATCTGATGCAATAACCACTGTCCGGTCGACCGCCAAAGATCCGCGGTCGCCGCAATGCCCTGCCCTCACAGCCTGCCTGTCCCGAAGACCACAACTGTCTGACTACACTATCCCAATCCCTGCTCGAACCCGAGCGTACTATCCCCAAATATAAATAGAAGAAGAGAAAAGCATGGTTTCTCCTAAGTCAATTCCAGCATGATAGTGTAGCAGAAAAAGGTGGCCTAACTAGATGTCCATTTAAGCATGCAAAGTCCTTTATTTAAAAACAGGGTTTAAATATTATTATCTTTCCCAATATAGGGGTATGCCACTAGTTAAACATGTTTCAAGTACCCGAGTTCTAACAAGTAGAGATTTGCCATTTAGATAAACATCCATATTACTAAGTTGCCCCAAATGGTTCATGTATATGTGAAAGAGGTTCCATCAGGTATATGCAACATATCCAATTTAACCAAGCACTTCCCATGATTTTAGGTGACATATTATTTACAAGAGTGAACCATTAATTTCTACTTGTCTATTTAGGATGCAAGTCCTAACAGTAAGTCCATTTCTCAATCAACATGCCATTTAACTTATACCGGTTCATTTAGCGACATAATAGCGAAGCAACCCAAATAGGCCTAGTGGGGACATCACAAGTAGGAGGTTAAACAACGGTACCCACCTCGAGCGCTAAATCCAAGTCCTGACAGCGAAGTCCGCGCCCGATCCTCAACCGTCCTCGCAAAACTGCGCCATAAATCCCAAAGGATACACACACACAATTACTATCCAAGTTAATCCCAAAATCTGTCCCCAAAACCAGATTTACTGTTCAGCCATTTTTACCTGCGAAATGTGCCCACAAAATTCCCAGAAAAATACCACTGCGATCTACGCGACGAACCGGTCGAAACGAGTACCTGCACGTTTTCCCACGATTTTTCTATGCTGAGAACCAAAATCGACAAGAGGACCACCTCGAACAATATTTTCACCCAAAAACTGTGCTACAAGGTTCTGTAAAAAGGGGTTCTCACCTTCAGGGAAATTCCACAAAATTCCACAAAAATTCAGAGAGATTCCTTGTGATGTGTAGATGCAAATCCCCTTTTGAATCGCCTCAATCCGATGTCCGGTTGCGGAGATATCGCCGAAATACCGACCCGCTGTCCAAAACTCCATCACAGCAACAAGGGGTCACAAGATGATCCGAAAAACCCATGAGAACCTCGGAATGGGGAAAAACCAGTAGAAATAAGAAATGTAGCCCTACCTGTTACGAAGAAGATGGCGCAAGAATCGCTGAAAAATACTGCTTGGTTAGCTCGGGGGAGCTAAAACACTGTCGCTGCGCCGAAGAACAATCCAGGAATGCAACGTCGCGCCGCGCCGAAAAATCCAAATCTCGGGATCCGTGCCTCATAAATTCCCCAAACTTCACAGGATGCTTCCTCTCTTCTTGATGAAGATTTCATCTTCTCACCTCTAATGGAGATGGAGCCTCTATGGTGGAGAAAAACCCCTTTGAAGGAGCCTCGGATGGATTACTAGGAAAAAACCAGAAAAACATTTCACTTAATTCCCTCTGTGTCCCGCCGAACACGAAACAGCGAAATCGGCCAATGAAAACGCGACACGTGGCCTTCCCAACCGTCGCTGCCGCGCGCAGTCTGCCGCCCAGTGCACAGTTGACCGACCAATGAGGACGTGCCACGTGTCCACTCCCAATGTTCAGTGCACCCGGTGCACAAAATCCTGTGGGCCGAACGAATGGGAAGATGCCACGTGTCCAACACCGGTGCACCGTAGACCATGAGCCAACCAGAGTATTCCGTGAACCAAGTGCTGTGAGCCAACCAATCATATGATGCCACGTGTCCACCTGTCGGTCCACCGTGCATCTAAAGAATTCCATGGACCGCGCGCTGTGGACCGGCCAACCGCCTCATGCCACGTGGCACCGCCCTGGTGCACGCCCGCGCGGTGGACCGGCCGCCTGCCCGCGCCCTCGCCTTGCCTGCCCGCGCCCTCAGCCGCTGCCCGCGGCCGCGCGCCGCCTGCCCGACCGCCCTCCGCCGCCCGCCGGCGCTGCCCGCCGCCGCCGCCGCCGCCGGCGATCGCCGGAATTACTGTTCCGGCGTGAACAGTAACCCGAGCTCCGAAAAATGCCGCAAATACTCCGTCTGAAGCGTTTTCGCGCGCTGAATCCGATTTTGACGTCCGTTTCGCCAAATTCTCACTCTAAAAATTGCCGAATGCCCCCGGAAAGGTATTCTTGGTCCAAATCTCGCGCCGAGCCCAATCTCAATATCCGTTTTGCGCGCAAACACCTCTAAACATCCGATAGGGTTCCCCGATCACCCACGTGATCCGTTTGAAGCCCGGAGTCCAACACTTGTGTCCAACTTGGCGCCCGAACACCGCCGACACGCCCCGTAGGCCTCCAGAAGCTGCCGGTCACCCTGTAAAAGCCCCAAATACCTCCCGCACACTGCGTAGACCTCCAGTAGCCACGTCAAAGCACCGCAACAGCTCTGTGGAGATCCAGGTCATCACACTGTACTCATAATGCCCCTAGCGTGTCCTGAACGCCATCTTGGCGAGATACTCAGCTGTAATTCCAAATTGGTGCAGGCATCATAATCGAACATCTGCCGGAGTATAACTCCAACCAAAAAGGTCCTAAATAACGCCTGGACCTGCCTGGGCTCCCATCACAAAGAACTCTCACGGTCGTGTATCAACGACGCGGCACTAGGTCAAACAAACCCCCTATCCATCAGGTCCATGCACCAATGCCCACACTCTCACAGCTCTACAAATGATATATACGAGGTGCTATCGAGGTAGGCGTGGTTCCCAGAACCACGTCAATCGAAATCACAATTTCCCTAACCGGCGGCATCATCATCAGCTCAGGTGGAATCACACCCGGGACCTCACGAGCAACAGGAATATCCTTTTACGTCCCGGTGCCGCCGTAGGCACCTCTCACACTGTCGCTGTAACCTGAGTACCCAAGCAGTCATAACAAACGAGCCTTCCATTGTCTGCCTTGCAGAAACAAGGTCCTTTCTCTCAGCAGTCAAACATCCTGTGGCACTATGCCAACCTGTCCCAAACACTGGGTCTAAACACCGAACGGCCACAAATATCAACAAGTCTGCCTGCACAACTCACGGCCTCTACTGCACTGGGCATGATCCACAAGCCTTCCCCACCTGCACAATACCAACAGTAACCTGTACCTCTAGTGCGCGGGGCCACAACTCTGCCTCGAGTCCATGCCGGACGACAACATGTCTAACACTGACTGCTGTGATGAAATCACACCGGCGACACTCGATCCACTATCATGACGCCCTCCAACCGGGCAGCACAAATTCATCCTCCCGCTGCAAGTGGTCGTCGCTCAGCCTGCCAAACATATCTAGACCAATCACAAAGGGAGCTCGACCTCCGTCCCTCCTCACACTGAGGCGACGAATGTGGTCTCTCGCAGACAGCCAATCCATGCTACCGCTGCGCCACTCTGATAAAGATGCCGATGCTGCCGTCGGGGCCCACCCGATCTCTGACATCTCAGAAACATCCATCAGGATATCCTCGTCATACGACAAGCACAATCAATCCATGCAATTCCTTATACAATTATCCTCACTAAGCTCACCCCTCAATCACAATTATTGCACCCCAAACATGCATGTTATCCATCACACAGGGTAACATCCCCCCTTGGGTAAGCTTTACATAATCCATCCACAAAGATATCCACCGTCCTGGAAGGGAAAACGAAAAATGTCTCTGCCGGCCGACCTGTCCTCCAACACCTAGCGCCAAGCGCCTCTATCCCAGACTCGCCTCTGGCGGCAGACCCCTATCCAAAGAAACTGCAACGCTACGCTCCATACACAATGCCTACTCCGTCGAGGCATCAAAAATCCAACACAGGGAATCAAACAACCTGAAAGGTATCCTGACGCAATCCACTCACAGTCGAGCATATCCTATGCGCCTTGTCCCCCAAATAAAAAAGCGCGCAGTTCGATAACTGCGCAAATCCTTTTGACACCAAGAGGCTCTCAAGCAGTCTTTCCATCACCACCAACCACGATTCTACCCCAAGAGGCTCCAAACTTAATCCTACGAATCGGGGTGGTTTATCTGCCGAAACTGGCTCAACTGATCAATGGTGTCTCCTAGCTCATCCGCTGTCAACAATCCACCCTGCCTCGGCGCCTCGGCACTAACCATTGGCACGGAGGGGCTACTCACTCCCTCAGTACTACAGAAATCCTCGCCCCTGAGGATACTGCAACCGGGTGATCTCAGAAAGAAGCACTGTCGAGCTGCCCGCTGCTCCGACAACTGTGTCACTAAAAAAAATCAGATGCCCGCTCACTCTGCCGCTGATAAGCCTCTGACGATCCTGTCATCTGGGTCCGGAGTCCTCTGACTCAAATCCGGTATCCGGCCTGAAACAACCAGCTCAGACCCAACTGCTGCACCAATGTGCGCCCGGGTCAAGGCCCAACGTCGGGGAGACACCGCTCGCCACGACAGACTGCAAATCAGCACACCCCAAACACTCGACCCAATTAAGCGAAAGTCAAAGACATCCTTCTATTTCTGTAACCTTATGTTGTCTGCAGCCAACATACTGTCCCACAGAAATAGAGTATGTCGATCCCTCTTCACTCACAAGAAGAGTAAAACAATTAAATCGCCGACTTTCGCAAAGTGTCGCGTCTCTCGCGTCCTATCATCCTAGGGTCTGCTAAAAGCCTAGGGTTTCCTAAGTCCCAACCGACCTATCCCTAAGCTCTGATACCAACTTAATCTGTCACGCCCCGGGTGTAAACCAGAATCCGGGCCCGTCCACAGATCCGCCGTGCACACGATATTTCCCGTGTACACGAAGCGCCAGTAACCTGCTCAGATATAAGAGATATAATAAAAGAGCAATAAACACAGAGCTGAACTAAAATTAATACATCTCAGACTGAAGCTGGAAAATAAAATACAATACATCTGTATATAAATGATACATCAGTCTCTCCCAGCTCACAAAATAAATACAACCTGCTGGCGAAAGCCAGTCCCAAAAGTAAAAGTACTACCGTCTGAGGAAACATGGGTACACCAACAGTCCAGCTAACATGCTCATCCTGCCTCGAGGTCTATCTACTCAGCCGTCCTCTCTCCTCGACCCGCCACTGTAAGCCCAGTAGCGCCCGCAGAAGACACTGCAAAACAAGGGAGAAGAAAAAGAGGAAAGAAGAATGGGGGTGAGACTACTAGTAAACCAGTAGCCTCCCCTAGTGGGTAAAACCTCAACTCCGACACGCCCACTAGGTCTACCAGAGGCAAAAGGAACAAAGGTGGTATGCAATGAAGATGACTCCTGATGAAAAGCTACCACTAGTATGCCTCTAAATACTGAGCTAAAAGAATAGCTGAATATATGCATCAGAAACACAATGCCTGCCTGAATAAACCCAATCCGACCACCAGTAAACACTGGTACTGCCTGCCGTGCCTGCCAAATCGGGTATGCTGGCCAACGCATAACACCGATAGGGAAAAGGGAGTCTCAAGGACTCGAAGCCTGTCTGCCGCACACTCCGGAGTGGCACTCGAGGGGAGCGACCCACACGAGTAAAGTATCTCAGTATCCAGTAACATAGGTATCATAAATCAGCAGGACTGGATCATAACTCTGATCAAAGTGGGAAAACCCATCCACTAAAGAAAGACCCGATCTCAACCTGATGCAAGATAAACAATAGTGGGAAACTCCTTCCACTAGAGACCTGATACCCAATCTGATGCATAAGTAACCACCGGTCAACCGCCCAAGGTCCACGGTTGCCGCAATACCCTGCCATCAAGCCTGCCTGTCCCAAAACCCAAGATCCTGACTACACTATCCCCAAACCCCCTGCTCGCGCACGAGCTACAAACACCCTGAGCCTCAATGAAAGGAGAAAAGAATAATAAAAAGGTTTCTCCTATGTCAATTCCAGCATGATAGTGTAGCAGAAAAAGGTGGCCTATCTAGGTGACCATACAAGCATGCAAATGTCCCAAGATGATATAAAATAAAACAGATATCGATAACCTTTATGATGTTAGAACATGTAGAGAACAGTATGAGAGTAGTAAATATGAGATAGCCTGTGCCTGCCTATGCCACATACCCAAAGCCCCATACATCATCGATTAGCCTTATCCTTTAACATGATGCTACTGCTCTACAACCATAAGCCCCAATCCAGTAAGTTCTAACACTATCTGTTTAATCACAATAAGCCTGCCATTGCCACACATAAAGTGCATTTAACCTTTTGATCAAAGAGGCTACCCAAATGCCTAGCGGGTACACAAAAGAAGAAGGGTTAACAACAACACCCATAAAAACCATCCTGACCCAGATCCGACATCCGATCAACCGCCTGCTATCCGCGGTAGCCGCAATACCCCAAAAGCTAAAGTCCAAGCCCTAGCTACACTATGCCAATCCCTGCTCAAACCCGAGCAACAAATAGCCGTCCGCCGAAGGAATAGGGGAAGAAGAGACAATAGGGTTCCTCCTAAGTCAGTCCCAATATAGTGTAGCGATCAGAAATGGTCTAACTAGATATCCCTGAAATCAAGCCCATCTCCTCATGGAAGAAAGAAGGGGAGTGACAAATAGTGGTTCATCATGTGTATCAAGTAATAACTCCACCTGGGTGTAATCATCACGCTAAATCACAATCCAACCGCACATGTCCATAGCCTGCTAATCACCCTCACATGAATCATCCACCTATGCCTGTCCAAAAATCCTCAAGTGATACCCTCCCACAAGACGCCTCACGATATCGCACTATGAAAGTACATCCCCCCCCTATGCAAGGTTAACTGCTAAAACGATGTCCATGAAGCATGTATAAGTTCCAACATGTCAGGTTCCCAATATAATGTTTTCCATATGATAGGCTCATAATTATCTAGTTAAGCATGCATATCCATTAGGTGACCATTCAACATGTCCAATAAAGGGGATCACTCTAATATTCCTAGTGGGTATATCAGAAAAGAGGAGTAAAGCAACCACCCACCTGGAATTGCGCAACCCAAAGCTGTCCAATATCTCTTTTCCATGCCACGAGTCCAAACAGATAAGCCGCCGCGATCACTGTTCACAATTACCCCAAAACATGCAATTAAACATACAATTATTCCCGAGAACATGCTATTCAACAATCAGTCCAGAGTTGAGCCTTTTTCACCTGCGAGTTGTGCACAGAAAATTCCCAAAATTATACCATCGCGATCCTCGCGACGAGCCGGTCGAAACGAGTACCTGCACGTTCCCACACGATTTTCCTACGCTGAGAACCAAAATCGACAAGAGAACCATCCCGAAGTAAGTCGATCGCAAAAACTGAATCTGATGGTACTGTAAACAGAGGCTTCTCACCTTCGGAGAAAATTTATAAAATCCCAAGAAAATTCAGAGAGACTCCTTGCAATGCGTAGATGCAAATCCCCTTTTGAATCGCCTCAATCTGATGTCCGGTTGCGGAGATATCGCCGAAATACCGAACCGCTGTCCAAAACTCCATCACAGCAAAATGGGGTCACAAGATGATCCGAAAAACCCATGAAAACCTCGGAATGGGGAAAAACCAGTAGAAACAAGAAACGTAGCCCTACCTGTTAATAATCCAACGGCGCAAAAATCGTGAAAATAGGAGGTCGGGGTGAGTCGGGGGAGCCTGAACACTGAAATGCGACGAATCGGGTTGCCGGAGAATGATCGTCGCGCCGCGCCGGAAAAATCTCAAACCTCGGGATCCGAGCCTCCTAAATTCCTCAAACTTGAATGAGCCTAAGGGAGATGGAGCCTCTAAAATGGAGAAAACTGCCTTTGAATGAGCCTCGGATGGGATTAATAGGAAAACCAGAAAAATCTTTTCAAGAAATTACCTCTGTGTCCCACATAACAGGAAACACCAGATTCCTCCAACCAAATGGCGACACATGGCACCGACCGGCTGACCGCGCGCCAGACGCGCCTGCTGCCCTGCCCGCACAGTAGACCATCCAATAGGGGTGCGCCACGTGTCGAAGCCACCTGCCTAGTGCACCCGGTGCACGAAAATCTGTAGACCGAACCAATAAAACAATGCCACGTGTCAACCCTGGTGCACCATGAACCATGAGCCATTTTGAATATTCTGTAGACCAAATGCCGTGAGCCGACCTATCGGATGATGCCACGTGTCCACTCCCGGTGTACCGTAGATCCGAAATGCTCCGTAGACCGCGTGCTGTGAGCCATCCAACCATCGGCCGCCACGTGGCACCTCCCTGGTGCACGCCCGCGCTGTGGACCGCGCGCCTGCCCGCGCACCGCGCGGCTGCCCGCGCCCTGCCCGCGCCCGCGCCGCCTGCCCGCCGCCGCTGTGCCGCCTGCCCGAGGCCGCGCCGCCGCCCGCCGGCGCTGCCCGCCGCCGCCGCCGCCGCCGGCCGGTCGCCGGAAACACTGTTCCGGCGGTGAACAGTACCCGAGCCCCAAAAATGCAAGTAGATAGTCCGTTTTGACCGTTTTCGCGCGCTGAATCCAAATTCGCCGTCCGTTTCGCCAAATTCCAACCCGATAATTCGCCGGAGGCTCCCGGAAAGGTATTTTCAATCCGAATTCCGCGCCGAGTCCAAATCTGATATCCGATTTGCGCGAAAGTACTTCTAAACATCCGATGGGGCCCCCCGATCACCCACGTGATCCATTTTAAGCCCGGAGTTCATCACTTGAGTCCAAATTGGCGCCCGAACACCGCCGACATGCCCCGTAGGCCTCCAGAAGCTGCCGGTCACACTGTAAAAGCCCTGTAAAATGCCGGATCATCACAAGCGCCCGCGCGGCAGAGCGCACCAGCCGCGCGCGCACCCTTGTGCGCGCGCGCGGCTCCCCCCTTGCCGCGGCCTCCACAGCACCAGAGCCACAAGAAGCTCTACGCGCCCAGGCTTCTCTCTCTCTCTCTAAAATAAAAACTGCACAAACCTGTTGGAGCTCGACGCGCGCGCCCCGCTCGCTCCACGCGGCCATGAGCAGCAAGATCCACACCCCGAGTACACACCCTCACTTCTCTCAACCACCTCTTCCTTCCATCTCTTCTTTCCTTCTCCTTTCTTCTTATTTCTCTTCTTTTCTCCTTACTTCCATTCCTCTGTTCTAACATTTTTCCCCTGTTCTATCTTTGAAGGAGGCGATGACGTGGGCCCGCATTAATTAGAGGCAGGCTAATTAATTAAGGGGGAGGGGGGTAGTTGGCAGCCATAAATGCACCTCCAAAAAAAAAAATCTTAATCCTCCAATTTAATTGCATCCTCCAATCCACATTCTTGTTTCCCTTTCTCTAAAACACAGGCTAAAACCAAATAATTAACTCCCATAATTAATTAATTAATTAAATTAATCCCTTAATAAGCCAACTTCAAGTCACTTTTTGCCTTCGGGGTCTCCGCACCGGCCCGAAACCTCCCGAACTCCGCTGTAATCTGAAAATACACATGTCCAAAGCTTTTCTAACTCGAATTGCTCAACTGTGGAGTCGGTGTACTCAATCCAAAAACCGGCTCCAAAATTGCCAGTTCCAACTCACTTTTCACCTTCGGGTCCTCCGCGTCAGTCCGGGACCTCCCAAAATCCGCTGAAATTCCAAAGTTCACCGGTTCCAGGTATTTCCCAATTTTCAGCACACCACGGTGGAGTCGATGCTTCCCCAAAACCAGTCCTCTATCGGCGCACAAAGCCCGAAAAACTCCGGATCAAACTGGGGCTTCCGCGTTGATCCGAATCAACCCGACATCATCTGTGTTACGGAATTTGAGTTGGCGTATTTCGTGGAAAGTGTTAAGTCTTGAAGATTGAAGATGAAAGAACTTTGGATCATATACCTCAATCTCAAGAAAGAAGAATTCAAAAGGATCAGGTATGTTTAACTAAAGAATTTTGGTGATCCGAATACTTCTTGTAGTGTAGAAACACCTGGAAGAATGTTTAATTGCATAAAAATCAAAAACTGGACATGGGACATGTTCAGGATCCGGATCGGGCCTTGCAATCCGGATCCCGAAGGGTGTTTGTTCATACACTGGTTCAATCCGGATCGCAGCATCTCATGATCCGGATCCCGAACACTAGTTTTACCTTTTTGCTTGCACGATCCGGATCAGGATTTGCAATCCGGATCCCGAACGTGATGTTTGGTGAAACTGTATGAACGATCCGGATCGGGGACTTCGATCCGGATCCCGAACTAGCGTTTTTCTGGAAACCGTCTTTCTTGCTACTGCAATCCGGATCGCCCAATTCCAATCCGGATCGCCGTCCGTAAAATTTCCAGAAAAGGCTGTTTTTGATCCTTATCTTCTTCCAATGGTTTCTAACCTATAAATAGACCCTATGATTCATTTTTAGGGCATCGGGACTTAATAGAAAAATATAGCCGAAAGAAAAAGATCCACATATAGAGAAGAAAGGAAATCAATAGATTTATTCTATGTTTCTTCATCTATATTGATTGATTTGATTCTAGGTTTTCCAAACTCAGATTTTGAGTAGAATCAAATCAATGAATACTTAGATGGTATTTCCGATCTATTTCTAATCTAAGTATTCGGCGGATCATCACCACCCAAAAACAACGATTTACCCCAAATCGGCGCGTGGACTCGCGTGGCCTTGTGGATTCAAGGTGCAACCGCTCTCGTGGATTCGGAGCGAGGTACGTTCGTGGATTCGAAGCGTGCTACTGGGTGAAGACCGTGGATTCGGTCGGACGTCGTGGACTCGACGTTGGACGCTGTGGATTCAGCGTTGGGCGCAGATCGTGGATTCGAGAAGCGTCGTGGAGCGAGCGGAGAAGATCTACTAGGAGCGTATGGTAAAAGGTTGAGTCGTCTGTGAGTACGTTATATCACCTTGTACGTGTGTTAATTCTAGTGGATTTCGCCGTGTTATCGGTCCCGTGGTTTTTTACTCCGGTTTGGAGTTTTTCCACGTAAAAATCTTGCGTGTTATTTTTATTTCCGCATTGGGTTTTATTGCGCAATGATTTTTTGAGTGTTTATTGTTTACACCTATTCACCCCCCTCTAGGTGTTTTTTTCCCTATTTAGATCCATATTAGTATAACCCAACAAGTGGTATCAGAGCGGGAATAGGGTTGTAAACAATGGTTGAAGGTGGAAACATCAATCGACCCCCTTTCTTTGATGGAACAAATTATGCGTACTGGAAAGTACGGATGAAAGCCTTTTTAATTTCCATCGACGAAAGGGTGTGGCAATCAATTGAATTAGGATGGTCTAATCCAACTGAAATTATTTCTGATGTTCGCACCTTAAAACCTAGGTCGAAATGGACCAAGGAAGAGATAGATTCATCTTCTTACAATGGCAAAGGAATTAATGCTCTATTTAATGCTTTGTCACAAACAGAGTTCTCTCGCGTCTCGGCATGTGAGACTGCGAAAGAAATCTGGGATGTTCTTCAAGTTACGCATGAGGGAACTAACCTTGTGAAGATTCAGAAACTGCAAATGCTTACGAGCAAGTTTGACTCTATTTCTATGGCAGAAAATGAATCTTTCACTGACTATTACACACGATTGCAAGACATCGTAAACTCATGTGCTAACTTGGGAGAGAAGATTCCAGAATTTAAAGTTGTAAGAAAGATTTTAAGAACTCTTCCTGAACGATTTCGCCCGAAGGTCGCAGCCATTGAAACAATTAAACACCCGGACGAAATGCGTGTAGAAGAATTAGTTGGTGCATTACAAACTTATGAAATGACATTTCCTACTAACTATTCTTCGGGAAAGGCATCCTCTTCTAAGTCTTCAGGTTACGCATTGAAATCAACTAAGGAAGAAGACGCGGATTCATCCTCCTCGGACGATGACGAGAACCTATCTATGGAGGACTTTGAGAAGCAGCTCGCTCTCTTGACAAGGAAGTTTCGCCGCAACTTTCGAAGGGGTAATTCAAGCAAAACTCCATCCTTCGGAAAGTCCAAGAAAGGCAAAGGTTCTTCAAGCTACAAGTCAAGAAAGCAAGAGAACTTCTCAAAGGATAAGAAAAGTTCAGAGGGACAAGTACAGTGCTTCAAATGTCGAGGCTACGGCCACATTGCAACGGAGTGTCCCAACAAGAATCCGGCAAAGAAGAAAGCGATGCAAGTCGTTACTTGGGATGACAACTCCACGTCAAATGAGTCATCCTCAAGTGATGAAGAAGACAACGCGACAGCATTCCACGCGTCCACTACATCTTCACCCTTCATGTGCTTGATGGCTAGTACCTCCGATTCCTTGTCCAACTCCTCCCTTGTTGAAAAGAACGCTACGGACAGCGAATCGAGCAATTCTGAAGGTGAAGATTTTGCTCTTGCCTACCATAAGCTTTTGAGGGATTCAAAGAAACTGGCAAAGCAAAACCGGAGTTTGAGAGGGAGATTGCAGGATCTCGAAGAAGAAGCAAAAAGGGCATCTTCTCTCTCAAACGCTCTTGAAGTGGAAAGGGATAATCTAGTCAAAGCAAATGTTTCCCTTCAAGAGAAAAATGAGCTTTTTGAGAAAGAACATGAGAAATTGGTGGATAAAGCGAATTATTTCTCAAAGCTCTACGACGAGGCTCGACGGGATAAAATGGAAATGACAAAGACCATTCTCCAACTAAAAGATGACTTACAGCGATTTTCTTCTGGAAGGAGTAAGTTGGACAGGCTTCTTGGTCTTGGTCAAACAAATAAGTTCGGCCTCGGGTACACTCAAACTGGAGACATTCCAAGTTCGAGTGGGACAGTTTTTGTGCCTCAGTCGGTACCTCCTCCTCCGACACCGGAATTCACGACAATCAACGACAACAAGCCTACTTCATCCTCCTCGGGATCGTCAAGAACTAAGGTATGTTTTCGTTGTGGCATTTCAGGGCACATAAGGAGAAATTGCAAGACGGGAGCCAAACGCACACCTCAAGCACCTCTTGCAATGACTACCAAAAGGTGATTCCTCAGAAATCAAATGCAAATCATTTGAAGGAAAAGAGCCTTGGTAGTTCACCGCTCAAGACGACATCATCAAGGAGCAGCAATTCTTCAAACAAGACGCTTTCACCTAGGCGAGTAACCTCACGACCATTACCGACGCATTCCAAAAAGGTTTGGGTGCGCAAAGGTGAAATTTTCCCTTGTCTCGTTACCAATATCTCCTTGCATGCATATGATAGTTCGTCTTGGTATCTGGATAGCGGGTGTTCCCGTCACATGACCGGTGACAAAAACTGTTTTCAAACCTTTGAGAAAATCTCCGGAGGACTTGTTGTTTTCGGAGATGGTCGGTCTTCCAAGATTGTTGGAAAGGAACTATCGCTATTCCGGATGGCCCGGTTCTAAATAATGTGTTATTTGTTAATGGCCTTAAGACTAACCTCATAAGCATAAGTCAACTTTGTGACAATGGTTATTCAGTTAATTTTTCATCTGATGAATGTACTGTAACTGACAAGAACCATGTTTTCTTTTTAAAAGGGGTTAGATCAGAAAACAATTGTTATGTTGTTCCTAGTAAATTTTCTGAAAAGTGTAACCTAGCTTCTTTGAAAAATGAAACTCTTTGGCACGAAAGGCTAGGTCACATAAACTTTAAGGAACTTGCTAGAATTTCAAACAAAGATGTGGTCAAGGGGGTTCCTAAACTTTCTTTTGAACAAAACATTGTGTGTGGCGGTTGCCAAAAGGGAAAACAGTCTAGGACTGCACACAAGAACTTGAACCACATTGGTACAAAACGGCCTTTGGAACTTTTGCACATGGACTTAATGGGGCCAACTCGTCAACCATCTTTGGGAGGTAAATGGTATATTTTCTTATTGGTTGATGATTTCTCTAGATATTCTTGGGTAGCATTTTTAAAAGAGAAAGCTGATACTTTTGATTCTTTTCACGAGATTTGCCATCGTATTATGATTGAAAAGAATGAAAAGATTACTCGTGTTAGAAGTGATAGAGGTGGAGAATTCATAAATTCTAAATTCATTGATTTTTGCATTTCAAACGGCATTAAACATGAATTCTCGGCACCCTATACACCTCAACAGAATGGTGTAGTCGAGCGCAAAAACAGGGTCGTACAGGAGATGGCTCGTGTTATGCTTCATAGCCGGAACCTACCGTTATATTTTTGGGCTGAAGCGGTGAACACGGCTGTCTATGTAATTAATCGAGTGTATTTGCGCCCGGGGACTTTGAATACACCATATGAGCTATGGTTTTGTAGAAAACCGAACATCAAATATTTTCGTATCTTTGGGAGTCGGTGTTTTATTTTGCGTGACCGCGAGAATCTTGGAAAATTTGACTCTCGAAGTGACGAAGGGATTTTCTTAGGTTATTCTACAAACAGCAGAGCATATCGAGTTTTTAACTTAGAATCTAAGACGATCGTAGAATCGATAAATGTTAAAGTAGATGAAGCTTTTCACTTTGAATCTGAAAAATCTACCCTCGATATCTCTCTTGATGATGATACACCTGCTAATGCATCTTCTTCTAACAATTCTTTCGATAATAATGATGCATCTAACGGTTCTTCAAGTTTATCTGATGTGCAGGAATCATCTCAAGTACCTCCGACTACTCCCTTACCTCAAACGTTACGCATCTCCAAGGATCATCCTGAATCGAACATCATTGGAGATCCACAAGAAGGAGTTAGAACTCGGAGACAATTGGTTTGCAGATTTGCATGCTACGTATCTTTAATCGAACCAAAGAATGTTGATGAAGCTCTTCAAGATGACTACTGGATTGAAGCAATGCAGGAAGAGCTCCATCAATTTGAGCGAAACAAAGTCTGGGAATTAACGAAGCCTCCGAAGCAACACAATGTGATAGGTACCAAATGGATTTTCAAGAACAAGAAAAATGAAGATGGTACTATCATCAGGAACAAAGCAAGGTTAGTTGCTCAAGGCTACTCTCAAGTAGAAGGTATAGACTTTGATGAAACTTTCGCCCCTGTAGCTAGACTCGAGTCCATTCGTATCTTATTTGCGATAGCTTGTCATTTTAAAATCAAATTATTTCAAATGGACGTTAAGAGCGCATTTTTAAATGGTTTTTAAATGAGGAAGTTTATGTGGCTCAACCGAAAGGTTTTGTGGACCATAAACTACCTAACCATGTTTTTCGTCTGAAAAAGGCTCTTTACGGTCTGAAACAAGCACCGCGAGCATGGTACGAAAGGTTGACAAAGCACCTTTTGGAAAAGGGCTATACTCGAGGGGGAGCTGACAGGACTCTCTTTGTGAAGCATTATCAAAACAATTTCATTGTAGCACAAATCTATGTCGATGACATTGTATTTGGCGCAACAAGAGATAATGATGCTTCTAAATTCGCGGAGACCATGGAAAGCGAATTTGAGATGTCCATGATGGGCGAATTGACTTATTTTCTTGGATTACAAGTTAAACAAAACGATGAAGGTATTCACTTGTGTCAATCCAAGTATGCAATGGAGTTGGTCAAAAAGTTTGATCTAGAAAATTCTAAGGATTTTCCGACTCCAATGGGAACTAGCCATAAGGGACTTGGAAGTGAATCACATAGTGAGAATGTAGACGAGAAACTGTATCGCAGTATGATTGGAAGTCTACTGTATCTCACGGCTAGTCGCCCGGATATATCCTTCAGTGTTGGGATTTGCGCGAGATATCAATCAGCACCGAAGGAGGTTCACCTGAAAGCGGTGAAACGGATCATCCGGTACATCAAAGGAACAATAAGTTTCGGAATTTGGTATCCTATGGGAACAAGTTTGGATATTGTTGGATACTCAGATGCCGATTGGGCAGGATCAGTGGATGATCGGAAAAGCACGAGTGGTGCATGCTTCTATCTTGGCCATTGCCTTGTTGCATGGCACAGTAAAAAGCAGAATTGCATAGCACTCTCGACTGCCGAAGCGGAGTACATTTCTGCAGGAAGTTGTTCAACCCAATTGATTTGGATGAAAAGCGTGTTGAGCGATTTCCGGATTTCAGCATCTTCGGTAACCATTTTATGTGACAACACTAGTGCTATTAACATTTCAAAAAACCCTGTGTTGCACTCTAGAACAAAACATATTGAACTTAGATATCATTTTCTTAGAGAGCTAGTTGAATCAAATATTCTTCAACTGTCATATATTTCAACTGAGGATCAATTAGCTGATATCTTAACAAAACCTTTGGATCAAAAACGTTTTATTCACTTGCGTAAAGCAATTGGCATGCTTTCCTTGAAATAACCTTTTTGAAACTTTTGCTTAGGTTAGGTTTTGTTTTTGTTTTTGTTTTGTTCTTTATCTATGCTTGTGCATAGGACATTAATTGAGCATAAATCATAATTGACTTTAATTGCATCTTTTCACACATTTAGAAATTTATTATGCTTTTGATATCATAATATTTCAATGTTGCAATGATCATTTATGTTAATTAAGTCATCTTTTAAGTGATCAAAGTCAATTTCTCTCTCAATGATCTCTTGGTATAGTCATTATCTTATTTGATTGCTTAGTCGAGTATGAATGCGAGATCAATTTTTGGTTGAATACCTTATATATTAAATAATTGATAGCCAATTGAGGGGGAGTCAAAGAAAAGTAAAATGCTCAAAAGATGTGGAAAGAGTTACATCCCAATGAGGAGTGTGAAAACTACCACCACATGGAGAAAGAAAAAGAAGAAGAAAAAGATACCCCATGTATGCAAAGCAAATTTTTGTTTTAAAATTGTTGATGAAATGCATATTGAAATACTTGACTCAGTCATATTTCATGGTTGGTATAAGGTGGGATTTTTGATAAAAGATGCTCAAAGAGCCACTCCTTCAACAGATTGTCTAGATATATTATCTAACTTATCTGGGATTTCAAACATCTATTGATCTTTATATTTCATTTTCTTTACCAAAATTGATGATTTGATAAAGGCATTACGCATAAGATCAGGATAGATGTGATTGAAGTTGTTCAACTTTAAGTGTTTTAATTTCCATAAATTTTCGTTTCATTTTTGAGTATTTTTGATAGATTTGGTATAATCTATTTCTTGTTGTATGAAACGATGATTTTTGTTTAAAGTTGATATGGTAAAGTGCTTACATACTTTTTCTGGATTTTATGGAATTTTTCTAAAATTTTCTGGAGAAAAAGTTGAAGCCGATCCGGATCGGGGTAAGTGATCCGGATCCCGAACGCAGGCTTTTTCCTGCGGGTAGCCGATCCGGATCACATTCTCGATCCGATCCGGATCACGGCTAGGGTTTTTAATAGAACGAAGAGATTTCGATTTCTTTTACCCTAATCTTTTGTTCTCAAGTCTCTAGAGCTTCTCTCTCTAGATTTCTTGCATCTCGGAGCTTTCCAAACTCAAGTTCTTCGAATCCAAGTAAGTTTTATTGATCAAAATCTCGGTTTTTCATTGTTTTTGCTTGTTTGCTCAAAACGTGAGTAGAAATCTTGGATCTTTTTCGTTTGTGAATGGTTTTTGGTCAAATTTCTTTTGAAATAAGAACTTTGGGTAGATTAGTTTTGATTATATGCTGGGTTTTTACCTGATTAACGAATTTTTGGGCTTCGATTTCAAAAATTTCGGTTTTAGGGCATAAAAGAGGAATTTTCGAAAATCATGCGATTGATCTATTTTTAAAATTCTTTTTGCAAAACTAATTTGATTCTTGGCTTCTCTACATGATTATGATTGTTTGGGTACAATTTTTCAAAATTTTCAAAATTAATAATTTTTCATGTGTTCTTGAGTTGGTTTTCACAGGACACTTTAACTCAAAACACTTTGGTCAATGGCATTCTCTTGGATCATTCTTCTCCTGGTTACTATGGTACATACTCGAGCTACAAACAAATTGAAAAGAGCCAAGAAACTTCAACGAAAAGGTGAAGTTGATGTTATAAGTGACACAGAAATTGAAGGAAACGATGATGAAGTGCACTGGGATATGTTGACAGATGATGATGAGTCATTGCCTGTTAAACCTGAACAAAAAGCTTCTGATGGTTCAAAAGGAAAAGCAACCATGGACACAGGAAAAGCACCTATGGCTGCACCAACCATCTCTGTGAAAAGAAAACGAATAACTAGACGCTTCGGACTACGACAGGACATTAATGTTGACACGCCGATAGCTCCTGACTCCCCACCACGTGTGGAAGAAGTGTTTGTTAACGCTGATCGTCTTAGAGCTTTTGCACATCGCGAATGCATTGGCGAAAGGCATGTTAACATTGAGGCTCTACGAGGTCACTCCCCTGAGTTTGGTGTTCTGATTGAACAAGCAAACCTTATTCAAGTATGCCGATTCCCAGAAACGCTTGGCTACTGTCTGCATCACGTGAGGACCTTCTATACAAATGCACGGCAACTTCGAGAGTTTGAAAACGGTCCAATGGAGTTTTACACGAATATCCAGGGTACAAGATTCAAGATTACTCCACATTTGATAGGAGAGGTTTTGGGAATGCAAGCCAGCAAGACCGGAATTCATTACTTAAAGGGAATAAGTTTGACAAACATGATGTGGCAAAAAGTTATAGAGGGAATTTGCTTGGAGGGTACACAATCAACCGAAAAATCTGTCAAATCTAAAGAACTTCGTCTTGAGTACAGGTTTCTAAATTTCATCACATGTTACAATATCCTTCCAAATATGCAGACGAAAGTCGTGAGATGGGATCGGTTGCTGTTTTTGTATCTCATAGGACATCCGTCAGAGGCAACGGCATTAAATATCAACATTCCATACATTATTTGGAATAGAATGTCGAGATATGTTGAGCATCCTCATCCCACTGAAAGAATTTCATTTCCACTGATTATAATGAGGATCTTAAAGAAATTTCAGGTTGATACTAGTTCGACAACTTATCATCAATGTTTGAGCATGATCGATGAGTCTACCATTGTCAAGTCCCTCCATAAGTTGCCACATGTCACTCCAGTTCCTGCATCCGAAACGAAACCCAGTACAAGCACTGCCGCATCACCATCTCAACCAGCACCCGCACCAGCGAATGAAGAATCAATCTCATCCATCTACAAGGAACAACAACGACTATCCGATAAACAAGAACAGATTTCGAAGGAACAGCAAAGAATTTCCAGTGAGCTTGAGCTCATCACAGCAGCTCATATTACCATAACTAAGAAGGTCAATTCAATGAACAAGCGAGTGAAAAAGATGTTCTCTAAAATGGGTTGCACGAGCTCTGAAGACTCGGATTCTGATGAATGATTACTTTTTGACTCATTTATTTTTCTCTTTTCTTTTTGTGCAGGATTTTTTTTTAGGACTTAGTTTTGTTCTAATTTTTAGTTTAGTTCTCAAGTTTTTCATGTTAATAGAACTTTTAACTCTCCTTACATTTTGTAGTTTTGACTACGTTTTGGCTTTGTTTGTGACAAAAAGGCGGAGAGAGTTTAGAGAGAACTTGAACAATGAACAATGACATGAACAATGATGATGTGAAAACTGTGTGAATGTGTGAACATTAAGGTAAGTATGACTTCAACTTCAACTTTGCTTTTATCTTGTGATTTGATGCATGTCCCTACTAACTATTCGACTAACTATTTGGGCATGTAATATGACTAACAAGTTGATGTTGGACTAACATTTTGTGACATTTGGTTTTTGAATGCTTAGAAGATATGTTGGTTTTTGTCTATGATTCTCTTACATATCTGAATTCTCAAATGTCATGATGAGAATAAACTCTATCTCTGTATCTGGTTTTGTATGTTTCAATTCTTGAGGTATCTAACGATTTCTTTTGTCAAGAATGATTTCTTTTTGCAGAGAGTACAGATGTCTAAGTCTAGAGTCTGTTTTAGGAGTTTATCTCATGTTTTTAAATTTTTGGATCTCCATTGTAAATTTTTGTTGTATGGTGATAGCAACAAAAATATCTTTTTGAATTTTCTTTTGTGGATTTGTGTTTTGTCACGAAACCGCCAAAGGGGGAGATTGTTACGGAATTTGAGTTGGCGTATTTCGTGAAAGTGTTAAGTCTTGAAGATTGAAGATGAAAGAACTTTGGATCATATACCTCAATCTCAAGAAAGAAGAATTCAAAAGGATCAGGTATGTTTAACTAAAGAATTTTGGTGATCCGAATACTTCTTGTAGTGTAGAAACACCTGGAAGAATGTTTAATTGCATAAAAATCAAAAACTGGACATGGGACATGTTCAGGATCCGGATCGGGCCTTGCAATCCGGATCCCGAAGGGTGTTTGTTCATACACTGGTTCAATCCGGATCGCAGCATCTCATGATCCGGATCCCGAACACTAGTTTTACCTTTTTGCTTGCACGATCCGGATCAGGATTTGCAATCCGGATCCCGAACGTGATGTTTGGTGAAACTGTATGAACGATCCGGATCGGGGACTTCGATCCGGATCCCGAACTAGCGTTTTTCTGGAAACCGTCTTTCTTGCTACTGCAATCCGGATCGCCCAATTCCAATCCGGATCGCCGTCCGTAAAATTTCCAGAAAAGGCAGTTTTTGATCCTTATCTTCTTCCAATGGTTTCTAACCTATAAATAGACCCTATGATTCATTTTTAGGGCATCGGGACTTAATAGAAAAATATAGCCGAAAGAAAAAATCCACATATAGAGAAGAAAGGAAATCAATAGATTTATTCTATGTTTCTTCATCTATATTGATTGATTTGATTCTAGGTTTTCCATACTCAGATTTTGAGTAGAATCAAATCAATGAATACTTAGATGGTATTTCCGATCTATTTCTAATCTAAGTATTCGGCGGATCATCACCACCCAAAAACAACGATTTACCCCAAATCGGCGCGTGGACTCGCGTGGCCTTGTGGATTCAAGGTGCAACCGCTCTCGTGGATTCGGAGCGAGGTACGTTCGTGGATTCGAAGTGTACTACTGGGTGAAGACCGTGGATTCGGTTGGACGTCGTGAACTCGACGTTGGACGCTGTGGATTCAGCGTTGGGCGCAGATCGTGGAATCGAGAAGCGTCGTGGAGCGAGCGGAGAAGATTTACTAGGAGCGTATGGTAAAAGGTTGAGTCGTCTGTGAGTACGTTATATCACCTTGTACGTGTGTTAATTCTAGTGGATTTCGCCGTGTTATCGGTCCCGTGGTTTTTTACTCCGGTTTGGAGTTTTTCCACGTAAAAATCTTGCGTGTTATTTTTATTTCCGCATTGGGTTTTATTGCGCAATGATTTTTTGAGTGTTTATTGTTTACACCTATTCACCCCCCTCTAGGTGTTTTTTCCCCTATTTAGATCCATATTAGTATTGTAGTGTCCCAGGTTTTCCTGTGGCTGTTCCCCTGTTCCGGGGTGTAGAACACCTCTTAGTGGTGTGTGGGGCCCCAACATGTCAAAGTGATGTGTTGTTTGGACTTAGAGAGGATTTGGGGGTGAGCCTGACCTTCGGCTGACTTTGCCGAATTTTTGGAGTGGAATCAGGCTAAACGGAGGCCGTAGTTGGATTCAGCGCGGAAAAACGCTTGAAAACGGCTATTTACTTATTTATTTTGGAGTCCGGATGCCCAAAAACGGACCCCCGGAAGTTTTCTGCGCAAAATGGTGCACGGGGGGAGCTGTGGACCGGCCGGGGACACGTGGCAGGCTCTTATTGGGCCGGCGCACGGCTCTCGGTCCACGGAGCGGGCCGCCGGTGCACGGTGGACCGGCGGGCCACGTGGCAGGCGCCGGTTGGGCCGGTGCAGCGCGCGCGGCGCAGGGATCGCGCGCGGGCAGCGCGGGCAGGCCGGGCAGGCGGGGGCAGCGGCGCGGTGCACGGTGGACCGGGGCGCGCCACGTGGCGGCCCCGGATTGGCCGGCTCATGTGTGCGCGGCGCACGCAACACCGCGCGTGGGCGGCCGTACGCGCACGCGGGCGGCGCGTTGACGGACCGGCGCCCGTGTCGGGCGGGCGGCGCCGCCCCACGTGGCGCCACGCCATTGGCGGGCGCCGCACGCGGGCTGACCCGGGGAGGGGGGCACGTGGCACTCCCCCACTGGGCCCGCACGGCTGCCGCCTGTTTGGCGGACACGTGTCGGGCCCAGGAGCGGGTCGGACGGGCGGTGGCGTGCGGCCGGATCCGGTGCGCGTGCTGGGCCGGGCCGGGCCGCACTGTGCGCGCCCGGAATTTGGCGGGCCGGGCTGCACTGTGCGCGCCCGAATTGGGCCGGGCCGCACTGTTTGCGCCCGGAAGTCGGGACATATTGGGAATTTTCCCATTTGTTTGGCTGGGCCTATATAAAGGCCCCCTCCCCTCCTTGTTGGGCTTTTTCCGAGAGAAGGAGAGAGATCCAGGGGGAGGTGTGAGAAGAGAAGTTTTTCCTCTCACATTTTTCTACCTCGTGGTGCGTTTCCAGATTTTTGGGAAGATCGACAGCGGCGTTCCGGATTTTACAGCGTGCCTCGGTTTTCCCCCATTTCGGCCCGTTATCGTCGCATTTCAGTCCGAGGAGTCCCCTGCGCAGTACAGGAGTCCGATTTCGACGATTTCTTCGCCAGTGTGTTCCTAAGAGGTAGGGCTTCGTTTTCCGTGTTGTTGGTTTCCCCAGATTCCGATTCTTTGGCACGATTCCCGAGGTGATTTGACACCCCATTTTGCTGGTTGGATTTTTGGACAGCGGCGACTTCGACGAATTATTTCTCCGCGTAGGAATATCGGATCGAGGCGATTCAAGAGTCGATTTTGGGTGATTTTTCGCGAGGAACGCAACCGTGATTTTTCTGGGATTTTAGGAGCTCGGGACAGAGGTGAAAATTCCTCGTTTTGCGTGCTGATTTTAAAACAGCAAATGTGTGTTTGGAAATTGTTATATTTACACCTTGTACACTTGTGTGATACTGTAGGACATTGTGACAGCTGACGGTGTGTTTAGAAGACAGCGGGTATTTTCTGGGTACATTGTACACGCTTTTCGAGGTGGGTGGTTGCGCTTTCCTCTTTGTTGACTTGCTCACTAGGAGTAGAAGAGTTCTACAATTATAAATGTGACAGTTAACTTGTGGTACATGAACCTATTGCATAGGCCCCCCTAAATTAATTGATAGCTTCTATGTGATAAATCTGGGACAATAAATTTGGACAACTGCCATATCTTGAACCGCATGCAACTAAGTAGCTCAATAATATTTTAAAATGAGTCTTCACACGAAACCTTAGTCGCTTTTCAAATGCTTTTAAAAAGAACACTTGCATGCTTATTTGGACAGCTAGTTAGGCCACTATTTTACTGCAACACTATATTATGGGATTTGACTTAGGAGAAAACATGTGTTTATTGTTATTCTTCTCTATCGATGCATGATGATCGAGTCGGATCGGGATCTTGAGATAGTGTAGTCGGATCTTGAGTCTGGGACAGTTTAGACTCGTCTTGGGGATTGTAGGGCATAGTGGCAACCGCGGATGTTAGGCGGTTGACCAGATGTTTTTACCTTATCAGATTGGGGTCTATGGGTTCAGCGGTGACCGCGGATTTTGGGCGGTTGACCGGATGTTATTATCATATCAGATTGGGGATTGGGGTTGCATTAGTGGATGGAGTATTCCCACTTTGATCATAGTCATGATCCAGTCCTGCTATTGCGAGACATTGGTTACAGAGATGCTTGATACAGAGATACGTGATACAGGGATACTTTACATACTTTACTCGTGTGGGTCGCTCCCCTCGAGTGCCACTCCGGAGTAGGCTTTACACCGTGCCGAGCGCCGGGCACCTTGATGAGTTGCGATTGATGACAGAGCAGGCAGTGCCAGTATTTTCTGGTCCTCTGATTGGGTTTCCTTGGGCAGTCAGCCTTGTAGTTGCATACATACAGTTATCTTTTTGGCACTGCATTTAGAGGCATAGTATTGGTAGTTCCTTCCTGCAGTCTTTATTGCATACCTCTGTTCTTTCCTTTCTGCCTCTTATAGTCCTAGTGGGTTTGTCAGCATTCGAGGTTTTACCCACTAGGGGAGGCTACTGGTTTATCTAGTAGTTCTCACCCCCATTATTGTTGTTTCTTGTCCTCTTTCCCCTTTGTTTTGCAGAGTCGACCGTGGGAGCTGCTGGGCCTTCAGCGGCAGATCGAGGTAAGAGGATTGCCGACTAGCTAGATCGTCTACCCCGAGCGAGAGATTAGCTAGACTTTTACTGTACTCCCCTTTTGTATCTCAGACTTTAGTAGTTTACTTTTGGGTCTGGCTGTGGCCAGCTGGTTGTATTATTTTGGTGAGCTGGGAGTATATTGTACTTTTATTTCAGTTTACAGTTTAATTCAGTCTGAGATTACTGTTAGTTCTATTAGTTCAGCTCTGTTTATGCTCTTTTATTGTATATTATCTATCTGAGCAGGTTACCAGCGCTTCGTGTACATGGGAAATTCTGTGTACACGGCGGATCTGTTGGCGGGCCCGGGTTCTGGTTACCCCCGGGGCGTGACAGATTAAGTTGGTATCAGAGCTTAGGGATAGGTCAGATGGGACTTAGGAAACCCTAGGCTTTTGGCAGACCCTAGGATGATAGGGCGTGAGAGACGTGACATTTCGCGAAAGTCGTTGATTTATTTACTTGGACTCTTCCAGTGAGTGAAGAGGGATCGATATACCCAATTTCTGGGGGACCGTTATGTTGGCTGCAGACAACATAAAGTCGCAAAAATTGGGGGATGTCTTTGACTTTCGCTAGATTGGGTCGTGTGGGGTTATGTTACTGATTTGTGGTTTTTTTTGTGACAGTATGTCGCCCCGTCGTCGTTGTTCCGTCGGGAGTATCTCCACCCCTTCTGAGGAGCCCGAGCAGGCGGTATCTACAGAGCTGGGGGAACTGCGGGCCTTGGTGACCCATTTAGTGGCGAGGAGCTTTCGACAGGACCAGCGCCTGGAACAGCTACTGGCGCAGAGAGGTGGTTCGGCAGTCGGAGAGAGGGCTAGGGCATCGGAGCAGCGTTTTGAGAGGAAACGCCCAGCCCCGGATGTTGTTGGACAGGCCAGTTCTTCTAGACAGCCACGGTTTCGCGGCAGGTGTGTTTTCTGTAGAGGACGACACCCCTCAGGTACCTGTGACTTAAGGCGGGGTCGATGCTTCCGATGTGGGCAGTCTGGCCACGTTCGAACTTCGTGCCCCCTCTCGACCTCTGTACCCCCTTCTTCAGCGTTGGCCCCTATCGCATCCCAGCAAGGATCTCCGCAGCAGCAGCAGACACGGCAAGTGCGGGCTCCCTACAGTTGTATTTTCTGTGGAGGTCAGCATTTTCCCGGCACTTGCGCCCAGCGGTGGGGTCGCTGCTATAGGTGTGGACAGCCCGGGCACCTGCGAGTTGCGTGCCCCTCGGGGACGGCGGCGGCACCCACTTTAGTGTCCGTCCCTACTACTTCCCAGCTACGACCGGGAGCTTCACCGACAGGTCTCCAGGTAGACCGAGCTTCGCCCCCACACCCTTCTGGTGAGAGACAGCCGTTGTTGAGCGGTCGGGATAGCTTAGCGCAGGCGGGGGATTCCACTACGGCTGACCGTGTGGTGGCAGGTATGGTCTATTTCTGGCATTTGGATTCATATCTTTGTTACTGGAGCTTCGCATCCTTTCATTAGTAGATCATTTGCATCATTACATGGGTTAGAGGTAGGACTTTTGCCACGTGCACGAGAGGTTCAGATTCCCGATCACACTTTGCACGTGGAGGAGTGTTGTTGGTCCTGCCCGATGCAGATCGAGTCCTGGATTATGCCAGCAGACCTGTTGGTCTTGAGACAGCTGCGGGGCTTTGATGTGGTTCTCGGGATGGACTGGCTGGCTCGATATTTTGCGACAATTGACTGTGCCGAGAGGACTGTCACTTTTAGAGAGCCAGGCCAGGAGGTGTTGGTGTACTGGGGATGTCAGAGTGCTTTCTTTGCCTCTATGGTTTCGACTTCCCGAGCGAGGCGGATGATTCATCGTGGATGTGTAGCCTTTTTGGCTAGTGTTGTTGAGGGGCCTACAGCGGCACCGGGACTCGGGGATATCCCTATCGTCCGCGAGTTCCCGGATGTATTTCCACCTGAGCTGACTTGTATGCCGCCCGACAGAGAGATTGAGTTGTGATTGACGTAGTTCCAGGAACTGCGCCAATCTCTAAGGCTCCTTACCGGATGGCACCGGCTGAGCTGCGAGAGCTTAAAGCACAGCTGCAAGATTTGTTGGATAAGGGTTTCATTAGACCCAGTGTGTCGCCCTGGGGAGCACCGGTGCTATTCGTGAAGAAGAAGGATGGGTCACTTAGACTGTGTGTGGACTATAGGGAGCTGAATAAAGTGACCATTAAGAACAAGTACCCTCTGCCGCGCATCGACGATCTCTTTGATCAGCTGCAAGGGTCTTGTGTCTTTTCCAAGATTGATCTACAGTCTGGTTACCACCAATTAAAGGTGAAGGCCGAGGATATTCCTAAGACTGCTTTCAGATCACGGTACGGGCATTATGAGTTTACAGTTATGCCATTTGGATTGACTAATGCCCCTGCCGCCTTTATGGACTTGATGAACAGGATATTTCGGCCATTTCTGGATCGCTTTGTGGTGGTGTTCATAGATGATATCCTGGTTTACTCCCGAAGCGAGGCTGAGCACGAGGAGCACTTGAGGACTGTGCTACAACTTCTGCGGGAGAAGAAGTTGTATGCCAAGCTGGTGAAGTGCGAGTTTTGGCTTCGGGAGGTAGCTTTCTTGGGCCATGTGATTTCCGCCGCCGGTGTAGCTGTAGACCCGGCGAAGATTGAGGCAGTTCGTGATTGGCCCCGACCGACGACTGTATCAGAGGTGCGCAGCTTCATGGGATTAGCTGGTTATTATCGTCGGTTTGTGGAAGGCTTTGCGAAGCTTTCCACACCCCTCACTCGGTTGACGCGAAAAGGGGTTAAGTTTATCTGGAGTGAGGACTGCCAGAAGAGCTTCGAGGAGCTGAAGGACAGACTGATGACTGCTCCTATCCTTTCCCTCCCTGTTATGGGGAAAGGATATGTGATCTACAGTGACGCATCGCACAGTGGACTGGGTTGCGTGTTGATGCAGGATGGGAGGGTAATTGCTTATGCATCGAGACAGCTCAAGGATTACGAGAAGAATTACCCTACCCACGACTTAGAGCTCGCTGCCGTGGTGTTTGCACTGAAGCTTTGGCGCCATTACCTGTACGGGGAGCATTGTGAGATCTACACCGACCACAAGAGCTTAAAGTATCTGTTCACACAGAAGGAGCTTAATTTGAGGCAGCGCAGGTGGTTAGAGCTACTAAAGGATTATGATGTGGATATCCTTTACCACCCAGGCAAGGCTAACGTGGTCGCTGATGCTTTGAGCCGGAGAGCAGTTCAGAGTTTGTCTATGTTGATCACAGACCAGGCGCCCCTATTGGAGGAGATGAGACGGCTCGAGATAGAGGTTGTGTCCCCTGGGGTCTCTGCTAGACTGACGTCATTAGTCGTGCAGCCCACTCTGCTGGACAGGATCAGGGAGAAACAGAGTGAGGACCCCCACTTGACCAGGATTCGAGATCAGCTTCCGAGTGATCAGTCAGGGGATTTTACAGTGGATGCTGCGGGAGTACTGAGGTACAGGGACCGAGCATGTGTGCCAGTGGATGCTGAGATCAGAGAGCAGATATTGAGAGAGGCCCATTATACACCTTATACCCTTCATCCTGGGGGGACTAAGATGTATAAGGACCTCAAGGCACATTTTTGGTGGAATGGCATGAAGAGGGATGTCGGGAGATTTGTGGCCCAGTGTTTGACTTGTCAGCAAGTAAAAGCTGAGCATCGGGTGCCAGCTGGCAAGTTACAAAGTCTCCCCATCCCTGAGTGGAAATGGGACCACATTACCATGGACTTCGTGGTCGGATTGCCGAGGGCACAGGGCGGAGCAGATGCTATCTGGGTAGTGGTGGATCGACTTACTAAGTCAGCGCACTTTATGCCTATGCAGACTACTTGGCCACTCGATCGACTAGCCCAGTTATACCTTGATGAGATTGTGAGACTGCATGGGGTACCCGCCTCCATAGTGTCAGATAGGGATCCGAGGTTTGCCTCGCGTTTTTGGGGTAGTTTGCAGACTGCGATGGGGACTCAGCTCAGATTCAGTACAGCTTTTCATCCTCAGACTGATGGGCAGTCAGAGCGGACCATACAGATCTTGGAGGACATGCTGAGGGCTTGCGTCTTGGATTTCGGCGGAGGTTGGATTCGGCACTTATCCTTGGTTGAGTTTGCGTACAACAACAGCTTTCAAGCGAGCATACAGATGGCTCCGTTTGAAGCGTTGTATGGACGCAAGTGCCGATCACCACTTTATTGGAGTGACGTAGGCGAGAGACGGACCTTGGGGCCAGATATACTGCTAGAGGCAGAGGAGAAGGTCCGGGTGATTCGACAGCATCTTCAGACCGCTCAGAGCCGACAGAGGAGCTATGCTGATGTTCGGCGCCGAGACTTAGAGTTTCAGGTTGGAGATCATGTATTTTTGAAAGTCTCGCCGTCCAAGGGGATCAGGAGGTTCGGCATTCGCGGGAAACTCAGCCCCCGATACATTGGACCATTCGAGGTGTTGGAGCGTATCGGGCCTGTTGCTTATCGACTTGCACTTCCCCCGAGACTGGCTGGTGTCCACGATGTTTTCCATGTTTCCACACTGAGGAGGTACGTCTTCGACCCGTCGCACGTCATCGACTTTGCACCTCTCGAGATCAGCGAGGATTTGAGATATGAGGAGCGCCCGCTGCGGATTCTAGATCGAGAGGTGAAAGAATTGCGCAATCGAACCATCCCCTATGTGAAGATCCTCTGGAGCAATCATGATGAGCGCGAGGCGACGTGGGAGCTCGAGTCAGAGATGATGGACGCCTACCCCTACTTGTTCGAGGCTCTGGATTGAGGTATGGTTTAGTTTCGAGGACGAAACTTTTGTTAGTGGGGGAGGATGTAGTGTCCCAGGTTTTCCTGTGGCTTTTCCCCTGTTCCGGGGTGTGGAACACCTGTTAGTGGTGTGTGGGGCCCCAACATGTCAAAGTGATGTGTTGTTTGGACTTAGAGAGGATTTGGGGGTGAGCCTGACCTTCGGCTGACTTTGCCGAATTTTTGGAGTGGAATCAGGCTAAACGGAGGCCGTATTTGGATTCAGCGCGGAAAAACGCTTGAAAACGGCTATTTACTTATTTATTTTGGAGTCCGGATGCCCAAAAACGGACCCCCGGAAGTTTTCTGCGCAAAATGGTGCACGGGGGGAGCTGTGGACCGGCCGGGGACACGTGGCAGGCTCTTATTGGGCCGGCGCACGGCTCTCGGTCCACGGAGCGGGCCGCCGGTGCACGGTGGACCGGCGGGCCACGTGGCAGGCGCCGGTTGGGCCGGTGCAGCGCGCGCGGCGCAGGGATCGCGCGCGGGCAGCGCGGGCAGGCCGGGCAGGCGGGGGCAGCGGCGCGGTGCACGGTGGACCGGGGCGCGCCACGTGGCGGCCCCGGATTGGCCGGCTCATGTGTGCGCGGCGCACGCAACACCGCGCGTGGGCGGCCGTACGCGCACGCGGGCGGCGCGTTGACGGACCGGCGCCCGTGTCGGGCGGGCGGCGCCGCCCCACGTGGCGCCACGCCATTGGCGGGCGCCGCACGCGGGCTGACCCGGGGAGGGGGGCACGTGGCACTCCCCCACTGGGCCCGCACGGCTGCCGCCTGTTTGGCGGACACGTGTCGGGCCCAGGAGCGGGTCGGACGGGCGGTGGCGTGCGGCCGGATCCGGTGCGCGTGCTGGGCCGGGCCGGGCCGCACTGTGCGCGCCCGGAATTTGGCGGGCCGGGCTGCACTGTGCGCGCCCGAATTGGGCCGGGCCGCACTGTTTGCGCCCGGAAGTCGGGACATATTGGGAATTTTCCCATTTGTTTGGCTGGGCCTATATAAAGGCCCCCTCCCCTCCTTGTTGGGCTTTTTCCGAGAGAAAGAGAGAGATCCTGGGAGAGGTGTGAGAAGTGAAGTTTTTCCTCTCACATTTTTCTACCTCGTGGTGCGTTCCCAGATTTTTGGGAAGATCGACAGCGGCGTTCCGGATTTTACAGCGTGCCTCGGTTTTCCCCCATTTCGGCCCGTTATCGTCGCATTTCAGTCCGAGGAGTCCCCTGTGCAGTACAGGAGTCCGATTTCGACGATTTCTTCGCCAGTGTGTTCCTAAGAGGTAAGGCTTCGTTTTTCGTGTTGATGGTTTCCCCAGATTCCGATTCTTTGGCACGATTCCCGAGGTGATTTGACACCCCATTTTGCTGGTTGGATTTTTGGACAGCGGCGACTTCGACGAATTATTTCTCCGCGTAGGAATATCGGATCGAGACGATTCAGGAGTCGATTTTGGGTGACTTTTCGCGAGGAACGCAACCGTGATTTTTCTGGGATTTTAGGAGCTCGGGACAGAGGTGAAAATTCCTCGTTTTGCGTGCTGATTTTAAAACAGCAAATGTGTGTTTGGAAATTGTTATATTTACACCTTGTACACTTGTGTGATACTGTAGGACATTGTGACAGCTGACGGTGTGTTTAGAAGACAGCGGGTATTTTCTGGGTACATTGTACACGCTTTTCGAGGTGGGTGGTTGCGCTTTCCTCTTTGTTGACTTGCTCACTAGGAGTAGAAGAGTTCTACAATTATAAATGTGACAGTTAACTTGTGGTACATGAACCTATTGCATAGGCCCCCCTAAATTAATTGATAGCTTCTATGTGATAAATCTGGGACAATAAATTTGGACAACTGCCATATCTTGAACCGCATGCAACTAAGTAGCTCAATAATATTTTAAAATGAGTCTTCACACGAAACCTTAGTCGCTTTTCAAATGCTTTTAAAAAGAACACTTGCATGCTTATTTGGACAGCTAGTTAGGCCACTATTTTACTGCAACACTATATTATGGGATTTGACTTAGGAGAAAACATGTGTTTATTGTTATTCTTCTCTATCGATGCATGATGATCGAGTCGGATCGGGATCTTGAGATAGTGTAGTCGGATCTTGAGTCTGGGACAGTTTAGACTCGTCTTGGGGATTGTAGGGCATAGTGGCAACCGCGGATGTTAGGCGGTTGACCAGATGTTTTTACCTTATCAGATTGGGGTCTATGGGTTCAGCGGTGACCGCGGATTTTGGGCGGTTGACCGGATGTTATTATCATATCAGATTGGGGATTGGGGTTGCATTAGTGGATGGAGTATTCCCACTTTGATCATAGTCATGATCCAGTCCTGCTATTGCGAGACATTGGTTACAGAGATGCTTGATACATAGATACGTGATACAGGGATACTTTACATACTTTACTCGTGTGGGTCGCTGTCACGCCCCGGGTGTAAACCAGAACCCGGGCCCGTTCACAGATCCGCCGTGCATGCGGTATTTCCCACATACACGAAGCGTCGGTAACCTGCTCAGATAAGAAAAGATAATAAAAGAGCATAATAATCAGAGCTGAAAAAAACTACTGTATCTCAGACAGATGCTGGAAGTAAAAGGTACAACAGTAAAATAAAATACAGATGTCTCTCCCAGCTCACTACTATAATACAAACAGCTGGCGGAAGCCAGTCCCAAAAGTAAGTAAGTAAAAACTGTCTGAGAAGTCCTGGTGCCCAAAAATCTCCAGCTACATCCCTCGGGAGGCTCTCTATCTAGTCCACAATTCGCTTACCTCGATCAGTTGCTGACGGCCCAGCAACTCCCACTGAGGACTCTGCAAAACAAGGGGAAAGAAAGAGACAAGAGGAACAATGGGGGTAAGTACTACTATAAACAGTAGCCTCCCCTAGTGGGTAAAGCCTCAGCTCAGATATGCCCACCAGGTGATCAGAGGCAAAAAGGGGAAAGGAAAAGAAAGGAGAAGCAGATAAATAAAGCAACTGATAAAGTGCTATCCCTAATATGCCTCTATATGACCAACCAATAAGGATGGGAAAAGTGATGCATCAGAATCAAGTAGCCTGTCATAAAGACCCAATCTGACAGCCAGTGAACACTGGCACTGCCTGCTCTGCTGTCGAACTCAAGAAACCAGCATGGTGCCCGGCGCTCACACCGTGGAACTCGAGAAACCAGCATGGTGCCCGGCGCTCACACCGTGGAAAGCAGCAAGGTGCCCGGCGCTCACACCGTGGAAAGCCTACTCCGGAGTGGCACTCGAGGGGAGCGACCCACACGAGCAAAGTATCACTGTATCAAGCATCTCTGTAACCACTGTCTCATAATAGCAGGGCTGGATCGTGACTCAAAGAAGTGGGAACAACCCTCCACTATAGTAAGCCCGATCCCCGAACACCCAATCTGATGCAATAGAAACAATCCGGTCAACCACCCAAGATTCGTGGTCGCCGCAACCCCCTGACAAACTCAACCTGTCCCAAATCCCCAATACCTGCCTACACTGTCCAACATACGCTCGAACCTGAGCGATTAAGCCGCTAGTGCAACAATGAAAGAAGAAAAGAGAAAAAGCATGGTTTCTCCTAAGTCAAGTCCCAAAATAGTGTAGCAGTAAAAGATGGCAATAATTATGTGACCAATTTAATCATGCAGTGTTCCAATATTTGTCCAGTTTTCCAGAATAATCAATTTAGAGAATAAAGGCTAAAGTGACAGTCACATATGATTAATCATCAGTTTTGCAGTCCTCAAATATTATCACATTGTCTCTATGCATACGGTCCAGAACTTAGGCGATTTAAACAAATGATCAATCTAACAATAATTTTCGCGGATCAGATAACCAATAATTTGCTCCCTAAAGCATGCGAGTCTACCAATTAACACATTTAGCATCATCAAATCAGGGGTACTCTGATATTCCTAGTGGGCATAACAAAGGAGAGGAGTACAACAACCACCCACCTGAAGCGCAACTGTCCAAACTCGTACAGTCAGAAAATACCAAAATTCCAAATCCTCGCTCCCACAATTTCAGCACACCCGAAGCATTCCTGGTACATCAAGAAATCCACTAATTACACTAGACTCCCAAATTCAGCACTTAATCACATACAACCTCGAATTCAGAAATGCTTAATTACCACCTGCAGAAATTGCCCAGAAAATTCCAATAAAAATATCACGGCGATCCTTGCGTCGATAGCTTCGAAACGGTACCTTGCACGTCCAAATCGGAGTTCGGTAAGTCCAGATAAAAATTCGGCAAGAGAGCACTCTCATACAATAATCTGGATTAAGGGCTGATTACTATTCACAGAGAAATCATTAATTCTCACCTCGAAAGAAAATTCACAAAAATCCAATAAAAATACGAGCGCGTTCCTTGCGATCCGTAGATGAAAAAGTTGTATAAGCTCGTCTCCATCAGACGCTCGTGCGCGAAGATATGGCCAAAATACTCCGATGCTGTCCTCACATTCCTCACAGAAAAAGGGGAACCATTGTTACCTCGGGATCCGAGCCAAAGAAGCAAAATCAGAATGAGTGATCAAAATCAAAGTTGAAGCCCTACCTGTTAGGAGTCTTTCGGCGCAAGAATCACAGAAGAAGGAGCTCGGGGTAGACCAGGGGAGCTAAAACACTGCAGCTGCGCCGAAGAAGAACACAGAAAATGCAACGTCGCACCGCGCCGTAAAATCAAGATCTCGAAATCCGTGTCGCCCGAAGATCTGAAACTTGGTAGGTGTAATCTCCTCTTCATGGAGAAGAATTCTTCTTCTCAGGCCACAGGGAGAAAGAAGCTCGAAGATGGAGAAAATGGTCCATCAATCTCTCTCGGATTGCTTAAGAAGGAGAAATCCAAAACAAATGCCCCCAGAAAAGTCGCTGCGCCCGGTGCACGTGAGCCACCCAACGGAGACGCGCCACGTGGCCCCAACCACTGTGCACCGCGCCGTGAACCGCGCACCCCGCACGTCGCGTACACCTGCTCCACGTACGGCACCGACTACACCAATTGCGTGGACCGGGTGCACAACACCGAGCCAATCAAATGCTGCCACGTGTCACCCTGTCGGTCCACCGTGCACCCGAGAAACTCCGTGGACCGCGCGCTGTGAGCCGCCCAACCATCATCCGCCACGTGGCAGCGCCCTGGTGCACGGCCGCCGCCGTGGACCGCGCGCCTGCCCGCGGCCCTGCGCGCTGCCCGCGCCCCTGCCCGCGCCGCGCGCCGCCGCTGCTCCGCCTGCCCGAGGCCGCGCCGCCGCCCGCCGGTGCTGCCCGCCGCCGCCGCCGGCGCCGGCGATCGCCGGAAAGTACTGTTCCGGCCGTGAACAGTAAAAACACTGTAGCAAGCTCCGAAAAATCCAAGTAAATAGCCCATCTTGACCGTTTTCGCGCGCTGAATCCAAATACGGCGTCCGTTTCGCCAAATTCCAATCCTATAAATTGCCGGAGGCTCCCGGAAAGGTATTTTCAATCCGAATTTCGCGCCGAGTCCAAATTTGATATCCGATTTGCGCGAAAGCACTTCTAAACATCCGACGGGGTCCCCCGATTATCCACGTGATCCATTTTATGCCCCGAGTCCATCACTTGAGTCCAAGTTGGCGCGCGAACACCGCCGACATGCCCCGTAGGCCTCCAGAAGCTGCCGGTCACACTGTAGAAGCCCTGCAAGGATCCGGGTCACCACATCCTCCCCCACTAAAAGAAAGTTTCGTCCTCGAAACTAAAGCAACTCCCAAGGAGTCTCAAAAACCAGGGGTCCAAACTCAATACCGCCGTCTCCAGCTCCCAAGTCACCTATCACTCCCCGTGATTACTCCACAACAACCACAACAGCAACAACCAGAACGGCAAAGCCCGATTGCGCAATTCCCTCACCTCACGAGCCGGAATTCGCAACGGGCGCCCCTCGTACACCAAACCCTCATAGGGCTTAAAAGAAGCGAGTCAATCACGGGCGAGGGGTCCAAAGCATAACACTCCAAAGCTGAGACGCAGAAAAACCTCAAGAACTCCAACAAAAGGTTGGGGAAAGAAACGAACAGCCCGAGCAACATGCTCAAGAATCACTCCCAAGAACCAACTCAACCAAAGCGACCCGAAACACATTCACACAACACCTGCACAGAAAAGGGGCCCCAATAAGCAGGGGTTCACACTCAGTCGCCCTCAAAACTCAACCACCCAAGTGGATTGCTCAGCCGCGGCCTCTAATCAAAAGAGATCCTCTAGGACACAAACTCAAACCCTGTACACCAAGATGGCCCCACACAGCGCCAATTATAGAATCAACAAACACAATCCCAAAGCTCTTCTGCTCCAGGTATCCGCCACCACAGCGGCCCTATCGGGGTGATACAGGGTGCTCGACAAAATCCAATGATAGCTCTACAGCCACAATGGGAGGTATCACTATAACTCACCAATCCATCTCCCACCACTGACAAGGTTAAAATCGGCGCTGGTACCAAACTCGTCATCTGATCATCAGGCTCTGCTAGCACTATCCGGTCCAAAAGCTCCTCACCCCAACAATAACCGTCGATCTCGGCCAGTCTTAAATAACATCCATTTTGGCCGGATTTCCACAGTCGCCCCTATGGCTTGAATAGGCAATCCAGGGGGACATGTTCTCGAAGCTAAAACTTGTACCACAACGACTTGGCAAAAAGCTTCATCCTCACAAACCTTGCCACAGCATCTACAAATGCTCCACAAGCTCTAAATCACTCAGGAAGAGGGTAAAGCCAAAATATCCTTAAAGATCGCTGCTATCAATCTGTTCACGTCCCACTGGAAAACAGAGTTCCTCAATCTTAAAGGCAACAAGGCATTAATCATTCCATTGGCTTCACCGTACTCGTAATGCCCCTAGCGTCTCTTGTACGCCATCTTGGCGAAAAACTCAGCTGTAAATCCAAACTGATGCAGGCATCATAATCGATCAACTGCCGGGGCAGAACTCCATCAAAAGGCCCTAAATAATACCTGGACCTGACTGGGCTCCAATCACAAAGGGCTCTCACCGTCGTATATCAACGACATGACACTAGGTCCAACAGACCCTCGATCCATCAGATCCCCGCACCTACGCCATCAACTCCCGCAGCTCTAAAGGCGATATCCAACGAGGTGCTATGAAGTTGGCGCGGTTTCCAGAACCACGTCAACCACAATCTTAATCTCCCTTTCTGGCGGCATAATCATCGGCTCAGGTGGTCTCACACCCGGGATCTCACGAGCAATAGGGATATCCTTAAGTCCCGCTGTCGCCGTAGGCACCTCTCACACTGTCGCTGTAATCGGTGTGCTCTAACAGTCTCAACAAACAAATTGCCTTCCATTATCTGCCTTGCAGAAAATCAAAGTCCTTTATCTCATCAGTCAAACATCCTGTGGCACTACACCAACCAATCCCAAGCACTGGGTCAGACACCAAGCTGCCACAAACACCAATATGTCTGCCGGCAAAACTCACGGCCTCTGCTACACTGGACATGATCCACTAGCCTCCCCCACTTGCACAATGCCAACAGTAACCGGTACCTTAAGTGCATGTGGTAACGACTCTACCTCTAGTCCATGCAGGAATACAACATGTCCTAACTCCGACTGCTGAGATGAAATCACACCTGCGACAACTCAAACCACTACCGTGGCGCCCTCCAACCGGCGGCACAAATTCATCCGCTCGATGCAAGTGGTCGTCGCTCAGCCTGCCAAAATATCTAGAACAATCACAAAGGGAGCACGACCTCTGTCCATGCTCACGCTGAGGTGCCGAATGTGGTCTCTCGCAGACAGCCAATCCACGCTACCGCTGCGCCGCTCTGATAAAAGGGCTGTTGTTGTCATCGGGGTCCACCCAACCCCCGATGTCTCAAGATGCCGGCGAATAATCCTGACATAATCCACTCTCAGCCACGCATATCCTATGCGCCCCGTTCCTCAAATCATAGAACGCGCAGTTCGACAGCTGCGTACACCCTTTAGACACCAGAAGGCTGCCAAAGAGTCTCTCCATCATCACCAACCACGATTCTACCCCAAGAAGCTCCAAACCTAATCCTAAGAATCGGGGTGGTTTATCTGCCAAAACTGGCTCAACTGATCATTGGTGTCCCATAGCTCATCAGCTGTCAACTATCCACCCTGCCTCGGCGCCTCGGCACTAAACATTGGCACAATGGGGCTACTCACTCCATCAATACCACAGAAATCCTCGCCCTTGAGGATACTGCAATCGGGTGGTCTCAGAAGGAAGCACTGTCGAGCTGCCCGCCGCTCCGACGACTGTGTCACAAAACCAGATGCTCGCTCACTCTGCCGCTGAAAAGCCTCTGACAATCCTGTCACCTGGGTCCGGAGCTCTCTGACTCCAATCTGGTATCCGGCCCGAAACAACTGGCTCAGACCCAAGTGCTGCACCAAGTGCACCCGGGTCAGGGCCCCAAAGTCGGGGAGACACCGCTCGCCACGACAAACAGCAAATCAGCACATCCCAAACACTCGACCCAATCTAGCGAAAGTCAAAAGACATCTCCCTATTTCTGTAACCTTATGTTGTCTGCAGCCAACATAATGGTTCAACAGAAATAGACTATGTCGATCCCTCTTCACTCACAGGAAGAGTTAGCAATAAAAATCACCGACTTTCGCAAAATGTCACGCCACTCACGCCCTATCATCCTAGAGTCTGTCCAAAAGCCTAGGGTTTCCTAAGTCCCAACTGACCTATCCCTAAGCTCTGATACCAACTTAATCTGTCACGCCCCGGGTGTAAACCAGAACCCGGGCCCGTTCACAGATCCGCCGTGCATGCGGTATTTCCCACATACACGAAGCGTCGGTAACCTGCTCAGATAAGAAAAGATAATAAAAGAGCATAATAATCAGAGCTGAAAAAAACTACTGTATCTCAGACAGATGCTGGAAGTAAAAGGTACAACAGTAAAATAAAATACAGATGTCTCTCCCAGCTCACTACTATAATACAAACAGCTGGCGGAAGCCAGTCCCAAAAGTAAGTAAGTAAAAACTGTCTGAGAAGTCCTGGTGCCCAAAAATCTCCAGCTACATCCCTCGGGAGGCTCTCTATCTAGTCCACAATTCGCTTACCTCGATCAGTTGCTGACGGCCCAGCAACTCCCACTGAGGACTCTGCAAAACAAGGGGAAAGAAAGAGACAAGAGGAACAATGGGGGTAAGTACTACTATAAACAGTAGCCTCCCCTAGTGGGTAAAGCCTCAGCTCAGATATGCCCACCAGGTGATCAGAGGCAAAAAGGGGAAAGGAAAAGAAAGGAGAAGCAGATAAATAAAGCAACTGATAAAGTGCTATCCCTAATATGCCTCTATATGACCAACCAATAAGGATGGGAAAAGTGATGCATCAGAATCAAGTAGCCTGTCATAAAGACCCAATCTGACAGCCAGTGAACACTGGCACTGCCTGCTCTGCTGTCGAACTCAAGAAACCAGCATGGTGCCCGGCGCTCACACCGTGGAACTCGAGAAACCAGCATGGTGCCCGGCGCTCACACCGTGGAAAGCAGCAAGGTGCCCGGCGCTCACACCGTGGAAAGCCTACTCCGGAGTGGCACTCGAGGGGAGCGACCCACACGAGCAAAGTATCACTGTATCAAGCATCTCTGTAACCACTGTCTCATAATAGCAGGGCTGGATCGTGACTCAAAGAAGTGGGAACAACCCTCCACTATAGTAAGCCCGATCCCCGAACACCCAATCTGATGCAATAGAAACAATCCGGTCAACCACCCAAGATTCGTGGTCGCCGCAACCCCCTGACAAACTCAACCTGTCCCAAATCCCCAATACCTGCCTACACTGTCCAACATACGCTCGAACCTGAGCGATTAAGCCGCTAGTGCAACAATGAAAGAAGAAAAGAGAAAAAGCATGGTTTCTCCTAAGTCAAGTCCCAAAATAGTGTAGCAGTAAAAGATGGCAATAATTATGTGACCAATTTAATCATGCAGTGTTCCAATATTTGTCCAGTTTTCCAGAATAATCAATTTAGAGAATAAAGGCTAAAGTGACAGTCACATATGATTAATCATCAGTTTTGCAGTCCTCAAATATTATCACATTGTCTCTATGCATACGGTCCAGAACTTAGGCGATTTAAACAAATGATCAATCTAACAATAATTTTCGCGGATCAGATAACCAATAATTTGCTCCCTAAAGCATGCGAGTCTACCAATTAACACATTTAGCATCATCAAATCAGGGGTACTCTGATATTCCTAGTGGGCATAACAAAGGAGAGGAGTACAACAACCACCCACCTGAAGCGCAACTGTCCAAACTCGTACAGTCAGAAAATACCAAAATTCCAAATCCTCGCTCCCACAATTTCAGCACACCCGAAGCATTCCTGGTACATCAAGAAATCCACTAATTACACTAGACTCCCAAATTCAGCACTTAATCACATACAACCTCGAATTCAGAAATGCTTAATTACCACCTGCAGAAATTGCCCAGAAAATTCCAATAAAAATATCACGGCGATCCTTGCGTCGATAGCTTCGAAACGGTACCTTGCACGTCCAAATCGGAGTTCGGTAAGTCCAGATAAAAATTCGGCAAGAGAGCACTCTCATACAATAATCTGGATTAAGGGCTGATTACTATTCACAGAGAAATCATTAATTCTCACCTCGAAAGAAAATTCACAAAAATCCAATAAAAATACGAGCGCGTTCCTTGCGATCCGTAGATGAAAAAGTTGTATAAGCTCGTCTCCATCAGACGCTCGTGCGCGAAGATATGGCCAAAATACTCCGATGCTGTCCTCACATTCCTCACAGAAAAAGGGGAACCATTGTTACCTCGGGATCCGAGCCAAAGAAGCAAAATCAGAATGAGTGATCAAAATCAAAGTTGAAGCCCTACCTGTTAGGAGTCTTTCGGCGCAAGAATCACAGAAGAAGGAGCTCGGGGTAGACCAGGGGAGCTAAAACACTGCAGCTGCGCCGAAGAAGAACACAGAAAATGCAACGTCGCACCGCGCCGTAAAATCAAGATCTCGAAATCCGTGTCGCCCGAAGATCTGAAACTTGGTAGGTGTAATCTCCTCTTCATGGAGAAGAATTCTTCTTCTCAGGCCACAGGGAGAAAGAAGCTCGAAGATGGAGAAAATGGTCCATCAATCTCTCTCGGATTGCTTAAGAAGGAGAAATCCAAAACAAATGCCCCCAGAAAAGTCGCTGCGCCCGGTGCACGTGAGCCACCCAACGGAGACGCGCCACGTGGCCCCAACCACTGTGCACCGCGCCGTGAACCGCGCACCCCGCACGTCGCGTACACCTGCTCCACGTACGGCACCGACTACACCAATTGCGTGGACCGGGTGCACAACACCGAGCCAATCAAATGCTGCCACGTGTCACCCTGTCGGTCCACCGTGCACCCGAGAAACTCCGTGGACCGCGCGCTGTGAGCCGCCCAACCATCATCCGCCACGTGGCAGCGCCCTGGTGCACGGCCGCCGCCGTGGACCGCGCGCCTGCCCGCGGCCCTGCGCGCTGCCCGCGCCCCTGCCCGCGCCGCGCGCCGCCGCTGCTCCGCCTGCCCGAGGCCGCGCCGCCGCCCGCCGGTGCTGCCCGCCGCCGCCGCCGGCGCCGGCGATCGCCGGAAAGTACTGTTCCGGCCGTGAACAGTAAAAACACTGTAGCAAGCTCCGAAAAATCCAAGTAAATAGCCCATCTTGACCGTTTTCGCGCGCTGAATCCAAATACGGCGTCCGTTTCGCCAAATTCCAATCCTATAAATTGCCGGAGGCTCCCGGAAAGGTATTTTCAATCCGAATTTCGCGCCGAGTCCAAATTTGATATCCGATTTGCGCGAAAGCACTTCTAAACATCCGACGGGGTCCCCCGATTATCCACGTGATCCATTTTATGCCCCGAGTCCATCACTTGAGTCCAAGTTGGCGCGCGAACACCGCCGACATGCCCCGTAGGCCTCCAGAAGCTGCCGGTCACACTGTAGAAGCCCTGCAAGGATCCGGGTCACCACAGTCGCTCCCCTCGAGTGCCACTCCGGAGTAGGCTTTACACCGTGCCGAGCGCCGGGCACCTTGACGAGTTGCGATTGATGACAGAGCAGGCAGTGCCAGTATTTTCTGGTCCTCTGATTGGGTTTCCTTGGGCAGTCAGCCTTGTAGTTGCATACATACAGTTATCTTTTTGGCACTGCATTTAGAGGCATAGTATTGGTAGTTCCTTCCTGCAGTCTTTATTGCATACCTCTGTTCTTTCCTTTCTGCCTCTTATAGTCCTAGTGGGTTTGTCAGCATTCGAGGTTTTACCCACTAGGGGAGGCTACTGGTTTATCTAGTAGTTCTCACCCCCATTATTGTTGTTTCTTGTCCTCTTTCCCCTTTGTTTTGCAGAGTTGACCGTGGGAGCTGCTGGGCCTTCAGCGGCAGATCGAGGTAAGAGGATTGCCGACTAGCTAGATCGTCTACCCCGAGCGAGAGATTAGCTAGACTTTTACTGTACTCCCCTTTTGTATCTCAGACTTTAGTAGTTTACTTTTGGGTCTGGCTGTGGCCAGCTGGTTGTATTATTTTGGTGAGCTGGGAGTATATTGTACTTTTATTTCAGTTTACAGTTTAATTCAGTCTGAGATTACTGTTAGTTCTATTAGTTCAGCTCTGTTTATGCTCTTTTATTGTATATTATCTATCTGAGCAGGTTACCAGCGCTTCGTGTACATGGGAAATTCTGTGTACACGGCGGATCTGTTGGCGGGCCCGGGTTCTGGTTACCCCCGGGGCGTGACAAGTATAACCCAACAATCTGTAAACCAAAACGGAACACGCTCGAGGCGGTTTCTCCGCACCACGCCATCTTGCGAGGTCGCTGCGCTATCCGAAATTCCGGTACTCTACACTCGCGCCGCACGAATCCCCGCTCGGCACCGTTGCCCTTGCGAGCCTTGTCCATTACGGCGGACCGACCATTCCTTCGCCTCGCAAACTTCGTAGGCCTCGCACCTCACGAATCCCCGCTCAGCACATACATGCCTTCGCAAGCCTTGTCCATTGAGGCGGACCAACCTTCGCAAGACTGCCCCCCATCCGCTCGTTCGCTCCACTACAGAGATCCGAAACGGCATAAGGTAGTGCAAGCGAACCTAGAGGCAAAGCCTCTTGGCTTACCCTGCTCCGTAATGCCGTCGACCTCGTGTCTTAGGCATTACCCTAAGCCCGTGTGCTCATCGACCCTCGAATCCCGCTCACACGAACCTAGGCTTGGCGACTCCGCCCGCCAAGGGATGGCCTATGTCCTATAGGCCAATGGGGGAGTTGTCACGCCCCGGGTGTAAACCAGAACCCGGGCCCGTCTACAGATCCGCCGTGCATGCGGTATTTCCCACATACACGAAGCGTCGGTAACCTGCTCAGATATAAGAAATAATAATAAAAGAGCATAAAATCAGAGCTAAACTAAAACTACTGTATCTCAGACAGAGCTGGAGGTAAAAGAGTACAACAGTGGAAAAAAAAATACAGATGTCTCTCCCAGCTCACCACCAAAATACAAACAGCTGGCAGAAGCCAGACCCAAAAAAGAAATAAACAAAAGCTGTCTGAGAAGACCAGGTACCCAAAAGCTCCAGCTACAACCCTCGGGTGGCTCTCTATCTAGTCCGCAATCCGCTTACCTCGATCAGTTGCTGACGGCCCAGCAACTCCCGCAGAGGACTCTGCAAAACAAGGGAAAGGAAGAAACAAGAAAAGACAATGGGGGTAAGTACTACTATAAACAGTAGCCTCCCCTAGTGGGTAAAGCCTCAGCTCAAATATGCCCACCAGGTAATCAGAGGCAAAAGGGGAAGAAGAGAAAGGAGGGTGAAGCTATGAATGACAACTGATGAAGTGCTACCCCTAATATGCCTCTACATGATAAACCAATAGGGATGGAAAAGTATGCATCAGTATCAAGAAGCCTGTCAAAACGACCCAATCTGACGCCAGTGGACACTGGCACTGCCTGCTAATCTCATCTGTGGGGATACTGACCGACTACTGCCTGATACGGTCATGTCCCCAAAGTAAGTAACAGATCGGCCTCGGCCCGTCCGATCAAGCTCTAAAGTAATAACAGACCGGCCTCGATCCGTCCGGTCGCACACTCCGGAGTGGCACTCGAGGGGAGCGACCCACACGAGTAAGGGAATCATGTCTTAATATCTCACTGTAGCAGGACTGGATCACGACAATGATCGAAGTGGGAAAAACCCTCCACGAAAGATATCCCGATCCCCATCACCCAATCTGATGCAATAGTACAACCCGGTCAACCACCCAAGATCCGTGGTTGCCGCAATACCCTGTCATAAAGCCCAGCCTGTCCCAAATCCCCAACACCTGACTACACTGTCCAACCCCCGCTCGAACCCGAGCAACCATGCCTCAAGTCTATCAATAATAGGAGAAGAAAAAGAATAAAAGCATGGTTTCTCCTAAGTCAAGTCCCAAAGAAAGTGTAGCAGTAAAAAGATGACTTAATTAAGTGACCCGTTTAATCATGCATTGTCCCAAGTATTTTGTCCATTTTCCAAGAATAATCAGTTTAGAGAATATAGGCTAACGTGACAGTCACATATGAACAATCATCAATTTTGCAGTCCTCAATTTCTATTATGCCCCTAAACATGCAGTCCAGAATAATTAAGCGATTAATTAAAGTAATCATGCTACCATAAATTCCACATGGATCAAATAACAATTAATTAATTTCCTAGAGCATGCAAGTCTACCAATCAATAAGTTAGCATCAACAAATCAGGGGAACTCTGACATTCCTAGTGGGCATACCAAAGGAGAGGAGTACAACAACCACCCACCTGAAGTGCGAACTGTCCGGATCCGTACAGATGAAAATACCAAAATTTCAAATCCTTGCTCCCACAAATTCAGCACACCCGTAATACTCCTGGTACAATACAAAGTCCACTAAATACACTTAGGCTCCCAAATATTGCTCTTATAATCACATACAACATCTGTCTCAAAACTGTTAAATTATCACCTGCAGAAAGTGCCCAGAAAATTCCAAGAAAAATATCACGGCGATCCTCGCGTCGATAGCTTCGCAACGGTACCTTGCACGCCCAAATCTGAGTTCGGTAAGTCAAGATATAAATTCGGCAAGAGGGGTACATCATACAAAAATCTGTGCTAAAAACTGTGCACTGTTCACTGAGAAAACAGTGATTTTCACCTCGAAATAATCCTCTAGAAAATCCAAGAAAAATACGAGCGCGTTCCTTGCGATCCGTAGATGAAAAAGTTGTATAAGCTCGTTTCCGTCTGACGCTCGTGCGCGAAGATACGGCCAAAATACCTCAGGGCTGTCAAGGGAATCCACACAGAAAAAGGGGTCACTGTTTGCCTCGGGATCCGTGCCAAAACCTCGAAACGGGAAAGTGCGACCAAAACGAAAGATGAAGCCCTACCTCTTAGGAGTCTGTCGGCGCAAGAATCACAGAAAAAGAACCTCGGGGTAGCCCAGGGGAGCTAAAACACTGCCGCTGCGCTGAAGAAGAACACAGGAATGCAACGTTGCGCCGCGCCGTAAAATGGGGAACCTCGGGATTCGAGCCTCCTAAAATCCTAGAACTTGGCAGGAAGATCAAGGATTAAGAGAGGAAAATTTCATCAAGAGGAAGCTCGGGGAGGTCTTGCACAGACAGAGAGAAAAGGGGCTGCAAAGAAGGCTCGGGCTGCCTATTTATAGGCTGAAGAAAACTTTTGGAAAAATTCCCAAAATATCCAGGTTTCGGGCGCCCGAATATTTTCGGGCTGCTACAGTAATGGGCCCGGCCCATTACTGTGCAAGCCTGAAACGGCCCAGGCCCACCACGTGGCCCACTACAACACATCCCCGGGCCCCGCTGCACCCGGCGCACCTGCACCCGCCAGTGGCATCGCGCCACGTGGCCCCACCAACCGTGCACCGCGCATGTCGCGCGTCGTGCACCGCGCACGTCGCGCCTGCCCCGCCCATACGGCCACCTGCCCCGCCGTACGGATACCTGCCCCGGTCAACTGCTCCACTCCCTGCGTGGACCGCGCGCACAACACCGCACCAGTAACCGCCTGCCACGTGTCCACCCGGTTCACCGTGCACCCGGGCCCGAATTCCGTGGACCGCGCCTGCTTCGCCGGCCAACAGGAAGCCGCCACGTGGCCCGCTCCCGGCGCACGCCCTCCGCGGTGGACCGCGCACCTGCCCGCGCCCTCAGCGCCTGCCCGTGGCCGCCAGCCGCCTGCCCGGGCGCCCTCCGCCGCCTTCCGCCGCCGCCGGCCGTCGCCGGCGATCGCCGGAAACACTGTTCCGGCGATGAACAGTAATTTACTGTAGCAAACTCCAAAATCTGCAAGTAAATAGCCCATCTTGACCGTTTTCGCGCGCTGATTCCAAATACGACGTCCGTTTCGCCAAAATCCACTCCTATAATTTGCCGAAGGCTCCCGGAAAGGTAAACTTAATCCATTTTTCGCGCCGGGTCGCTTTCTTGGTTCCAAAAAGCGCGCAGATACCTCTAACACCCCGAATGGGCTCCCAGAAAAACAGACAAGCTCCAAAACGACAGAAAACCAAATCAAACCTCCGCTTTGGCCCAAAACCCTTCTAAAATTTCGGCAAAACAGCCGAAGGCCAACACAACAAGCCAAAGCTCACAGGGTCCATCTGTGGCACCCATTTGATGCACTATGGGCCAAATACACCATCAACAGGTGTTTGCACAGTGAAAATGCGGGAAAAAGGCTGTATGGAGCTCAGGGATCCTACATCCTCCCCTACTAAAAAAAGTTTCGTCCCCGAAACAAGAAAAAACAAAACAGACGTACCTCAATCAGAAGCCTCGAACAAAAAGGGGTAGGCATCTCTCATCTCCGTCTCCAGCTCCCATGTAGCCTCTCGCTCCTCATGATTGCTCCACAGGATCTTCACATATGGAATGGCCCGGTTGCGCAATTCCCTCACCTCACGAGCGAGAATCCGCAACGGGCGCTCCTCGTAGACCAAGTCCTCGCCGATCTCCAACGAAGTGAAGTCAATCACGTGCGACGGGTCAAAAACATATCTCCTCAGAGCTGAGACGTGGAAGACATCATGAACTCCGGCCAGGCGTGGGGGTAGAGCAACTCTGTAAGCCACAAGACCAACTCTGCCAAGAATCTCAAAGGGTCCAATATAGCGGGGACTGAGCTTTCCCCGCACTCCAAATCTCCGGACCCCTTTCGAGGGCGAGACCTTCAAGAAGACATGATCACCAACCTGAAACTCTAGGTCTCGCCGTCGAGTGTCGGCATAGCTCTTCTGACGACTCTAGGCTGTCTCAAGATGTCGGCGAATAACTCTGACTTTTTCCTCGGCCTCCAAAAGCAAATCCGGTCCCAAAGTCCTCCTCTCACCCACGTCACTCCAATATAAGGGAGACCGACACTTGCGTCCATACAACGCTTCAAACGGAGCCATCTGGATGCTCGCCTGATAGCTGTTGTTGTACGCGAACTCAACCAAAGATAAGTGTCGGTACCACCCTCCTCCAAAATCCATAACGCACGCTCTCAACATATCCTCAAGGGTCTGTATGGTGCGCTCTGACTGTCCATCGGTCTGTGGGTGGAAAGCGGTGCTAAACCTGAGCTGAGTCCCCAATGCTGACTGCAAACTCCCCCAAAAGCGCGACACGAATCTCGGGTCCCTGTCTGAAACAATCGAAGCAGGTACACCGTGAAGCCTCACCACCTCGTCCAAATATAACTGTGCTAGACGCTCCAGTGGCCAAGTCATCTGAACCGGTAGAAAGTGTGCCGACTTGGTGAGTCTATCCACGATAACCCAAATCGCATCTGCCCCGCTCTGTGCCCTCGGCAATCCAGTGACGAAATCCATAGTGACGTGGTCCCATTTCCACTGGGGAATTGGAAGACTCTGCAACTTACCAGCAGGAACGCGATGCTCTGCCTTCACTTGCTGGCAAGTTAAACAGTGAGCTACGAATCTCCCAATATCCCGCTTCATTCCGGGCCACCAAAACTGTGCCTTGAGGTCCTTATACATCTTAGTACCTCCAGGATGGATGGTATAAGGTGTATAATGGGCCTCCCTCAGAATCTGATCTCTAATCTCCTGGTCCATAGGCACACACACTCGGTCCCTGTACCGTAGTACTCCCGAGCTATCCACAGAAAAATCCCCTGTCTGATCCGCCTGAAGCTGCGTCCTGATCCTCGTCAAGTGGGGGTCCTCACTCTGAGTGTCCCTGATCCTCTCCAGCAGAGTGGGCTGCAAGACCATAGACATGAGTCTAGCAGAGACCCCAGGGGATACTACCTCCAGCTGTAACCGCCTCATCTGCTCGATCAACGGCGCCTGCTAAGAGATCAATAAGCTCAGACTCGTCCTCCTACTCAAAGCCTCTGCCACGACATTGGCCTTGCCGGGATGATAAAGGATACTCAGATCATAATCCTTTAACAGCTCCAACCACCGGCGTTGCCTCAAATTCAGCTCCTTTTGGGTGAACAGATACTTCAAGCTCTTGTGATCAGTATATATCTCGCAATGCTCTCCATATAAGTAATGCCGCCACAGCTTCAGAGCAAACACCACCGCTGCCAGCTCCAGATCATGAGTAGGGTAATTTTTCTCATAGTCCTTTAATTGCCGCGAAGCATAGGCAATCACCCTACCCTGCTGCATCAACACACACCCCAGACCACTATGTGAGGCATCACTGTAAATCACAAATCCTTCCCCCATAACTGGGAGGGCAAGGATTGGAGCGGTCATCAATCTCTGCTTCAGCTCCTCAAAACAGCTCTGGCAAGTCTCGCTCCAAACAAACTTAACTCCTTTCCTGGTCAGACGAGTGAGGGGGGAGGAAAGCTTCGCAAAGCCTTCCACAAAACGCCGATAGTAGCCCGCCAAACCAAGAAAGCTCCGCACCTCGGTGATAGTCGTCGGCCTCGGCCAATCTCGAATAGCATCCACCTTGGCCGGATCCACCGCCACTCCAGCAGCTGAAACAACATGACCCAGAAAGGCGACCTCCCGGAGCCAAAACTCGCACTTTTTGAACTTAGCATACAGCTTCTTCTCTCGCAGAAGCTGTAGCACAGTCCTCAAGTGCTCCTCGTGCTCCAGATCACTCCGGGAGTAGATCAGAATATCATCTATGAACACCACCACAAACCGGTCCAAAAACGGCTGAAATATCCTGTTCATCAAATCCATGAATGCGGCAGGGGCATTTGTCAACCCGAAAGGCATCACAGTAAACTCATAATGCCCGTACCGCGATCTGAAAGCCGTTTTGGAGATGTCCTCGGCCCTCACCCTCAGCTGGTGGTAACCGGACTGCAGATCAATCTTCGAGAACACAGACGCTCCCTGCAGCTGATCAAACAAATCATCAATCCGGGGGAGGGGATACTTGTTCCGGATGGTCACTTTATTCAACTCCCTATAATCCACACACAACCGAAGTGACCCATCCTTCTTCTTCACAAACAACACAGGCGCTCCCCACGGAGAAACACTGGGTCTGATGAAGCCCCTATCCAAAAGATCCTGAAGCTGGGCTTTCAACTCCCTCAACTCAGCTGGCGCCATCCTATAGGGTGCCTTTGAGATTGGTGCAGTCCCAGGGACTACATCAATCACAAACTCAATCTCCCTCTCCGGCGGCATCGTCGTCAACTCAGGGGGAAACACATCTGGGAACTCTCGGACAATAGGGATATCCTCGAGTCCCAGTGCCGCCGTAGGCACCTCCACCACAGTGGCCAAAAAGGCAGTGCAACCTCTGCTCAACATCCTCCTAGCTCTCGCCGAGGAAATGGTCGCTGCGAACAGCGTGCTCTGGCAGCCTCTGAAGATGAACTCCTCCTGTCCAGGCTCACGAAGAGTCACCGTCCTCTCTCTGCAGTCGATAGTGGCGGAATACCGTGACAGCCAATCCATCCCTAGCACCAAGTCAAAATCCTGGAGCTGCTGCAAAACAAGCAAGTCTGCAGGCAAAATCCAAGGCCCCAACTGCACCGGGCAAGCCACACAACGCTCCTCGACATGCAAAATATGATCAGGAATCCGCACCTCTAATGCACAAGACAAGGACTCTACCACTAGACCATGAAGTGATGCAAATGCTCGACTAATGAAAGAATGCGAAGCTCCAGTGTCAAATAAAGTGCGAGTCCGAATACCAAAGAGTAGAGTAATACCTGCCACCACCTGGTCTGCCGCTGAAGAATCTGCTAACTGGGCGGCATACACCCGCCCGCTCGGTGCAGGAGGTCGGGAATCTGTATGATAGGAGGTGGACGGCCTGCTAGCTGGAGCATAAGGCCGCTGAGCTGGTGGCCGCTGCTGCTGAGGGGAAAATGGAGCCGATGCCGAAGAAGGTGCCGAGGAAGTAGTAAGGGGGCAGGTAGCTCGCACATGCCCGGCTGTCCACAACGGAAGCATCGACCCCATCTCTGGTCACATGTATCTGACGGGTGCTGCCCCCTGCAGAAAACACACCTATCTGATGGCCGGATATGCCTCGACTGCTGCTGCTGCTGCCTCGAGGACTGCTGCTGAGATCTCTGCTGCCTGGGCTGCGATCTCTGCTGCTGGTGCTGCTGCTGGTGCTGCGGCGGTCTCTGGGGTCCACCAGGCCCTCTCCTCTCAGATCGCCCACGGCCGAAGACTGGGACTGCGGCGGCCGTGGCGGTCTCCATGAGCTGGCCTGTCCCCCGTCCTCTGGGGCTGGTCGCTTCCTGTCGGAACTCTGCGCGACCGCGGCCCTCCGTCTGGCCACCTCCTGATCACCTCTCTCCACCCACTGTGCATGCTCTGCGGCTGCCTCCAGGGTCTGAAATCTCTGTGCATGCACAAGTGTGAAAATCTCTGGGCGAAGGCCTGCCTCAAACAACTCTACCTGGTGCGGACCGTCACGGGCGACGAAAGGCACACAGTTCAGCAACTCCATGAACTCCTGGAAATAGGCATGGGTCGATCGATCGCCCTGCTGCAGATTCTTCAAGTCGTCCTCCAACTTCTTCTTCACACTGGTAGAAAAATAGGTGTCCAACACCATCCGTTTGAACTCCTCCCAAGGCAACTGCCGAGTGATCCGGAACTCCAGTGGCTCTACCCGCTGCCACCAAAAATCTGCATCTCCGTCCAAACAGTGCACCGCCATGTGCACTCGACCTCAGGTCGATGAAGAAGTCCCGAAAAAGCTTCTCCATCGCAGAAAGCCATCTCCCAACAGCCTGGGGCTGAGCATCCCGCCCTGAGAATCTAGGTGGTCCCCGCTGAACAAACTTGGAGAGTTTGTCAGCAAAATCCTGCTCCTCCTCCGCAGTCAAAGGCTGAATAGCTCCAGGAGCCCCGCTACTCGAAGATGGCGCTGACGGCACAAAAGGTGCAACAGGAGGCACAAGGGCCTCAGGAACAGCCGGGGGTGGTGCCTCTCTCTGGGCAAGTAGCTGGTCAATACTCTGCTCCTGGCGGCGCTGTCCCTCCGCCAACTGGGCCACCAAGGCCCTCAACTCAGTAAGCTCAGAGGGTCTAGACTGCTCTGGCTCATCAGGGGGTAAAGGAGTACCCCGAGTAGGCATCCGGCGTCGAGGAGGCATCCTGCCACAAGAAACCAAACATCAGCGACAAAGCCCCACACGACCCAATCTGGCGAAAGTCAAAAGACATCCTCCTATTTCTGTAACCTTATGTTGTCTGCAGCCAACATAATGGTTCAACGGAAATAGGCTATGTCGATCCCTCTTCACTCACTGGAAGAGTTAACTATAAAATCACCGACTTTCGCAAAATGTCACGCCACTCACGCCCTATCATCCTAGGGTCTGTCCAAAAGCCTAGGGTTTCCTAAGTCCCAATTGACCTATCCCTAAACTCTCATACCAACTTAATCTGTCACGCACCGGGTGTAAACCAGAACCCGGGCCCGTCTACAGATCCGCCGTGCATGCGGTATTTCCCACATACACGAAGCGTCGGTAACCTGCTCAGATATAAGAAATAATAATAAAAGAGCATAAAATCAGAGCTAAACTAAAACTACTGTATCTCAGACAGAGCTGGAAGTAAAAGAGTACAACAGTGGAAAAAAAATACAGATGTCTCTCCCAGCTCACCACCAAAATACAAACAGCTGGCAGAAGCCAGACCCAAAAAAGAAATAAACAAAAGCTGTCTGAGAAGACCAGGTACCCAAAAGCTCCAGCTACAACCCTCGGGTGGCTCTCTATCTAGTCCCGAATCCGCTTACCTCGATCAGTTGCTGACGGCCCAGCAACTCCCGCAGAGAACTCTGCAAAACAAGGGAAAGGAAGAAACAAGAAAAGACAATGGGGGTAAGTACTACTATAAACAGTAGCCTCCCCTAGTGGGTAAAGCCTCAGCTCAGATATGCCCACCAGGTAATCAGAGGCAAAAGGGAAGAAGAGAAAGGGGGTGAAGCTATGAATGACAACTGATGAAGTGCTATCCCTAATATGCCTCTACATGATAAACCAATAGGGATGGAAAAGTATGCATCAGTATCAAGAAGCCTGTCAAAACGACCCAATCTGACGCCAGTGGACACTGGCACTGCCTGCTAATCTCATCTGTGGGGATACTGACCGACTACTGCCTGATACGGTCATGTCCCCAAAGTAAGTAACAGATCGGCCTCGGCCCGTCCGATCAAGCTCTAAAGTAATAACAGACCGGCCTCGATCCGTCCGGTCGCACACTCCGGAGTAGCACTCGAGGGGAGCGACCCACACGAGTAAGGGAATCATGTCTCAATATCTCACTGTAGCAGGACTGGATCACGACTGATCGAAGTGGGAAAAACCCTCCACTAAAGATAGCCCGATCCCCATCACCCAATCTGATGCAATAGTACAACCCGGTCAACCACCCAAGATCCGTGGTCGCCGCAACACCCTGTCATAAAGCCCAGCCTGTCCCAAATCCCCAACACCTGACTACACTGACCAACCCCCGCTCGAACCCGAGCAACCATGCCTCAAGTCTATCAATAATAGGAGAAGAAAAAGAATAAAAGCATGGTTTCTCCTAAGTCAAGTCCCAAAGAAAGTGTAGCAGTAAAAAGATGACTTAATTAAGTGACCCGTTTAATCATGCATTGTCCCAAGTATTTTGTCCATTTTCCAAGAATAATCAGTTTAGAGAATATAGGCTAAGGTGACAGTCACATATGAACAATCATCAATTTTGCAGTCCTCAATTTTCTATTTTGCCCCTAAACATGCAGTCCAGAATAATTAAGCGATCAATTAAAGTAATCATGCTACCATAAATTCCACATGGATCAAATAACAATTAAATAATTTCCCTAAGGCATGCAAGACTACCAATCAATAAGTTAGCCTCAACAAATCAGGGGAATTCTGACATTCCTAGTGGGCATACCAAAGGAGAGGAGTACAACAACCACCCACCTGAAGTGCGAACTGTCCGGATCCGTACAGATAAAAATACCAAAATTTCAAATCCTTGCTCCCACAAATTCAGCACACCCGTAATACTCCTGGTACAACACAAAGTTCACTAAATACACTTAGGCTCCCAAATATTGCTCTTATAATCACATACAACATCTGTCTCAAAACTGATAAATTATCACCTGCAGAAAGTGCCCAGGAAATTCCAAGAAAAATATCACGGCGATCCTCGCGTCGATAGCTTCGGAACGGTACCTTGCACGCCCAAATCTGAGTTCGATAAGTCAAGATATAAATTTGGCAAGAGGGGTACATCATACAAAAATCTGTGCTAAAAACTGTGCACTGTTCACTGAGAAAACAGTGATTTTCACCTCGAAATAATCCTCTAGAAAATACAAGAAAAATACGAGCGCGTTCCTTGCGATCCGTAGATGAAAAAGTTGTACAAGCTCGTTTCCGTTTGATGCTCGTGCGCGAAGATACGGCCAAAATACCTCAGGGCTGTCAAGGGAATCCACACAGAAAAAGGGGTCACTGTTTGCCTCGGGATCCATGCCAAAACCTCGAAACGGGAAAGTGCGAGCAATACAAAAGATGAAGCCCTACCTCTTAGGAGTCTGTCGGCGCAAGAATCACAGAAAAAGGACCTCGGGGTAGCCCAGGGGAGCTAAAACACTGCCGCTGCGCCGAAGAAGAACACAGGAATGCAACGTTGCGCCGCGCCGTAAAATGGGAAACCTCGGTATTCGAGCCTCCTAAAATCCTAGAACTTGGCAGGAAGATCAAGGATTAAGAGAGGAAAATTTCATCAAGAGGAAGCTCGGGGAGATCTTGCACAGACAGAGAGAAAAGGGGCTGCAAAGAAGGCTCGGGCTGCCTATTTATAGGTTGAAGAAAACATTTGGAAAAATTCCCAAAATATCCAGGTTTCGGGCGCCCGAATATTTTCGGGCTGCTACAGTAATGGGCCCGGCCCATTACTGTGCAAGCCTGAAACGGCCCAGGCCCGCCACGTGGCCCACTACAACACATCCCCGGGCCCCGCTGCACCCGGTGCACCTGCACCCGCCAGTGGCATCGCGCCACGTGGCCCCACCAACCGTGCACCGCGACGGTTTTGGATAGCAAATGTCCTCCAAAAGTGGCCCCCAAGGATGTCACGGCCGAACCAACACAATCGACACGTGACAGTGTGCCCAGACATGTCAGACAGATAGGGCTTTCTCTGCATACCTAAGGCGTCACAATCAGTGTAATTCGAGATATTTCTATCCAAAACCGAATTCATATAAGAATTGTGAGAGAAAAGTACATAAAATATAAACAAATACGCTATTATAAGCATTCATCACATACATACAACACATTTACATATTTATTTTCTTTTTACTTTTACAACCTCAAAATATTACTACATTTTATTCTTTTATATTCAATATCCTTAGCTACATGCTAAGGGATGGTACTTCTATCCGAGTCTTATATGGTATGACGCTATCTATTGAGCTATGCCCTTACCTCACACCACTGTGCCGCTCACAGAAGGACCTGTAAAATATGGAGGTGAGAACAATGAAACAATTTCCAGTGGGTACGGCCATCCAAACGAGAAGCTCGACCCATTAGACTCAAAGGAGGCAATTAAAGCATATAGGAGATAATAATCTGCAGAAATGTAAGTCTACACTATATGTAACATGATCATATAGTTCATGCAAGTATGATAATAAAATTTATGCAAGTAGCAACTACCTATCTACTTCTATTTCACTATCCAATTTAGTTCATCCTAAGGTACCTTTACCTTAGCCATATCACCCAACTCGGTTTTGAGTCAATCCCTAGCGAAGTACCGCTGGAATCTCAATTTTGGGCGGGATCCCCCATATATACCCTAACCGTGATTTGTTACTGATAGGAGGGGTACACCACACACTTTCGATAACGCCGACACACACCCTATGCTTAGCGGGGATCTCCCACACATCGCCAGCTATAAGGTTACCCAATAGGCGGGATCTCCCACACATGTCCACGGGCCTTATTGTCCAGTGGGAGTGGATCACCCACACATCACCCACGGATAACAGTTAAGAATTATAGAATTATTACTCACAAGGTCATAGGGGTCCACTGTTAACTTTATTTTGCTGATCTTTTCTAGATTCACTATTATCTTTGTTCCAACACCTATGTTCGACGACACTAGGTCCAATGTCTTTACTCACCTAGATTCATACGACTCTAGATTCACTTGTTTCCCAATCAATATTTAATAACACTAGGTTCAAGTTCAACTTATCCAAATGGCTTACCAACCACTATATTTTTCCATCCTAGACTCGATGGCACTATGTTTTCTAGTTCAGATTGAGTTCTCTAAGTTCTAGAGCAAGTCAACCTAATTTACTAGTCCACAACATAGGTCTACTTACATGTCTCCACCTAAGCATACATATGTACCCTATATATTTTTTTATGCCTATGTTCTATGTCCATTGGTAGCTAAGTCATCCTAAGTAGTATAAAATCTATGCCTATTTATTTGTTCAATATATTATCTACCAATACATGCATAAATTAAATTAATATTAAATTACACTCTAGACATGAGAAGTGATTTTATCTTTTTGATAGAGTACAAACCACCTAGTTACTCTTCTGATTGTTTGTAGATAGTTACAATTGGGCTCCCACCACGAAACGCTCACCCACAGAGCACGTATGGTCAAAACGACCGTTTTCAACCGTTTCACGAAATTGCTCACCGATGCTTGTCACTTTCCAAATCAAAGTTGCTTGGGGCTTCTCTCTAACCTTCAATTAGAGAAATACATGATCAGTTAATATCAAAACCCCAAAAAATTTGAAAAATCCTAACATGTCCTAGGTTTCTCTTTTGCCCAAAATACTCCAAAATTTATGGAGAATCTTAGTGTAAATAGACATAAAAGTCTCAAGAGAATATTAGGATCTCAATTTTAAAGGATTTAACAAAAGCCCTTACCTTGCACTCGAAACCCTCACCATGACTGCGAGCTCTATGAGCTCCCATACGCGTCGAAAGCTCGATCCAAAATTCCCACACGATCCCCGAGCTTGGACTCCACCTCGGCGTTGAGTTTTAGAGAGAGAGAGAGAGAGAGAGAGAGAGAGAGAGGGAGAGGCGACAATGTTTTAGATTTATTGGTGTTTTAGATTTATTAAGGCCATACAACAACATAATGAATTATATATATAAACACTAATATTTTCCAAATATTCACCGAAACGGCGTCCGAAATAGCTACGGAACCCGCCGACGCTAACCCACTGACTTTGGGTCTACCAGAACAGCATCGGGACCATCCAAGAATACTTGGCGACCGATAATGAACAACTAAATTGCTCGAAACGCAGATTCTGTACAGAAACAATGCTAAACCGACGATTTTGCCAATTTCTCCATCGTTATCTGATTTTACTCAAACAAAAGCCATCAAACCTCAAATGATCAGTCAAGGGGTCACGTGCATGCTGCCTGAGGCAACCCCATGTGAAGCCATCAAACCTCAAATGATCAGTCAAGGGGTCACGTGCATGCTGCCCGAGGCAACCCTATATGGCAACAATTGCGTTAAGACCCCTACTATTGCTATAAATTGCATAATAACTACTAAATAATATGTTTCGAGTCGTTACCGAAGTCCAGGGGGTTTCGAGGTCAACCAAATATGCTCGTTGATAGGTCTCGACTTGCCGAGGCCCGTGCTCGCTATCCGGGGTGTGCTCAAAGGTCGGGAAGCACGCCGGGGCAAGCTAGAATTCGGTTTTGCAGCCAACAACTGAGATTCACTTCCTGCGGCAACCCAGGGCTAAACAAGTGTGAGCATGATGTTCAGGAGGTCCAAGAGGGGGTAGGGCTCATTTACCCGAAGTCCGGGAGGGGCCGGAGTGGCCAGAGGAGCAAGCTCGGCCAAACCACAATGGCCTCGGGCTAGGGCTAGGGCAAGCAGCCCGGGTTCCAGAGGCTCGGGGGCACGGGCATACGCCAGAGGGGGTTGAGTCCGACGTGGGGATGCCGACCAGGGCCACTGCCGGCGGCCTGATACGGCGGCGATCGAGATGGATAATTGAGGCCAAGTCTAGGGCAAGCCCAGCTAGGGTTAGGGTTCCCGTGCCAAGGTGGCGCAACCGCCGGCCAGGGGAGGTTGGGTCCGGTGCAGGGAGGTCAACTCGAGCCTCTGTCGGCGGTCAGGTGCGGCGGCGGCGGCCTTGGGCAGATCTCGGCCAAAGGTCAAACTGGGCGGCTGAGCTAGGTTTCTCCTGGCAATGCAGGCAGTCACAAGGTCGCTGGGGACGTCGGGGAGTTGCTGGAGGATGGTCTGGAGTAAACCCAAGCCCTCAGATGCATAGAAAAGCGGCGGGGGATGGCCGGAGCAACTCGCAGCCTAGTTCTGCCATAGATTGATCCGAGGATGATCTAGGTGGCTCGGGCTGGTTCCAGGGTCGCTAGAGTTGCTCAGGGAGGATCTCTGGTGGTCGAGGAGGGTGCAAGTGATGCTTAGGGAGGGTGCAACCTTGTTTGGTTGCCTCGGGTTCATCCAACACCGAGAAAACCGAAAAAGGAGCGAAAGAAGATGGCGGTGCAGCCTTTTCCGGCAGCCGAAGGCGGTGCAGATGGCTGGAGAAGGTGGCCGCGAGGTAGAAGAGGCGCCGGTGGCTGTGGTCATAGTGGGGGTGTCAGGCTATGGTTAGGGGAGGGATTTTTTTAAAATGACCCTATTACTTTTCAAATTTTGCAAAATAACCCTGCAAAAAAATTTTGCAAAACTAACCCTACTTTTGCCAGGTAGGCGCCACGCGGGATTGACAACCTGAAGACGCTGAATGGTTCAGCGTCTTCAGTATACCTCACTAAAGACGCTGAATCAATCAGCGTCTCCATAAAAACCCTGTGGAGACGCTGAATGAGTCAGCGTCTTCAGTATACTTTCAGAAGACGCTGATTCATTCAGCGTCTTCAGCTATACAGACAACGAAGCTGAGGACTTGGCCAATTTTTGCGAAATTGGCTAAGTCCTCAGATATACAGGCGTTGGATTATATACATGTTAGAGGCGCTGAACCATTCAGCGCCTTTAACTTATAATGTTAAAGGCGCTGAGTAGTTCAGCGCCTTTAACTTATAATGTTAAAGGCGCTGAATGGTTCAGCGCCTTTAACTTATAATGTTAAAGGCGCTGAACGATCCAGCGCCTTCTTCATCCACATAAGCCCGCGCGAGCAGCAGTGTGCGGTCATTTTCTCTTCTCTTCATCTTCAATCCCCATTTTCTCTTCATCTTCAATACCATATTCGACCCCCCCCCCCCCCCTTTTCATCTTCAATCCCGCACGACCCCCCCCCCCCCCCCCCCCCCCCCCCCGCGCGGTCATTTCTCCGAGCACAGTGTGATCGCCTTCGCCGTCGCCATCGCAGTGCCCCGTGCACATTGAGATCGCGGTCGCCGTCGCCTGCCGCTATCCTCTCGCGCACTGTGCCGCTCTCTCGCCGTCGCCGTCGCCGTCACCGTCACCGTCTCGCTCGCGCTCTCTCTCTCTCACTGTGAGCTCTTTCCCTCTCTCTGCTCTCTCTCTCTTTCTCTCTCTCACTGTGAGATCACAGTGAGACTTCACTGTGAGAGTCTCACTGTGAGAGATCACTCTCTCACAGTGATCTCGAAACTCGCTTCACTGTGAGAGAGTGATCTCTCACTCTCTCACAGAATGTTAGCTCTCTCACAGTGAGAGCTTCACTGTGAGAGAGTGATCTCTCACTCTCTCACAGAATGTTTGCTTTCTCACTGTGCGAGCTTCACTATGAAGCTCTCTCACTGTGAGAGCTTCACTGTGAAGCTCTCTCACTGTGAGAGATCACTCTCTCACAGTTAGAGAGCTTCACTGTGAGAGAGTGATCTCTCACAGTGAGATCGCTCACTGTGAGAGATCCCCTCACAGTGAGCGATGTCATCACTGTGAGATCGCTCACAGTGAGCGATCCCCTCGTAGTGAGGGATCCTCTGTTCTCACAGTGAGGTATGTTCTCACAGTGAGGTCTGTGTTTTTTTTTTTTGTAGTTAAAATGGCTAATCGTCGCATGTAAAGTGAGAGGTTTCACTGTCGGTCTCCGACTGTAAAGTTAAAAGAAGTATTTTGAAGTGTTTAAATTTTGTTTTGTAGTTGAAATGGCTAATCGTCGCATGCCCATAAGTGTTCATTGGGATGGACAGTTAGTTATCGATGAGAATGGTCCACGATATATCGGCGGTCAAAAAAAGTTAATCGCGATACGTTCTGATTCTACATATAGTAGTTTCGAGACGAGAATGTATCGTTTAGTAAATTGTACAAGAGAACAATTTCGTTTAAAATTTACTATCGGTTGCCCCACGATCGGTAGTGGATATTTAGCTCGCGAAGTAGTAGATGATGAATCATTGGAGGGAATGATTGGATTATGTGAACATCATGGTGTTGTGACGGTATACATTGAGAAAGAGCTACATCCGTCGGATCATTTTGAACCGCAAGGTTATTACACGAGAATGCTCCACAATTATATTGATTTTGGTCCTTCCGCCAATGTAATGGATGATCAAAATATTCCACACGAAGGTGGTGTCAGAATGACAAGGTTAGAAAAATAACCTAATAATATAGTAATTTGTAATCTTCTTTAAATGGACTTAATCATTGTATATATTGCAGAGAAAGTGAGTATGATCCTATTGAGAGTGTTGTACCTTGCTCGTTTAGTAGTGTGCCACAAACGACCACATGTGTGCCACCAATGACCACATGTGTGCTACCTACGACCACACACATGCAAGCCGGACACGGCACGACATCACGCGAACAATGCACGACCTCCCGTATAGAACCAAGGATGTCTCATTTACAACTAGAACCTTCTGATTGGGGGTAAGTACAAATATAAATTAAATGTTAAGTTTTAAATTAATGGCAATGTTGAAATTTTAGGTTTACCAAATTTGCAGGTTATCTAATTCCTATGAACATTGGAATCCACCTGCTATTAATGAATTTGATACTAATGTTGAGGAATGAGATGATAATGTTGACAGGGGTGGTGATAGTGATATTAATCATGAGGATTCACCAATCCATGATGATCAGAATAGTAGTGAGGATGACGAACTGGATGTTTCATTACCAGATATAGATGAAAATCATGATGGAGGATTAAATGATCTTGCAAATACAATTTACACTCAAATAGACAACCCACAAATCAGCAATGATTACGTAGACAATCCTGACGAGGAAAATGAATTTATTGATCATCCGGAACGTTTTCTTTCAGATACTAATTGGATAGATCAGTATGCTGTAGATCATACAGATCTTAATATTCGACAAATCAATACTGGCCTCCCTAGCATCGACGAGAGTTGGGCTGGACGTGTCTTTCAAGATAAGGCAACTTTATTGGATGCTCTAGACCGGTGGCATATTGAGCATAATGTACAAATGAAAGTATTGAAATCTACAAGAACGACTTACACTGTCAAATGCTTAGTAGAGGGATGTTCTTGGAGATTACATGCTTCAGTACCCAAAGATACGACATATTTTAGGGTAAAAACATATGCTGGTCCACACACATGTGTAATTCCAATACTGAGTGCGGCGCACCGTAATTGTAATTCGACCCTTAGATGTCAATTGATTCTTCCGACATTAAAGGTTAGACTTAATATGATGCCAAAAGAAATTCGAGATACGGTGCGAGCAGAGCTCCATACTGACATAACATATTGGAAGGCTTGGCAATCAAAGAGTAAAGCATTACAAATTATTTACGGGAGCTGGGAGCAATCGTACACTGACTTGCCTCGTTACCTTTCTATGGTAAAGAATTCTAATCCTAGTACTTTATGGCGTCTGGATCATAGGTGGCCCGGTGATGGCATTGCTTCCTTTGGTCGTGTTTTTTGGTCATTTGGACCTTCGATCCATGGATTCGCACATTGTCGGCCGGTGGTTAGTATTGATGCCACACATTTATATGGCAAATACGAAGGTCATGCTTTGATAGCGACGGTTGCAGATGCAAATGATGGATTATATCCTTTGGCATTTGCAATTTGTGAGGGAGAGAATGCCGGGAGTTGGCAATGGTTTTTGCATAACTTGCGTCACTATGTTACCCGTGATAGAGAAATTTGTTTAATATCTGATCGATTTCCTGGATTGAGGGAAATAGTGGCTGATATCTATCGTCCAGCACGAGGGCACTCGCATCGTTGGTGTCTTCGACATATGAAAGCAAACATGAAAAAGCGCTTCAAGACCGACATATTGTTAAATAAATTCTGGGATATCGGAAAGGCTGCAACACCGACGGCATATAATCAGCTGAAGGAAGAATTAAAGGTGTTGGATCACGATGCTTGGGAGTGGGTCCATAATCTAGACAGATATAAAGAGTACTGGGCAAGAGCATTTGATGGAGACAGCCGGTTTGGATTGATGAAGACGCTGAACCATTCAGCGTCTTCAGGTTGTCAATCCCGCGTGGCGCCCACCTGGCAAAAGTAGGGTTAGTTTTGCAAAAAAAAATTTTGCAGGGTTATTTTGCAAAATTTGAAAAGTAATAGGGTCATTTTAAAAAAAATCCCGTTAGGGGAAGAGAAAAATACTGGAGGTCCCTATATAGCCTCATATAAATTCGCGTACGACTCCCTCCACTTTTTATATTTTTACTCCAGTCCCTCACCAAGTATGTAAAACGCACCGAGAATCCTCCACGTTCGATTTCACGTGAAATGATACATAAAATATTACAACTTTTGCCAAAAAAAAATTCTAAAAAATTTATTAATTTTTATGTTTTTTCGTGGTTTCGTTTCTCCGAATTCAAAATCGAACTTCACGACGACGTTGAGCGTGATCTGACCGTTCAGGTAACGATTTTATTGATTTTGTTTTTTCGGATTCGGTTCTGTTTTACGAAATTAATTGTTTCTTTACGAATACCTCTCGAAATTCAAATTTTCAAATTTTAAAAACTCCAAAAATTAAATTTTATTCATTTTAATTCCATAGTTATTACATAAAGCATACTATTTGACCGACAATAGTTATAAAACAAGAAAAGAATATTAAATTGCAAGGATACATAATACATAGAAAACTTCGTAGGCATTTTTGGATATCTATGAAAGAATATCAGAGCTAAAAAAAATTTACTGTGGAATAGACATTATCGAGATCTGAAATACTTTAGACTTTTTTTATTTGGATGGTCCACCGATATTATTTTTTTAGAAAAATACTTTTTGTACACTCTCTTAAGGGTGTACATCTTACATCCCACCCATTCAAGAATGAGGTGAATTTTACTGGTCACATTGAAGTGACCAGTAAAAAAAATTCCATCCTTAAATGAGTGGGATATGCATTATACACCCCATTTTGGAATGTATTTCCACTCCTCTTTCTTTTAACCTCCGATAATAGTAATACAAAAAGAAGCTGGCTGAATCTATGAAAGAAAAATATGAAAACAGCTATTTGTACACTCCAAATATATATATATATATATATATATTTTACATTCATCTATCTAATGAGTGAAAGTAATTTAGGTAGACCGAAGGTTTACTAGTCACTTTATGTGAATAGTTAAAATATTTCATCCATTGAATAAAAAAGGTATACATTATATAACTCTTTTGAAATTTATCTAGGAAACCCTCAACTACAGCTCAGTTTGAGATGACCCCTCAATTTTAATTGGAATTGAGTTGTTTTAGTTATTTTGGTAGATAATTTTATAAAATTTAAAGATCAATTAGTGATTTGCTATTAATTGTTCTAGTTACATTTACTGAGAAAACTTTAGGCAATTAAATTTATTAAATTAAATAAAATTCTTAATAAGAATTTAACAAAATTAATAATTTATCAAAGTAAAATTATTAAATTTTAAATGGCTAAAAAGTCAAAAAAAAAAAAAGAAAAGAAAAGAAAAAAATGAAAAAAAAAGAGTTAAGACGGGTTCATTACACAGTGAGAACAAAATAAATGAATTTTCTTAATAAACTGCAACTATGATCGACTATTCCTAGCAGAAGCAACAAAGGACTTGATAATATTGATATCCGAGATTCCGAGTTCGAAGTCTAGTTGCTTCACATTTTCAGCTAAATTTATTTCAAAAATAAACAAAGAGTAGTATACTACCTTACTCCAAAAAAAAAAAAAAAAAAAAAAAAAAAAAAAAAAAAAAAAAAAAAAAAAACCCCTGCAACTGTGCTCCAAAAAAATATTGTCTAGTTTGCTACATACATCAACAACTTATAAACAGCAAATGTAGAAGATACCAAGGCACAGGGCATAAATAATTACATAAAACAAAAATTGATTACATAAAAACAATGTGAACTATATCAGAGTCAAAAAGAAAACACAGACTATTATGCCCTTTAGAAAGTATTACCGAAGCATCCGAGACCTCAGATCAGCTGATTCATTTAATTTACGCAAGAAAAGCATAAATTCAAACAATTACAAAAGAGCAAAGTTGCAGCCTTAAGGAATTTATTGACACAAAAAAAAATTGAGCCATTGATCGTACCTCGGGATGCCACCGTGCCCTCTCAAGATTTCTTCATATGCTCATATTAGTTATAAATATACATTTCTTTGTCTTCAACTCAAAGATTTGCGACTCTTATACATGTTACCTCTGGTTCAACAGGATAAATCATCGACTGCAACAAGGGTATAACAACCAATAGTAAAAGCCTCAAAAACTTTCCCCAGCAGAAAGAAAAAATCAGCAGTAAAGCTCCAATAAATCACAGCATTACCAACGGTCCTTCCCAAGTGGTTAACTCATAAGTTGATTGTTAACTCAGTTCTTGGTCATCACATCCAGTTAGAGTCAAGAAAAGAGAACAGCTTGCCTAACGAGTATTTTCTGGTGGTGGAATTTTAGTTTTGCTAACTATTCCCTTACTAAAATAGTCGGCAACAACAGAGAACCCATCCTTTGAACCCTTCAGGAGCTGGAAAAACAAAGCATGATCTCTTGCATTTTGCTCTAAGTTGCGCTTGGTCTCCAGAATGGATCTGTACTCAGGTGCACACTCTGGGCACTCTTTCTCATTGTCCCCTAGGCAACGTAGGTGGAATGAGTGCATGCACATAAAATGAACTGCAGGGAGATCAAGGGTGAATGTGCAAGCGGTACACTTGCTTAGTTGAAAGATTTTGGCATTGGTCTTGAGGTCGCCTATCTCTTTTTTCATTGTCTCGGTCTCCTCCTGTATAAATATATATATATATATATGTATATATATATGGATTAACCAAATTGTAAACTTAGCATATTAGTCCTAGTCTTTGTATAAACTAACAAATCCACTGAAGTTAACTAACAACACATTCAGGACAGGTGGCATTAAAGCTAAAATATTCAGGAAACTTTTAATAAATAATTAAATACCTAGACTTTCTCAAAGATTAAATAAATTTACTCATATTCAAGAAGAATTTGATCATAGAAAGATTGCTTAATCTGAAGAAATTGAATAAATAATTAGTAGATGATAAATCTTATATCACACTTTAAAATAAAATTTAAGTGCATACAATTAACAAAATACATTGCTTACGAGCTTTACAATGCCAAGAGCCATTCTATGTGTCATACTGTGCCAGCAATTGACAGTCACACCTCAATGCTCAAATCTTACACCAATGACTTGCATAGATCTGCTCTTCTTTCAAGTAACATTGAATACTTCGACTTTATCATCTTAGTTTCTACTTAGGCATTCCTCAACAATATCCTCCAGCTCTCCTTTATGTTGCTTGCTATCTATATTTTTTAAGCAAAGTTGAAAAGGAAAGAACCAAATTAAGACTACTGTATTCTTATGATACTAACCTGATATTTCTCAATAGCTCTGCGGTCATCTTCAATCAACTTTGATTCTTGTTCAAGCTTTCGAGCAATATAATCCTTGACAACAGAAAGTGTCAAGCATGGATTCTTCGACAAGGTCTGTAGTACAACGATGGGAGGCAAGATATCATCTCTCTCAACATAAGTCAAGACCTCCTTTACTTCCTTCGAGCAATCTTCTCCTAGCTCACCAAAGTATTTCAGCAGATCGCCCCAAAGAGTTGGATCCCCCCCTTGTGATGAATCCCCTAGCTTTTTGCAGCATGCAATCAGACCTTCATGGTCATGGGATTGCACATAGCAAGCAATCACCTCTTTATAGAGTTTCATCTTTTCATACAGAAACAACATCCCAGCCTTGAATGCATTCATTTCACAAAGAATAATGGCAAGATCAACATCATATAAAGGTTGCTCCATCTCAGATGTCCATGCACTCCTAAGCAATGCAAGACCTTTGCGCTGTCTTTCAGTACAATCCTTGTCCTTCGAATCCTTATTCTGAGCAGATGATTTTGCTTTACCATCGGTTTTAAACCCATTAGCAACTTCCTTACCATTTCTCGCTTTATGATCACGATCTACAACATCATTTTCTTGCGAGATTGATGGAAAGCTTAAGTTATTAGATAGGTAAAGCTCCAAAAGGGTGTTATGGATTTCGACTTGAGCAGGTGAATCCTTGACCTTGTTGATATACTTTTCTAGAAATTCCATGAGAAATTGCGGGTTGTGTACAAAAATATTGACAAAATCCATAGGTGAAGGAAGCATAAGTAAGTCCATCCCATTTGCAGCCCTCGCAGTTGTAGACTTCCCATCATTAGTGCAAAGATTCAACAGTATTTTAACAGTTTCAGCCGGCTTGTGCTCTACAAGAATCTTTCCATACTCTTTCATGGTAACACCAGCTTGATTAGACTCGAGGCTTGATATATATTGTAAGGCCTCATTGTACCTACCAAGATCCTCAAGTAAAATTTTCAAATACCACTCATGTTTCCCAGCCTTTTTAGCAACAAACATGGCATGTTCATGATATCCAGCAGCACGACATACTCTTATGGCAGTTTCCACATCAAACTTATGCTCACCGGCACCATCTTCATCTTTGATGAACTTGTTAAGTTTCTCCACATCTTTCAATTTGGTGTAGCAGTTTAAGAGAAGAGTTGTATGGTCTTTAGAGGCAAATCCATGATCATGTAATTTTTCTAGATAATTTGTGAGGTTGTGGATACGTTGTGCATCCAGAAATTTTTGGATGACGTATGAAGGTTCAAGATGTCCTATGGTGTTAATGTATTGGGACATAGCTTCGTCATATTCTTGCTTACTATATAAATGGTCACCATATTTTCGTAGCACTTCAGCAGTAGCTGCAGCATCGGCTTGCTGACTTTGAACGAGATTTATGGCCACAGTATATAGATTCTTCTTGAACAACATATCCAGCTTACTTTCCATATCTTTCTCACCAATGCAGAGGGTCTTTTTGTCTGCCATTATTAGAATAATATAGCCCCACTCACATAACAAGTGCGAAACCTCCCCAATAGACATGCTATGGGCAATTAACCGGTTTTTCAAATCATAGATGTTGAAAGTGTTCTTACCCGTCCTTTGATCTCCAATAACACATAGTAAATACCCACGAAACCATCCTAGAAACTTTTTCTCACCATCAAAAGCCCAACAAGGACCTCTCCCATCAACATCATAGAAGTACACAGCTTCAGGTCGACCAATAATCAGATCCTGATTATATAATAATAAATACCATACAGTCAATGCCCAACAAAGCATTCAATGTCATAAAAGCAAATAATTTATATATGGGAAAAAGCAATTTGTTTACCTGGCGGTCGCTCATTGTAACAGCATTAACCTCACAACCAATCTGATCAAGGGTCTGCCTCTTTGGTGGTTGATCATGTAAATTGAACAAACTCACTGAAGAGGAAGTGACTGCAAAGAGCTGAAGAGTTCTACCCTCAGCCCGGAAAGCAAGACCAGTAATAGCATTAATCCTCTCTGAAACTGCCTCAACCTGCAGCTTGAAGCGTGTAATACGCTCTCGTGCAATATCACCTTTGATGCAATAAATGGAACCGGAATCTAAGCCAATGGCTATAAGTAATATAGGAGGAGCTTCCTCAAGAACTAAAAATGTTGTAATCTGCAATACCAGATATGTTCAAGTAATTAGAAATAAATACCAAAAGTTGCAAAAGACATTTAGTAGAACAAAGCTATTTTAAGCCCTTGACTAAACATCATGCAACAGAATATACCTTGGCCTCAGGAAATTGGTTGGTGAATATTCGCAATATTTGGACACAAAATGGAGTTGCTGAGCTTGAACCCTCTTCTTGCACCTTATCGAGGTCAAAAAGCTTTAAGCAAATTGAAGATGGCTGGGAAGACATCTGATCATCATCTCCTATGGTCACTAGATAATTTTTTTGCTGATTGACAAAAGAAAAACAAAATAAAATCACTGTATGATCAATAATGGCAGTGTTGAGAAGTATGTCTGCCTCTAATGTGGAAACTACCTGTGCATTTCTCTACAAAACTCTTCCTCAAAAAAGTATTGGGTTCAGGGAAGCATGAAAGGTAGAAATCATAAATAGTAAGGTTAAAAAAATTATTACATCATGCTTGATTCTCATTCCTTAACACATTCTAGGTAATCAACGAGGATACTGCCAACAGCAGCATTCGAATAGAAAGAAATATATTGCCTACATAAGCAACAACAAACATAAGCAAGAATGATATATCACCTAAAGGCATCTGAAAGGGAAAAAGGAAAAGAAATTTCTCTAATCAAAAGTATGACCTGCAAAAGGATAATACAACTTATTTGTTGCAACCCTGTAATTGGCTAAAGCAGAAATTTATGCCAACACATATATATAAAGGAGTTGAACTATTGAAAATATATTGAAAGTGGAAGGGGAAAAAAAATACAAAAGTGTTTCCAGATGAGGTTTATCGTCCTAGATGGATCTTTAACAATTAAGAATGATGTATTTCCAACAATTAGCAGTAAAAAAAGAAAATATTCTTAACTACATCATAAGTTCAAATCTAATTATTATCATGTATAAAAACAAAAGTAAACATCGAGACATCACAATGATTTTTATTGATTTTAATTGACAAAGCCTGCTGACAGAAAATTATCCATATAACCAACAGAATTGGTGCTTCTGTATCCAACAAAAGCCTTTCCTGCAAATTCTGCAATTCATCTCTAGCAGGAAAAAGAATTCTATTGGATCTAATTAAAAATATAGCTAAGATAAATTTTCTTATAGAGGCATAATCTTAAGTACAACACCTTGATTTCAACCTATGTATCACGGACACTTCTATAAGTCTTGCGTGTCCGTGTCGGACATTCGCGTATCCGTGTCGGACACGTGTCCGATGTTGACACATTTTGGATGCGTGTTAAATACCAAGCCATAGTGCATATAATTTAAAAAGTATATATATATATATATATATATATATATATATATATATATATATATATATATATATATTTTATTTATACATATATAATGTGAGATGATAAATATTTTAGCTTTTTGATAAGTACATACAAATTTTTTTTGAACAATATAAATAAATTATGTGTGGTGGAGAATTTTTTTCTTAGAATATATGAATTATCAATGAAAAATTTAATAAACTTTCATTCGTATGAGAAATATAACAATATTTTATCAAAATTTATATTTTATATATAATAAACATATATTATTATATTAATAATATTATATTTTATTATCTGTATTCATGCCGTGTCCGTGTCCTAATTTTTTAGAAGTTGCTGAGTCGCAGTGTCCGAGTCGTGTCGTGTCCCGTGTCCCGTATCGGTATCCATGACGCTTAGATTTCAACACATCAACTCACAAGACGTCGAGACCTGATCTCCACACCAATTTAGCACTCAGAAATCCTAATTTTACAATCAGATCATCCAAATCCACCCAAGAACCAAAACAAGAAATAGGAAGCACACAAAAGAACGATGCCCATATCAATCTTAGCACACAAAACACCCTAATTAACCAATCAAATCATCCAAATCTTCTGAATGATCCAAGAACACCACAACAACAACAACAAAGAAAACGATCTCTGGCACTTACCTTGAGCTATGAAATGAAGACCCTGGAGGAGGCTCGCATCAACTTAAGACTTTCAGAAACCTAATTACACAATCAGATCATCCAAATCCACCCAAGAACCAAAACAAGAAATAGGAAGCACACAAAAAATCTCGTTATCTATCTCAAAGCACAAAAAACCCTAGTTAAACAATCAAATCATCCAAATCTTCTGAATGATCCAAAGAAAACAACAGCAACAACAATAACAACTTAGAAAGTGATCTCCAACCCTTACCTTGCGCTGTCGGAAGGAGGCTCCGCATCAATTTAAGCCCTCAGAAACCCAAATTAAGAAATAGGATCTTCCTCAACCACCAGAAAACAAAAGCAAAAATAGGAAGCACTAGAACGATATCCTCGATCAATCTCATCACATATGAAACCCTAATTACCCAATCAATTCATCCAAATCTTCTGAACGATCCAAGTGAACAACAACAACATTATAATATAGAGACCGACCGTACCTAGCGCAGTTGGCTAAGAGCTTGATGGTCGTTATCCGAAGTCCCAAGTTCAAAACCTAGTTGCTTCACATTTCTGGCTTAGTTCATTTCTAAATAATGAACAAAACGAATAACATGCTACCTTACTCTCAATAATAATAATAATAATAACATAGAAAGAAATCTCCGAAACCTACCTTAAGCAGTTGGATTAAGAGCACCGAGGAAGTTCCACATCAATTTGAACCCTCAAAAACTTAATTAAGCAATCAGATCATCCAAGTCCACCCAACACCCAAAGCAAGAAATAGGAAAAACACAAAAGAATCGTGGTGCATTAAAAGCCCCAACTAACCAATCAAATCATCCAAATCTTACAAATGATCCACAACAACAATATAGAGAGCGATCTCCAAGACCAACCTTGAGCTGACGGACGAAGAGCACGGAGGAGGCTCCACATCAATTTAAGCTCTCAGAAACCCTAACTTTGCAATCAAGCCATCCAAATACACCCAAGAACAGAAGCAAAAGATGGGAAGCACATGAGATTCTTACCAATCACAGCAAATAAAAAACCCTACTCAAGCAATCAAATCATCCAAATCTTCCAATGATCTAAGAAAACAACAACAACATAGAAATCGATCTCCGAGACCTACCTAGTGCAATTGGATGAAGAGCACAGAGGAGGTCCCACATCAATTTAAGCCCTCAGAAACCCTAATTAAGCAGTCATATCATCCAAATCCACCCAACAACCAAAACAAGACACAAAAGAACGATCCCCTCATCAATCTCAGCGCACAAAAAAGCGTTAATCAATCAATCATACCTATCGAAATCTTAAAAATGATCCAAGAAAACAACCACAACAACAACAACATAGAGAGCGATCTCCGGAACCTATCTAGAGCAATTAGACAAAGAGGACGGAGGAGGCTCCACATCAATTTAAGCTATCGTAAACCCTAATTAAGCAATCAGATCATCCAAATCGACCCAACAACCAAAACAAGACACAAAAGAATGATGCCCTTATCAATCTCACCGCACAAAAAACCCTAATCAACCAATCACATCATCCAAATCTTACGCATGAACCAAGACATAGAGAGCGATTTCGGAGACGTACCTTGAGCTGTTGGACGAAGAGGACGGAGGAGGCGTGTGCTTGGAATCCATAGGAGACCTTGAAGCTGCGATCAAGGAGGGCGACGGTGCCGTCGCCGCACCCGACGGCGATCCGGCCCCTCCCGCTCGAGCAGCACCGGATCTCGCCGGCGATCTCCCCGGGAACGGAGCCCTTACCGCCGGATTTCTCCTCGAAGAACTCGAATTTCCGCCATTGGTACATCTCCTCGCTTACCCTCGGATCGCGAAAACCCTAACACTAGGAATCGAAAGTACCGTTAGAAACAGCTCCGTTTCACCTTCGGCCCCTTCCCTTTCCCCCAGTCTGGAAGTTCGATAGTTGAAACGAGAGGCACGTTTGATAGTTGAAACGAGAGGCACGTTTGAGGGTTTTTTTAAAATCTAATCCTAAAAGCTTTTAAAATTTACAAACTAACCCTTTTTTTTTTTTTTTTTTTTTGTAAAACTTTTTTTTTTTTTGCCAGCTCGGTATATAGCAAAAATGACGAGCTGAAAGCAGTGAATCATTCACCGCCTTCAGTGTATCCGCTGAAGACCGTGAATGATTCACCACCTTCATAACAATTCTGTGAAGATGGTGAATGGTTCACCGCCTTCAGCGCGTACCTCACGACCTAGCTAATTTTCATGAAAATTGGCTAAGTCTTCAGTACCTTTAGTATAATGTATAAGGCGCTGAACGATTCAGCGTCTTTAGCATAAACACTAAAGGTGCCGAATCGTTTAGCGCCTTTAACGTTTATACTAAAGGCGTCGAATCATTCAGCACCTTTAGTAGTACACTAATTCAGCGTCTTTAGCATTACACTAAAGGCGCCGAATCGTTCAGCATCTTCTTCACCAATAAAACCCCGCACGGCACAGTGCCCTCACTTTCCCCTTCTTCACAATCGCACAGTATTCCCCCGCTCTCTCGCTCTCCCTCTCTTCCCACTCTCGTCTCCAGAGCCGTCGCCGTCGCCGAAGCCCGCCGGAGCCAGTGCCCACCGTCGCCTATCATAGCAGGTTGTCTCATCTCCCTCTCCCTCTCTCTCACTGTCCCTCTCTCTTTCTAATTAAGATAGATCTCTCCCTCTCTCTCTCTAACTGAGAGAGAGATCTCACCCTATCTCTCTCACTAGCCCTCTCACTCTCTCTCTATCTCACACACTCTCTCTCACTGTGAGAGCTCTTACAGTGAGAGAGAATAATTAGAGCTCTCACTGTGAGAGATCTCACTGTGAGCTCTCACTGTGAGAGATCTCAGTGAGATCTCTCACTGTCCCTCTCTCTCTCTCTCTCTAACTGATAGAGAGCTCTCACAATGAGAGATCTCACTGTGAGATATCTCATAGTGAGAGAGGACTCACTGTGAGATCTCTCACTGTGAGAGATCTCACTGTGAGCTCTCACAGTGAGAGATTCACTGTGAGAGATCTCAGTAAGATCTCTCACATTCCCTCTCTCTCTCTCTAACTAAAAGAGAGCTCTTACAATGAGATATCTCACAGTGAGAGAGGGCTTACTGTGAGATCTCTCACAGTGAGAGTATTCTCACACTCTCACTGTCCCTCTCTCTCTCTCGCACTCCCTCTCAGAATTGTAATATAAAAATTTTATAAATTAATATTTTTTTTGTAGTTAATATGGTTAATCGTTGTATGTCACTAAGTGTTCATTGGGATGGACAGTTAGTTATGGATGAGAATGATCCAAAATATGTCGGCGGTCGAAAAAAATTAATCGCGATACGTTCTGATTGTACATATACTAGTTTCGAGACGAGAATATATCGTTTAGTAAATTGTACAAGAGAAGGATTTTGTTTAAAATTCACAATTCGTTGCCTCACGGTCAATAGTGAATATTTAGCTCACGAAGTAGTAGATGATGAATCATTGGAGGGAATGATTGGATTATGTGAATATTATGGTTTTATGACGGTATACATTGAGAAAGATCTACATCCGTCAGAAAATTTTGAATCACAAGGTTATTACACGAGAATGCTCCACAATTATATTGATGTGAGTTCTTCCTCCAATGTAATAGGTGATCAAAATATACCAAGTGAAGGTGGTGTAAGAATGACGAGGTTAGTAAAATAACATAATAAATTGGTAATTTGTAATCTTCTATGGTAAGACTTAATCATTATATATACTGCAGAGAAAGTGAGTATTTGCCTATTAAGACTGTTGTACCTTGCTCGATTAGTAGTGTGCCACCAACAACCACACACACGCAAGCTACGGCCTTATGCGGACAATGCACGACCTCCCGTCTAGAACCAAGGATGTCTCATTTACAACTAGAACCTTATGATTGGGGGTAAGAACAAATCAAATTATATTTTTAATTAATGGGATGTGGAGGTGGTAATGTTGGAATTTTATTTTTAACAAATGTGCAGATTATTTACTTCCTATGAACATTGGAATAATCCTGCTATTAATGATTTTGGTACTAATGTTGACGGGGATGTGATAATACTGACGAAGAAGGTTATAATATTGACCAAGGAGATACTAATATTGACGGGGTGGTGATAGTGATGAGGATGCACCAATTAATGATGATCATAACAGTAGTGAGGATGACGATTTGAATAATCCATCTCCAGATACAAATGATGATCATGATGGAGGGTTGAATTATCTTACAAATGCAGTTTTTAATGAAATCGACAACCCACAAATATGCAACGAATATGTAGACAATTCTGACAAGAAAATTGAATTTGTTGATCATTCGGAACATTTTCCTTCAGATAATAATTGGATAAAGCAGTATGTTGTAGATCCTATAGAGTTTGATATTCGACAAAACAATATTGGTCTACCTAGCATTGACGAGACTTGGGTTGTACGCATCTTTCGTGATAAGGCTTCTTTAATGAACACTCTAGAGCGGTGGCATATTGACCATAATATTCAAATAAAAGTATTGAAATCTACTAGAACGACTTATACTGTCAAATGCACGGTAGATGTATGTCCATGGAGATTACATGTTTCAGTTTCTAAAGATACGACGTACTTTAGGGTAAAAATATATGCTGGTCCACACACATGTGTAATTCCAATGCTGAACACGGCGCACCGTAATTGTAATTCGAGCCTTATATGTCAACTCGACATTAAAGGTAAGACTTAATATGACGCCAAAAGAAATTCAAGAAACGGTGCGATCAACTTTGCATGTTGACATAACTTATTGGAAGGCTTGGCAAGTAAGGAGTAAAACGTTTCAGGTTATTTACGGGAGCTGGGAGCAGTCATACACAGACTTGCCTCATTACCCTACTATACTGAAGGAATGTAATCCTGGTACTTTATGGCGTCTGGAACATAGATGGTCCGCTGATGGGATTTGTCGCTTTGGCCTTGTTTTTTTGTCATTTGGACCTTCGATTCGTGGATTCGCACATTGTCGGCCGGTCGTGAGTATTGATGTCACTCATATGTATGACAAATATGAAGGTCATGCTTTGATAGCGACGTCTGCAGATGCAAATAATGGACTATATCCTTTGGCATTTGCAATTTGTGAAGGGGGGAATGGAGGGAGTTGGCGATGGTATTTACAAAATATGTGTCAATATGTTACCCGTGATAGAGCCATTTGTTTTATATCTGATCAATTTTCTGGATTGAGAGAAATAGTGGTTGGTATCTATCCTCAACGACAGGGTCACTCGCATCGTTGGTGTCTTCGACATATAAAAGCAAATATGAATAAGGGCTTCAAAAATGATACTTTGTCAGATAAATTCTGGAACATCGGAAGTGCGTCAACACTGACCGAATATTATCAGCTAAAAAAAGAATTAGATGCATTGGATCACGATGCTTGGCAGTGGGTGCATGATCTTAAAAGATATAAAGAGTACTGGGCAAGGGCATTTGATGGGGGAGGCCGACGATTTGGGTTGATGACTACGAATCTTTCTGAATCATTAAATGGGGTATTTAAGGGGATTCGTGCTTTGCCGATCACGGTCTTTGTTGTGGGGACATTTTATAAACTGAATAAGTATTTCTTAAAACACCGCGATGACGGTGAAAGTGTGACGGGCGCGTTAAGTCCTAACATACAAGTAATAATTATTGAAGGTATGGATCAGGCGCGGGGACATATTGTCCAATATTTTGGACTAACGAAATTTGAAGTCAATACTGGAGATTTCTCCTACACAGTGTTCGTGAATGGAACAAAAGCAACATGCTCATGTGGTGAATTTCTTTTAACGAGAATATCTTGCTCACATCTCCTAGCAATCTGTAGTACTTCACAAATAAGAATAGACTATCATATTTTTTATTCACGCTGGTATAATATGGACTACTATCGTGCGACTTATTGTGACGCCCCCAATTGTCCTACATTGGATGTGGATGAAATTATGAATGAGTTTATATAAGACATGGACACTAGTAATAATAACTGGGCTTAAACATTTTGGGTTGTGATTTGGGCCCAACGAGTTATTATTGCTAGTGGGCCGGGTCGTTATATTTGGTATCAGAGCCAATAACCAGCCGGAAGTGTGTGATGAGTCTCGGCTGAGCCTGGGTCTAGATGACAGGGCTAGCGAGACAAGTTTTACATCGCCTGGTGATCTTGGGCTGACGAGGACGTCAGGCCTAAACGGGGAAGTCTGTGACGCCCCCCAATTGTCCCACATCGGATGTGGATGGAATTGTGAATGGGTTTATATAAGACATGGACACTAGTAATAATAATTGGGCTTAAGCATTTTGGGTTATGATTTGGGCCCAACGAGTAATTATTGCTAGTGGGCCGGGTCATTATAATAGGCCAATCCAAAACCGAAGCCACCTTCTTAGGATCGACAGCAATTCCCGAAGCGGTGATGATATGTCCCAAGAAGGCAACCTCCCAAAGTCAAAACTCACACTTCTTGAGTTTTGCGAAAAGCTCCTGCTCTCTCAACGTCTGAAGGACAATCCTCAAATGATCCATATGCTCCTCGTCAGAACGCGGATATATCAAAATGTCATCAATAAAGACCACCACAAACTAATCCAAGTAAGGTCTAAATACTCTGTTCATTATATCCATGAATGCTGTCGGTGTATTTGTAAGTCCAAAAGGCATGACGGTGAATTCATAATGTCCATACCGGGTTCTAAATGCCGTTTTAGGAATATCCGTCCCCTTTACCCTAGGTTAATGATATCCATATTGCAAATCAATTTTTGAGAAAATAGTAACACCTTGCAATTGATCAAATAAATCATCAATTCGGGCTAAAGAATACTTGTTCTTAATTGTAACTTTATTCAGTTCCCGATAATCAATGCACAACCTCAAACTGCCATCCATTTTCCTTACAAATAATACCGGAGCTCCCTAAGGCGAAACATTTGGCCTTACAAAACCCTTAGCCAATAGATCCTCCAATTGTGCCTTGAGCTCCTTTAATTCCGCAAAGGCCATGCGATACGGTGTCTTCGAAATAGGTTGAGTGCCGGGGATCAACTCAATGGTGAACTCAATCTCCCTCTCAGGTGGCATCTCGGGCAACTCTTCCGGAAAGACATATTGAAACTCACTCACTACCGATATATCCAAAACTGACGGTGTAGGTCGAGTGATCAAATCCACTGAACCCAAAAATGCCGAACAACCACCTTGGATCAAATTCCTTGCTCGTGAAGCAGAGATGGTAGTTGCAAAGTACGTGCTCTTGCATGCCTGGAAAGTAAGTCCGGGGGGGTTTTTGCAATCGCACCTCCCTTCTCTCACAATCAATAACCGCAAAATGGCAAGTCAACCAATCCATGCCCAAAACCACATTGAACTCACAAATCAGGATAACCACAAGATCAACCGGATACACTTAGGTTAATACTCACTTACAACAAAGCTAAACCTTGTAATCATCTCCTTTACCATACTTAGGGCTAATCCTAATTTACCCAAGAGTACTAATGTGATTTCTACACCACTACTCTTACAACAATGCTTCTAAATCAAAGAAAGCAAAGAAAAAGAGATGAAATCACCCATTTTCAGTGAAATCCCCCGCCTCTTGTAAAATCTTGAAAAAAGAAGGCTTGATCTCTTGTTCTTCAAGAAAAACTCCTAAAACATAGTTTAGAAACCAAAATAAATCATTAGAAATCTCTTTGGAGCTTAAAAACTCAAAACTCTCAAATTTTACCAAAACCCTAAAAACTCCCCTCTTGATTTCTTGCTCAAGAGAGGTTGGGAGAGGTTCTTTTTCCTCCTAAAGTTCTTCCCTTGCGATCCACTTCTGATTCGTGGCTGTGAAAAAGATCAAACACACCAAATGGCTCTCCTCCAAACTAGGGTTTCTCTTCTTCTAGAGAGAGAAAGAGAGGAGAGAGAGTGAGAGAGTGAGAGAGTGAATGAGATGGTGCCTGAAAGTGGAGGAGAGGTCCCCCCAACCTTATATACTTGGGCCCCCCACAGATATTACAAGTTAGCCATTCTCTTACTGGCAGGCCCGAAAAAGTCCAAACATTTTCCCCGAAAAGGTCCGGACCCCGAACGTCCAAAACACTCTGCGCGAAGAAGGTTCGAACTTTTCCCCAAAAAGTTCGGACCCCAAACGTTGGTTTTCTGCGCACCAAGATAGTCCGGTCCTTTCTTCACACGATGGGCATCTTTCAAAATGGTCCAGACTTTTCCAAAAAGGTTCGGAACACTAAGGTCAAATTTCCACATTTTCATCGCCTCGAAAAATGTGCTTTTGCTCTACGAGGCCCTAAACCCTACGGGATTATTTCGATATGCTCGGAATTCATCTCTAACATACCCACAACCACTTTGATTGTATCGGGGTCTCTTTTTTTCATTTCGGAACTCATTTTAAATTCTGTTTTCAACTCACTTTTGTCTGAACGCCTTTTGTTTCTGTAGTGTCCACGCTTTTCGTTCAGTATCACTTTTGGTATTCACGGATTTTCAAGCACCCAAAAGCCAAAATGAGTGTTCTAAACTCTTTCTTATATTAAACTTAGAAAAATCACATCGGAAGCTCCGCTTACCGGAATTTAGAGCCGATCGCACCACCGTTTTCCATTTTCCGAGCCCTACACCATGAAATAGAAATCCGACCGAAAATATATAACAAAAATACGAGAAAAAATACTGTGAATACCGAAAATGATACCGAAGTGGACACTACAGTTTCGAACCAAACTTGCTCTAACTCTTTTTAATCGTATTTTTAAACACGTTTAGGGCGTCTTATTCTTACTTTGCCATTTTAGAAAAAGCCGAGGCACCACAATCTCCGTCATCTCCACCTTTTGTCAAAAATTGCCAAATAGAGAAAAACAAGACAAAAGAAAATTACGAATAGCATTAGTTCATAGTTACAAGACCATAATAAGTTTTTGTTCGTCAACAAACTAAAATGAGAACGGAAAGCAAGAACAGGGTGGTTGGTTGAATAGTATAATCCAATGGGTGAAAATGATCAACGAGATAGATCTAACGGTAAAAAAATTGGTAGCACAAATTGTTTGGTGCTATCAATAGCATTCTAATATATGTATATATATATATATATATATATATATATATATATATATATATATATATATATATATATATATATATATATATATATATATATAGGGTCCAGCTACTATACTCTTATGAGTAAAATTTTTTTGTACTCATAAGTTTTCATCCCTTGGATGAAGGAATGTGCGGTTAGGATAATAATAGTTCCTAAGATTTTTACTATTTCCCCAACAACTTAGTAAACCCTAGGGTGACCACTACATCCTAACCGCATATTCCTTCATCCAAGCGTGAAAAAGTTATGAGTACAAAGGAGTTTATACTCATAAGAGTATAGTACCCTTACGATATATATATATATATATATATATATATATATATATATATATATATATATATATATATATATATATATATATATATATATATAGAAAGAGAGAGAAAGAACGCTAGGCTCCTCTGCTATTTATATTACCGGAGCTCCTGTACTATAGTCTCATTTTCGATCTTAGGGTATTCAAATCAACGATCCATACCGTTAAATATGATCTAAGGTTTATGAAGTTTTTAAGAATAAAATTTTAATCTTTTTCGATATTGTTTACTTAGTAAGTAAATCATGTCAAAATGAACGGTGAAAATTAAACAATCTTTAAATTTGATGATAGGACTTGATAGAATAGTATGATACAAGCACCATAGCCTCTCTCTCTCTCTCTCTCTCTCTCTCTCTCTCTCTCTCTCTCTCTGTATATATATATATATATATATATATATATATATATACAGAGAGAGAGAGAGAGAGAGAGTACGGCTACTATACTATCGATAGCACCAAGCATTTGGTGCTATCAAGTTTTCCACCGTTAGATCAACCCCTTTGATCATTTCTACCCGTTAGATCATTCTATTTTCCCAACTACCCACTAAACCCTAGGAGCCCACTATCATCCTAACCACACATCTCCTAATTCAATGGTTAAAAACTTAATAGCACCAATGACTTTGTGCTATTAATAGCATAGCAGCATATATATATATATATATATATATATATATATATATATATATATATATATATATATATATATATATATATAATTGAGCTTCTATGCATATAAAAGTATAAAGTTATTTGTGCTTGTGAGTTTTTTATCATTGGATGTAGGAATGTGCGGTTAGAATGATGGTGGGCCTCTTGAGTTTAGTGGGTGGTTGGTGAAATAATATAATCTAAGGGATAGAATTAATCAAAGGATTAGATCTAACGGTAGAAAACTTACAAGCACCAATTGCTTAGTGCTTATACAAGCACAGTAGCCAGACTATATATATATATATATATATATATATATATATATATATATATATATATATATATATATATATATATATATATATATATATATATTAAAAAATAATTTTATATAAGAATATTGATATAAAAATTAAATTATATTATAAAATATATTTTATCTCATAAATTTTATATTATACTCCATTAAAAAATGTTTGAATTTTTAATATAGTTTATTTGTAATTTTTCCATAGAAAATATTGATATTTTTATTTATTTAAGACAATCTAGAACTTTTATATAAACTTTACATCCCTAATAAATGTAACAAAAAGTCGTTCTATTTAAAAGTAATCCCCATTTATTTTTTTTTGATTAAACAGGGTTAAACCCTATTTTGAAGTAAGTAACAAAAGTTGGTCCCCCCTCACAAGAGAGGGGGGAACCCCCGCACACTTAACCAGAGCCAGTGCATCCAGACTCTCTTAGCCCGATCATCACTATCCCATGAACAATCCGTAAAGAAAAACAACAGATGAAAAACAACGACAACAAACAACAAACAAACATGTCACGCCCCGAGTTTAAAAACCAGCGTCTAAATTTTTAAATTTTTTTTTTTTTTTTTTAAATCAGAGTTGAAACCAGCCAGGGCGTAACAGACCGCCACATATATAGAAGAGTCCCAATCCCACGGGGGATTGAGCCTTTTCTATATATGCACGGCTAGCTTGGCAATCAAAACAGAGTACTAACTACGTACACTTATTACATTATTACAGTTACACATTTACATGCATTTCATTACATTACATTTTCTTTTCTCATTAACCAATAATCACTTGGGCTAACGGCTGTCCAGGGTCAAGCTCTATCTCGTGATCTCACCAACTCGTCCCTGTAGTGGCCCTAGTTCCCATGCAGTGTTTTTCCGATGGATCCACTGTTAGAACACCTAGTATTGGTGTCCCTGGTCCACAGTGCATCAATTGGGTGCTATTGGTGGACCCTGTGTGCTTTATTTTACTGTTTTGGCCTTCGGCTGGGTTTGCCGAAATTTCTGGAAAGATTTAGGCCAAACAGAGGTCGTAGTTGGATTCAGCGCGGAAAAACGCTTGAAAATGACTATTTATTTGCTTAATTTGGAGTCCGGATGCCCAAAAACGGACACCCGGAAGTTTTTAGTGGAAAAATGGTGCATGGGAGGGGCCGTAGACCGCCGGGATGCCACGTGGCAGCCTCTGATTGGCCGGCTCAGGATGCGCGGTCCACAGAGCGGCGCGGCGGGGTGCACAGACCCGGCGCATGGACACGTGGCACCGCCTGATTGGCGGGCCCAGGGCGCGCGGTCTACTGGGTGGAGCGCGGCGGTGCATGGACCAGGCGGGAGACACGTGGCAGTCACTGGTTGGTCGGTGCACGCGGCGCGGTCCACGGAATTCCTGTCGAAGGCGTGGACCGGGTGCAGGGGACACGTGTCACTTCCTCGTTGGCGGGTGCAGCGCGCGGGGTGCACGGGGCGCGGGGCAGGTGCCTCGGGATGCGTGCGCACGTGCGACCCACGTCGCGCGGCAGGCGCGCACGTCGCGCGGTCGGGGTCAACGGGGTGGACACGTGGCGCCCGCTCATTGGCGGGCGCCACCGCCTTACTGTGCCCGGGGAGCGGACACGTGGCAGGCGCTGGTTGGCCCGCTTCGGTGTTCGCTGTTCGGGCGACACGTGGCGGGCTCCGAGGCGGGTCGGACGGATTTGGGATCCCGTCCGACGGCGTGTATCGGGCCGGGCCGCACTGTGCGCGCCCGGAAGTTGTGGGCCGGGCCGCACTGTGTGCGCCCGAAAATTTTCGGGCGCCCGAAAGTTGGGCCCGAGCCCAAAAGGCTTGATTTTTTTTGGGCTTTTCTTTTGAGGCCTATAAATAGGTCACCTTGGGCTGGCTGTTACACCCTTTTTCAGAAGGATTCAGCTCGAGAGTTCTACATCAAAAATCCTCCTCTCCCTCTTAGCTAACTCCTGGTGAAGTTTCAGAAAATCTGGAAGCCGTGACGACTGTGTTTCCTACCTCGTAGTGCGGAGCGACGTTTTACAGTGTGAGGCCCATTACCGTCGCATTTTCTTCCGGGAGACCTACAGAGCTACCCCGACATCCGATTTCAGCGATTTTTGCGGCGTTGGATTCACGAGAGGTAAATCTTCGACTTTCGTGTTGAGTGTTTCGTTCAGATTTGGGTTTTTGGCACGGATTTCGAGGCATTACTGAGCCGCTGTTTTGTTGCAAGATTTCTGGACAGCACCAACTTCGCGGAATTTTATCTTCACTTCTGGACATCGGATTTCGACGATTCAAGAGCCTATCGACATCTACTCTTCGCGAGGATCGTCGTGATATTTTTATTGGAATTTTGTGAATTTTATTTTCAGGTAAAATTCGCGTGTGAACAGTAACAGCCCATGCAGATTTTTAGAATGTGTTGTTTATGTATGAATTTGTTGTAATTGTGTGTGGTTGTTGTACCCAGGACTGTAAGAGCATTTTTTTTGTGCTCCTAGCTTTGTGGATCTAAGAAACTGTCGATTCCTGGACTGTATATCTGTATCATCTCGGACAGTTAGCGAGTTCAGGTGGGTGTTTCTGCTTGCAATTTCCATGGACTGCACTCTAATTCTGCAATATAGATGCATGCATGATAGTATGTGAGCTAATATAACTGTGCAATTTATATGTTAGTAACCACAGTTAATAATTGCTAAAATTGAGATTCTTTTTGGAACTCTTGCATCATATGAACCACAAATTGGAGAAAGACTTGACTTAGCACATCTATTAGACATTGTATGTCATCCTCAGACAGCTACTATTGGGTTTATGCCTTTACTATAGTTCTCCCATGTTATTGTTACTTTTGTCATCTTGGGACATAGTGGTCTTCCCCTGAGTTGTGGGTTGGGAGGTTTAGTAGCTTTGGATGCATTGTACTCGTGTCTGGGGACCGAGTAGAGTTGACAGCAGTCTATAGTTTGTTCATCATTTGAGATAGTGATATGTGGGACTGGGATCTTTGGGTGATGATTATAGTGACAGTGTGGATCCCCTTTTAGTGAGTGAGTCAGGGATTGGATCATAGCCTGCAGGAGCCATTCTTGAGATCGACAGAGATGCGCAGATATTTTGCTCGGTGGGGTCGCTACCCACGAGTGCCACTCCGGAGTTGGGCTTGCTACTTCTTTCGCGGCTTGTCGATGTTGGTGTCCCTCTGACTGAGCCAGTTTTGGCAGTCATGGACATCGTCCCTCTGGCTGAGCCAGTTTTGGCAGCTATGGACATACCTACAGCAGTAGGTAGGCGCAGGTTTGACTGGACCCGTTTGGCAGTCAGTTTGGATTGGGTGACCTGAGTCGAGTATCAGTAGTGACATTTTGATCTTCGATCCTTTTCCTTGAGCATTGTAGATAGGGGCATAGTAGCAGTAGATGTTTTACCTTCCTGCTTTCTATTCTGCATTTTTCTTTGGTTACTTTTTGCCCCTTGTAGACTTAGTGGGCAGGCCGTCGGGCTTGTTGGCGGCACCCACTGAGAACTACTGTGGGAGGTAGTTCTCACACCCGTCGTGGTGTCTTTTCCCCAGGGACTCCAGCTCCAGTTCCTGCGGTGCCCGTTGCTGATCCAGCTCCTTCAGACCGAGGTAAGGGAATCGCCAGGTAGATCTTTTCCCCCTTCAGCAGCAGCGAGAGGTAGAGGTACCCGATGTACTTTTGGTTGTGTCTTTTAGTATGAGAGATTTTGTAGTGAGGGATCGAGTTGTACTCTTCTGTTTTCTTTTGAGAGACTCCTGTATTTTGAGTGAGGACTTTATGTTTATATTTGTGGGACAGTTTTACTTCTTGTATATCTGTTAGTTTTATGTTTACAGCTCTGATATCTGTTAGTTTAGACACTTACTTGCAGGTTGGACGCTACGTCCCTACGGGGCTTCCTGTAGGGGCGGCGGATCTGTTGGCGAGCCCGGGGTACAGTTCTGACCCCGGGGCGTGACAGATTAGAGTGGTATCAGAGCCTAGGATGTAGGTCATGGAGGACTTAGGAACCCTAGGCTTATGGTTAAACCCTAGGATGACCCACGTGAGAGCCGAGATTTTTAGCGAAAGTCTTGATTGGGTTTTTGAACTCTCCCGAGTGGATAGGGACGAGTGATAGACATGTCTTCCTTTTGTAGCAACTATGTTGGCTGCAGACAACATAGTTCTTCGGAAAGGGGGACATGCCTTTTGACTTTCGCTAGATTGGGTCGAGTGTTGCTTCTGGTTCTGATTGTGGTTTGTTTTGTCCCTCAGGTGGGGATGCCTCCTCGACGTTCTATGGTGACGCGCTCGCAGCCTTCGTCCTCTGAGCCCGAGCAGGAGGACTCGGGGCGAGGACCTCAGGCTGAGATACAGGAGCTCCGTGCCCAGATGGCACAGATGGCTGAGGCGGCTAGACGCCAGGAGGAGGCGATGGCACGGCTGACGCTCTTATTGGAGCAGAGAGCACAGCCGGCAGTGGCACCCCCTGAGGCTTCGCCGGTGCCTTCTTCCCCTGTTGAAGCACCCCCTGTGGCGCAGACTACACCGGCGGTTCCTGCTGTGCCGGTGTCGAGTAGGCCACCCGCCGGGGCGACGGGAGCGTTGACTGAGACAGAGCAGCGGGAGGTTGTTGATCTGCTGATGAGATTCCGACGGTTTGATCCGCCCCGCTTTTCGGGCATGAGTGCTGAGCCTTGGGCAGCCGAGACGTGGATTACCACCATGGAGCGCCACTTCGAGAGCATGTTTGTGGACGACCGGTATCGGGTCATTTTGGCTACCCATTATCTGGAGAGCAACGCCGAGGCGTGGTGGCGGCGTGTGCGACCAGCTGGTCCACCTGGGACGCAGCTTCTTCCTTGGGCCGAGTTCCGGAGCATGTTGCTGGGAGCTTTCTTCCCGGAGAGCGTCAGACAGCGACTGGAGGAGCAGTTGAAAAATCTCCGCCAGGGAGATAGATCGGTGCAAATGTACATCGCCGAGTTCAACCAGCTTTTGGCTTGTGTGCCACACGTGGCCAGGGACGAGAGCCACCGTGTTTACTTGTTCGAGCGAGGACTTCGTCGAGACATCTATCAGTTCGTCCGTTCCCGCAGATTGCAGACCGTGGAGGCCTCGATGGAGCAGGCCTTATATGTGGAGTGTGGAGAGGCCGTGATGGACGAGGTGTCTCCCGCCCCTGTAGCGACTTCTGGGGCGAAGCGCCCGGCTTCCGCGGAGGAGGGGCAGTCTAGCAGGCAGGGACCCCCGAGACCCCCGCGTTTCCATCCACAGGGCAGGGGGCACCAGGGACGCCAGAGATCGGGGGCGTCTCGACAGTCACAGCAGCAGCAGCAGCAGCGTCGACCCCCACGACAGCAGCAGCCCCCACAGCAGTCTTCTCGGCAGCAGCGCTCAGATCGGTGTGTTATTTGTCGGGGCCCTCATCCGCCGACTCAGTGCCCGCAGAGACAGGGCCGGTGTTTTCGATGCGGGGAGGCCGGCCATATTGCTAGTGCTTGTCCCAGGGCCGGCCATCCAGCTCCTTCTGCATCAGCACCGACCGTTCCTTACCTGCCAGCCGGACCTTCTGCAGCTTACAGCAGGCCAGATTTCGCCTCCTCTTCTTCTCGACAGCCAGAGCGACGTCCCCCGGCGCCGAGCGGTCGTGTATATGCCGCTCAGATCGAGGATGCTTTTTCAGCAGAGCAGGTCGTCGCAGGTATTGTTCTGATCTCTTCAGTCCGTGCTCGGGCTCTCTTCGATACCGGTGCTTCTCATTCATTCATCAGTAGATCATTTGCATCCTTGCATGGTATAGAGATAGCTTCTTTATCTTCTGCGTTAGTGGTTGAGATACCGGGTCATGTCCTTCCTGTTGAGGAGTGCTGTAGAGATTGCCCCATTCAGTTGGGATCCTGGATTCTGCCAGTCGACTTGCTAGTCTTACGACAACTCCAGGATTTCGATGTTGTTCTGGGTATGGATTGGTTGTCGAGATACTATGTTACCATTGATTGCCGCGATAGGACTGTTACTCTTCGGGAGCCGGGGCAGGAGGTGTTCGTCTTCCAGGGTTGTCAGAGCTCCTTGTTCGCCTTGACCATTTCTTCGGCGAGGGCCAGGCGGTTGATGAGTAGAGGATGCACCGCATTTCTGGCGACGATTGTGGAGGCGCCTTCGGCGGCACGGGGACTCGAGGATATTCCAGTGGTCCGCGAGTTTCCCGATGTGTTTCCCCCAGAGCTGACGACCATGCCGCCAGAGAGGGAGATCGAGTTCGTGATTGATGTGGTACCCGGAACCGCACCAATCTCGAAGGCACCTTACAGGATGGCGCCTGCCGAGCTGAGAGAGTTGAAGGCCCAGTTGCAGGATCTTTTGGACAGAGGCTTCATTCGGCCCAGTGTTTCGCCGTGGGGAGCGCCTGTTTTGTTCGTGAAGAAGAAGGATGGGACACTTCGCTTATGTGTGGACTACCGCGAACTGAACAAAGTGACCATCCGGAATAAGTATCCTCTGCCACGAATCGATGACTTGTTTGATCAGCTACAGGGAGCCTCCGTATTTTCGAAGATTGATCTCCAGTCTGGTTACCACCAGCTTAGGGTGAGGGCCGAGGACATCCCCAAGACGGCGTTCAGATCCCGGTATGGACATTATGAGTACACGGTTATGCCGTTTGGTTTGACCAATGCCCCAGCTGCATTCATGGATCTGATGAACCGGGTCTTTCAGCCGTACTTGGATCGATTCGTGGTTGTGTTCATTGATGACATCCTGATTTACTCCCGGAGCGATGAGGAGCACGAGGAGCACCTGAGGATAGTGCTGCAGCTTCTACGTGATAAAAAGCTGTATGCCAAGTTAAAGAAATGCGAGTTTTGGCTTCGGGAGGTTGCTTTCTTGGGCCACATTGTTTCAGCTGCTGGAGTAGCGGTCGACCCGACGAAGATTGACACAGTTCGGGATTGGCCGAGGCCGACGACGGTTTCTGAGGTACGGAGTTTCTTGGGCCTAGCCGGTTATTATCGTCGATTCGTGGAGGGCTTTGCGAAGCTCTCTACTCCCCTGACCAGTTTGACTAGGAAGGGGACAAAGTTTGTTTGGACCGAGCGGTGTCAGCAGAGTTTCGAGGAACTGAAGAGAAGATTGATCTCCGCACCAGTTCTTGCACTGCCGGTTATGGGAGAGGGTTTCGTGATTTACAGTGACGCCTCACACAGTGGACTGGGTTGTGTTCTTATGCAGCATGGTAGGGTAATTGCCTATGCTTCACGGCAATTAAAGGATTATGAGAAGAATTACCCTACACATGACTTGGAGCTTGCAGCTGTTGTTTTTGCACTGAAGCTGTGGCGGCATTACCTCTATGGCGAGCATTGTGAGATTTATACGGATCATAAGAGCTTAAAGTATCTGTTCACCCAAAAGGAGCTGAACCTTAGGCAACGCCGGTGGTTGGAGTTGTTAAAGGATTACGATCTGAGTATCCTTTACCACCCCGGCAAGGCCAATGTGGTGGCAGATGCTTTGAGTAGGAGGTCTGTGCATAGTTTGAGTTTGATGATTACCCAGCAGGCACAGCTGATAGAGCAGATGAGGCGACTTCAGATTGAGGTAGTATCCCCTGGGGTCTCTGCGAGACTTATGACTATGGTCTTGCAGCCCACTCTGCTGGACAGGATCAGGGAGATGCAGAGTGAGGACCCCCACTTGGAGAGGATCAGGGCTCAGATTCAGGTTGATGAGAGAGGGGATTTTGCAGTGGACAGCTCGGGAGTACTACGGTACAGGGACCGAGTTTGTGTGCCATCAGATTTGGAGATTAGAGATCAGATTTTGAGAGAGGCCCATTATACACCTTATACCATCCATCCTGGAGGTACTAAGATGTATAAGGACCTTAAGGCACACTTTTGGTGGTCGGGGATGAAGCGGGATATTGGAAGGTTTGTTGCTCAGTGCTTAACTTGCCAGCAAGTGAAGGCAGAGCATCGGGTTCCTGCTGGCAAGTTGCAGAGCCTTCCAATTCCCGAATGGAAGTGGGACCACATCACCATGGATTTCGTGACTGGGCTACCGAGATCGCAGAGTGGAGCCGACGCAGTCTGGGTGATTGTTGATAGACTTACCAAGTCAGCGCATTTTCTGCCTGTACAGATGACTTGGTCCTTGGAGCGCCTGGCACAGCTATATTTGGATGAGATCGTGAGGCTGCACGGAGTACCAGCGTCCATCGTTTCAGATCGAGACCCGAGATTTGTGTCACGGTTTTGGGGGAGCCTACAGTCAGCCATGGGTACTCGGCTTAGTTTCAGCACAGCATTCCACCCACAGACAGACGGACAGTCAGAGCGCACCATTCAGACGCTTGAGGATATGTTGCGTGCGTGTGTTATGGATTTTGGAGGAGGTTGGCACCGACACCTACCCCTGGTTGAGTTCGCGTACAACAACAGCTTTCAAGCGAGCATTCAGATGGCTCCGTTTGAGGCGTTGTACGGACGCAAGTGTCGGTCGCCCCTATACTGGAGTGATGTGGGTGAGAGGAGGACGCTGGGGCCAGACTTACTGCTGGAGGCAGAGGAGAAAGTCCGTGTTGTTCGTCGGCACTTGGAGACAGCCCAGAGTCGCCAGAAGAGTTATGCTGATGTTCGGCGGCGAGACCTTGAGTTCCAGGTTGGTGACCACGTTTTCTTGAAGGTCTCGCCCTCGAAGGGGGTCCGGAGGTTTGGAGTGCGGGGGAAGCTCAGTCCCCGCTTCATTGGACCCTTTGAGGTGCTTGAGAGGGTAGGCCCTGTGGCTTATAGAGTTGCTCTACCTCCCCGCTTGGCTGGTGTTCATGATGTCTTCCATGTTTCGGCCTTGAGGAGATATGTGTTCGATCCGTCTCATGTCATCGACTTCGCATCCTTGGATATCGGCGAGGACTTGGTTTACGAGGAGCGCCCATTGCGGATTCTGGCTCGTGAGGTGAGGGAATTGCGCAACCGGGCGATACCCTATGTGAAGATCCTTTGGAGCAACCATGAGGAGCGAGAGGCTACCTGGGAGCTTGAGACGGCGATGCGAGATGCCTACCCTTTTCTGTTCGAGACTGCTGTTTGAGGTACGTTTGTCTTTGCTCTGTTTAGTTTCGAGGACGAAACTTTCTTTTAGTGGGGGAGGATGTAGTGGCCCTAGTTCCCATGCAGTGTTTTTCCGATGGATCCACTGTTAGAACACCTAGTATTGGTGTCCCTGGTCCCACAGTGCATCAATTGGGTGCTATTGGTGGACCCTGTGTGCTTTATTTTACTGTTTTGGCCTTCGGCTGGGTTTGCCGAAATTTCTGGAAAGATTTAGGCCAAACAGAGGTCGTAGTTGGATTCAGCGCGGAAAAACGCTTGAAAATGACTATTTATTTGCTTAATTTGGAGTCCGGATGCCCAAAAACGGACACCCGGAAGTTTTTAGTGGAAAATGGTGCATGGGAGGGGCCGTAGACCGCCGGGATGCCACGTGGCAGCCTCTGATTGGCCGGCTCAGGATGCGCGGTCCACAGAGCGGCGCGGCGGGGTGCACAGACCCGGCGCATGGACACGTGGCACCGCCTGATTGGCGGGCCCAGGGCGCGCGGTCTACTGGGTGGAGCGCGGCGGTGCATGGACCAGGCGGGAGACACGTGGCAGTCACTGGTTGGTCGGTGCACGCGGCGCGGTCCACGGAATTCCTGTCGAAGGCGTGGACCGGGTGCAGGGGACACGTGTCACTTCCTCGTTGGCGGGTGCAGCGCGCGGGGTGCACGGGGCGCGGGGCAGGTGCCTCGGGATGCGTGCGCACGTGCGACCCACGTCGCGCGGCAGGCGCGCACGTCGCGCGGTCGGGGTCAACGGGGTGGACACGTGGCGCCCGCTCATTGGCGGGCGCCACCGCCTTACTGTGCCCGGGGAGCGGACACGTGGCGGGCGCTGGTTGGCCCGCTTCGGTGTTCGCTGTTCGGGCGACACGTGGCGGGCTCCGAGGCGGGTCGGACGGATTTGGGATCCCGTCCGACGGCGTGTATCGGGCCGGGCCGCACTGTGCGCGCCCGGAAGTTGTGGGCCGGGCCGCACTGTGTGCGCCCGAAAATTTTCGGGCGCCCGAAAGTTGGGCCCGAGCCCAAAAGGCTTGATTTTTTTGGGCTTTTCTTTTGAGGCCTATAAATAGGTCACCTTGGGCTGGCTGTTACACCCTTTTTCAGAAGGATTCAGCTCGAGAGTTCTACATCAAAAATCCTCCTCTCCCTCTTAGCTAACTCCTGGTGAAGTTTCAGAAAATCTGGAAGCCGTGACGACTGTGTTTCCTACCTCGTAGTGCGGAGCGACGTTTTACAGTGTGAGGCCCATTACCGTCGCATTTTCTTCCGGGAGACCTACAGAGCTACCCCGACATCCGATTTCAGCGATTTTTGCGGCGTTGGATTCACGAGAGGTAAATCTTCGACTTTCGTGTTGAGTGTTTCGTTCAGATTTGGGTTTTTGGCACGGATTTCGAGGCATTACTGAGCCGCTGTTTTGTTGCAAGATTTCTGGACAGCACCAACTTCGCGGAATTTTATCTTCACTTCTGGACATCGGATTTCGACGATTCAAGAGCCTATCGACATCTACTCTTCGCGAGGATCGTCGTGATATTTTTATTGGAATTTTGTGAATTTTATTTTCAGGTAAAATTCGCGTGTGAACAGTAACAGCCCATGCAGATTTTTAGAATGTGTTGTTTATGTATGAATTTGTTGTAATTGTGTGTGGTTGTTGTACCCAGGACTGTAAGAGCATTTTTTTGTGCTCCTAGCTTTGTGGATCTAAGAAACTGTCGATTCCTGGACTGTATATCTGTATCATCTCGGACAGTTAGCGAGTTCAGGTGGGTGTTTCTGCTTGCAATTTCCATGGACTGCACTCTAATTCTGCAATATAGATGCATGCATGATAGTATGTGAGCTAATATAACTGTGCAATTTATATGTTAGTAACCACAGTTAATAATTGCTAAAATTGAGATTCTTTTTGGAACTCTTGCATCATATGAACCACAAATTGGAGAAAGACTTGACTTAGCACATCTATTAGACATTGTATGTCATCCTCAGACAGCTACTATTGGGTTTATGCCTTTACTATAGTTCTCCCATGTTATTGTTACTTTTGTCATCTTGGGACATAGTGGTCTTCCCCTGAGTTGTGGGTTGGGAGGTTTAGTAGCTTTGGATGCATTGTACTCGTGTCTGGGGACCGAGTAGAGTTGACAGCAGTCTATAGTTTGTTCATCATTTGAGATAGTGATATGTGGGACTGGGATCTTTGGGTGATGATTATAGTGACAGTGTGGATCCCCTTTTAGTGAGTGAGTCAGGGATTGGATCATAGCCTGCAGGAGCCATTCTTGAGATCGACAGAGATGCGCAGATATTTTGCTCGGTGGGGTCGCTACCCACGAGTGCCACTCCGGAGTTGGGCTTGCTACTTCTTTCGCGGCTTGTCGATGTTGGTGTCCCTCTGACTGAGCCAGTTTTGGCAGTCATGGACATCGTCCCTCTGGCTGAGCCAGTTTTGGCAGCTATGGACATACCTACAGCAGTAGGTAGGCGCAGGTTTGACTGGACCCGTTTGGCAGTCAGTTTGGATTGGGTGACCTGAGTCGAGTATCAGTAGTGACATTTTGATCTTCGATCCTTTTCCTTGAGCATTGTAGATAGGGGCATAGTAGCAGTAGATGTTTTACCTTCCTGCTTTCTATTCTGCATTTTTCTTTGGTTACTTTTTGCCCCTTGTAGACTTAGTGGGCAGGCCGTCGGGCTTGTTGGCGGCACCCACTGAGAACTACTGTGGGAGGTAGTTCTCACACCCGTCGTGGTGTCTTTTCCCCAGGGACTCCAGCTCCAGTTCCTGCGGTGCCCGTTGCTGATCCAGCTCCTTCAGACCGAGGTAAGGGAATCGCCAGGTAGATCTTTTCCCCCTTCAGCAGCAGCGAGAGGTAGAGGTACCCGATGTACTTTTGGTTGTGTCTTTTAGTATGAGAGATTTTGTAGTGAGGGATCGAGTTGTACTCTTCTGTTTTCTTTTGAGAGACTCCTGTATTTTGAGTGAGGACTTTATGTTTATTTGTGGGACAGTTTTACTTCTTGTATATCTGTTAGTTTTATGTTTACAGCTCTGATATCTGTTAGTTTAGACACTTACTTGCAGGTTGGACGCTACGTCCCTACGGGGCTTCCTGTAGGGGCGGCGGATCTGTTGGCGAGCCCGGGGTACAGTTCTGACCCCGGGGCGTGACA